>CM038793.1:180239056-180745351 GCA_021764765.1 Vicia sativa | reverse complement strand
AATTTCAATTGGCATCAGGCTTGGGCACCACTGCTTGTTATTTCAGGTGAGATCTAGGGATAATAGTTTACGGTAATGGATAAGGAAGGAGGATTTGGAGGTAGACCACCTATTATTGGATGGGTCTAATTATGATTCTGGAAGCCTCGTGGTTGCCTTCTTAAGATCGAGTGGACATTAAAGCTTGGAGCTGTTGACAAAGGATGAAACATCCCACCAAGCTTAGAAAGATGAGACTCTGTCTTGAAACACGAGGAGGAATGGAGCGAAGGAAGAAGAGCTAGCTCTGGGAACTCTAAAGCATTGAATGCTCTGTTCAATGGTATTGACATAAATATCTTGAGACTCGTTCATCAATGTGGTGGCCAAGGATGTTTGGGACACTCTCGAGAACTACTCATTGGGGACATCCAAGGTGAAGATGTCAACTTGGATGCTCACTACCAAATTTGAGAATTTGAAGATGAAGGAAGATGAGACCATTCATGAATTTCACATGAATATTTTGAAATTGCCAATGCCTCGGTGCACTTGGTGAAAAGATGTCGGAAGAAAAAGGCTGGTGAGAAGATTCTCGGATCCTTGCCTAAAGAGATTTGCAATGAAAGTCAACGCAATAGAGGCTCAAGACATCATCACCTTGAAAGTTGAAGAACTTATTGGATCCCTTATGACTTTTGAGATGGGAATCGGTGAAAGCTGTTGACAAGAAAAACAAGAGCATAGCACTTGTATCCAATCTTGAAGAGGGATGCAAGGTGGAAGATGAAGAGAAGATACGAAGCTATAGCCATGCTTGGAAGACAGTTCAACAATGATCGGAGAATTGATCCAAAGTTAAGGTCAAATGTCGAGGACATTGCATCGACATCAGCAGATCTTATGACTCAATGATCAAGTCGAGGAAAAAAAGGAAGTCAAGAAGTAAAATCCAATGTCATGAATGTGAAGAGTTTGGACATATTAAGTGAATGTCCCACCTTTCTAAAGAACAAAAGAAAGGAATGGTTGTCACTTGGTGGATGGAGATTCGGGAAGTGAGTCGAGGAAGAAGGTGCAAACTTGTCCTTTGCTCTCTGGAGGTGTACAATTCGATATGGATTCTAGTGATGAGGAAGTGACATTTGAAGAGCTTCTTGAAACTTCACGAGCGTGTATAAAAAATGGTGAGTATGTAATAAAATGAGGAAGAAAAAAGCTGATTGAGAAGTTGGAAGCTGAGAATGTGAAGCTGGAGGCTGAGAAAAAGGAAAACACAGCCACTATAAATCACCTTAATAGTGATATTGTAATGTTGAACTCCAAACTTGATCAGATGTCTAAATCATCAAAATGTTGACATCTGAATGCTTGATAAGTTGGAAGAAATTCTTGACTTGGACATAATCGAAATAAGCATGGTCTAGGATATGTGAAAAGAATCCTATTGGTGATAGAAGAAGAGACATAAAACCAATGTCAAAATAGTTGTCATAACACAAAACAGGAAATGTATCTGGCTCAGGGTATGTGGCTGCAAAGAGATCTGTTAATAACCAGGAAAGGAACAAACCTGGTAAGTCTATGGCAAAGAAGATGTCATACCACAAAACAGGGAATAGGTCTGCCTCAGGATATGTGGAGACTAAGAAGTTTGTCAATAACAAAAGGAAGAACAGACCTAATAAACCAATGTCAAAACAGATGTCACAACATTGGGTGCAACATCAAAATCATAGAAACATGAACAAAAAGTTTCAAAGATGGAGATCATTACTTGGAAGGTTTGGTCACATAAATTTTTTGCTCTGAGCTACATGGATATCTTAATCAATGGTCTTATGTGAAGCCTAAAACCAACGGTATCATACTCAACAGTGGAAGAAGAAGACATGCTCTAGTAGCTAACACTTCTTTAGTGTGTCTACCAAGAAAGATTGGTACTTTGACGTTGGGTGTTCCAAGCACATGACCGGAGACAAATCTTCTTAAAGATGTTAAACCTCATTACATCGGTTTGTTACTTTTGGAGATGGAGCCAAAGGAGAAATCAAAGGTATTGGAAACTCAAATTGGTGAAGTTCCAAGCCTAAATGGAGTATTCTTTGGTAAAAGGTTTATACAAATCTCATTAGCATAAGTCAAATTGTGTGATATGGTTCACGGTCAACTTCACTAAGTCCGAATGTCTTGTAATCAATGATGATCAAGTAGTGATTATGAGAGGAGTCAGATCAAAGGACAACTGCTACATGTGGAAATATGAGAACACCACTCTGCCTTCTGTGTGTGCTACAGACAAAGATGAAGAGGAAGTAAAGTTGTGGCAGCAAGAATCGGTCATCCACACTCGGAGGAATAAAAGGATCGGGTTCCATAGAGGAGTCAAGGATACAAAATCTTTCATGGACAAAGGAATCATGGTAAGTATAAGGGTGGACAGAAATCGAATGTCACACTCAATGTCTAGACATCTAACCGCCTAAAGTACTACGCAAAGTACTAGGACACGGCATGAAAGGATAACCAAGTATCTTCTTGAAGATACAGAAAGGAGTCTTGGATGAAACCCTCTTTGTCAGAAGAGAAAAGCTCTTGGTGGATTCCATCTATGTTAACAACATAGTATCTGGAAGAATGTCGGACACATTGATGGAAGGCTCAACACTTCTTTCACAGAGCAAGTATGCAAGGGATTGTGTCGAAGCTTAGTGAATAATGAGAGCCACACTAGGACGATTACACCTTCTCATGTGAAAGTGTCCAAGAAAACAAGTGGAGAAGTGTTGATCAAGCTTGTGTAAAGGTCCTTTGATAAATATGTCTTCTTGAGAAACAATCCTACTCCTTGGACCAGGAAGCAAGGCTGTGTATTCCCATACAAAGTTGGTGAACACATATGTTGTGAGAATTGCTTTAAGATGATCCGGATAAGCGGATCGACAAGTACAATGTTGTGAATGTCATGACATTGTCTGTAACATCTCTACTAAAGTTTTTGAGGCCATCGAGTGTAAGACTTTGAGGGACAAATTGGGTACTTGTCAATATGAGGAGTTGTAGCAATTAGTGTGCCTACAACAAGGGATGAAAGGGACTTTTTATTTCAATTATTTTAAAGAGGTTATTTGGGTATTTTCATCCTTATTTTAAAAGGTCCAAGAATAGGAAGAGACATTCTCATATAATAGTTTCTTCTTTTGAAAGTAGTATCACCTTTTCTTCTCCCAAAAGAAACTACGAAACTCTGCTCTATTTTCACTTTCATCCTCCCAAAACCATCGTGAAAAATGGCTTCATCATCCTCATCATCTCAAAAACAGGATCTTTATCTCCATCCATGGTGACGTAGAACAAATAATGAAGCCATGCAAGTGAAGCACTAAGGGTTACACCATTGCGTGCAATAACTCTTGACCGAAAAGGTCAAGAAATTGCGCAAGGAATGCAAGAAGGACTCAAGCATCTCCCTTGGGTAAGACTTACTGTCAATCCTCTTACATTCCCTCGGAAATAGTAAACATAGAGTCTAGGGGCTGCATATAGCCATTGCTAGATTGGTAACCAGGATCCTCAACGAAGACCAACGTTCACGGGGTTTCAATTCCCACTAAGCTGTCGGTCTTAGCCCTAGTTTGATTGATCCGGATGTCATGAGAATGTCAAGACATCCGTGATCTTGATACTTCCACACTTAGAATAATGAAGACCTTTCTGTTAAAGTGCGAGTAGGTGTTGATGATGCTTGTAATAAAACCCCTACTTGATAAGGAAGATGTGATTTACGATAGTATCCTTGAAGAATCCCAGCAAGATTTGCCTGAAAAAGCCCCCAGCGACTATATTTCGATAGCATTCTTGAAGAATCACCAGCTAAGTGTGCCTGCAGTGCGGTCCACGATGACTACATTTACAGCGTTATTTTGGAAGAATCTCCGGATCAGAAGCTGAACCCCTGTCATTGACTTAGATGAAGTGTTCTCGAACAATGATCTTATTGCCAATGTCAATCAAGCATTGCAAAAGAATGATGAAAGGAAGGAAAAGCAGGCGATCTCATGAAATACTAAAAGGAAGGATCTTGAAGATGTGTGCATGATGAGAAGTATCACAAGTGAACCCTACACAAGAGAAGTAGAGTAAAATTGTTGGTGGTGGTTCTAGACAAAGAGAACACCAATTGTGAAAAAGAGGAAAGAACACGAATCATCAGTCGATCAAGACTCGAATTCAATGTTGAAGAGATATCACAGACATTCATCCCAGAAAAAGCAAGCTCTTGGGAAGCGCTCAAAGTGCAGAAGTGGCCATTGATAACATTTCTTTCCATAAATCACGAAAATCTTTGAGATGGAAATATTCTTAAAAGGGTGGCTCTAGAAAGAGTTAAACAAGAGTGCTCTTGAATGCAAAGAAATTGTTGACTTGATTAAGGCGGGGCGGTAAGCAGTGGTGAATCTCTCAAGCTGTTATGATGTTTTGGTGAGAGAGTTTATTGTCAACCTCTCAAATGACAGTGGGGATAGGAACTGCGACTACCGGGATTTTATGTGAGAGGGGAGGAAAGTCGAGGTTTCTCCAAATGTGATCAACAGATTCTGGTGGTCGATAATACTCATCCAGTGGAGGAAGCTGACAACAAGATTTGTCAAACCATCAACCCAAACAAGTAAGACAATGGCCTCTAAAGGAAAACTCTCGAGGCAAGTTGAGTGTCAAATTTGCCATCTTGCATAAGATTGGTTAACTGGCGGGTCCTAACCAATCACAAATCCACCATTTCTAATGGATTGGGAAGATTCATATATGCGGTAGGTACTCAGGCTACATTTGACTATGGATCCTACATTTTGATCAGACACTCAAGCATCTTGACTATCTTTAATCAAGGACCAATAGCCTTTCCTCCCTACTTGTGGTATAATAAGCGATCAATACCACGACATCACGGTTGATGGAGATCACGATTGAGTAAAAGCTCATGCCCTTGGCTTCCACTACAAGCTATTTCAAGGAAGCATGTTCTGACTTTGTCATGACATCTACGAGACATCAAAAGTCAAGATCAATTCTCAAAGGAGTCATCATTCTTTGTCTTGAAAGAGACAGTAGGGAACTTGAAGCAAAACAAAGTCTTGAAGTGATCACTCAACTGGAGCGGGACATAGAGGTTGAGGATGAAGGATAAGCTGAGATGAGGTTGTTGGTGATAAGGATGTCCATATGGCGTTCTGATGAAGATGATTAAGAAGTTTCATTCCTGATGCTTACGGAGAAGAAAGCACTTGAGTTGTTATACATTGCTTTGTTGCTTGTCTTTATTACGTCATTTGTTTTGCATACGTATTTTGTTTAAAATTTGGTGATTGTAATCATTGTGTTGACAAATGTGTAACCCTTGAATATTTATCTTGGTATTTCTTTACAATACTTGCTTGATTAAAAATTTGGGGTAATTGTATTGTTTCCTTTGGCCCTTCATGGCTAAAAAGGGAGAAGAACTCTTGTGTGATGGTATGGGACTTTAAATTGTAAAGCACTTTTAAAATTTTGTATGTGGGCAATTGTGGGAATTAGTATGGGTAGAATTTATCTTATCTCTAGGTTCTAGTTTATTTAAGCTTAGAACTAGTTTGTCTTCTATGCGTATATTACTCGATAGGTTAAGTAGTTTTAGCCAAAAATGTGCCAAAGGGGAGTTTGTTAGTGTTTTAAGTTGGCATTAATTTTGGTAAAACTAGGCTTTAGCAATGTCATGATAGATGTCATGACATTCGGATGAAGATAAATCCTACTGCTAAGGATGTTAAAAGCATTCGAGCTGAAGCTAAAGTTGTCTTTGGAAATTCTGAAAGCGATCGATGTCATAACGGATGTTATGACATTCGATTGTGACGATACGAGAATCTATTTTTCTGAGATTTTCGGGAAGTTTGTTGAGTGCTAAATATTGTTTTCTATTATTAGAAAGCATGCTCACGTGGCTGCTAGGTTAATCTTAATTAACCCTAAATTGGTTGTTGAAAAGACCATGTTTTAGGATTAAATTAAGTGAACCTAGCTATCTTTATGGAAAAAATGAAGTTTCGGGGCGCTTCTATAAAGGAATTCAACCCTTATTGTCTTTGCACCTCTGAATTTATTGAAGATATAGCGGGTTGTTTTGTGTCTTATTAGGATTAGTAACAGTTGGTTTTGTAATTCTAGTTTCTCTTGTGAGCCAAGCAACTATCAATTGATAAGTGCATTGGACTAGGATTTGTTTGTAAGGGTAGTTTATCACTCAAAGCTTTAAAGCACAGTGTTTGTCTCTTGATTGAAAGCTTTGAGCGAGATCAAGATAGTTTATTGAAGTGTGTCTTCACAATTCAATTATTCAATAGGTTGATATCACTGCTGTGATTGAGGGGGAGTGAGTAGGTACTCAGATCTAAGTAGGACTTAGGTTGAAGTTGCATTGGGTAGGTTTTAAGTGAAGGAGATAAAGTGGTGGTTTATTCACAATTAATTCTACTAATAGTGAATTTCCTCCTGGCTTGGTAGCCCCGGGATGTAGGTGTAGTTAGACACATGAGCCGGGTAAACAACTTATTGTGTTCTTCTTTGTTATTTATATTTCATGGCGTTAGCAGTGTTAGATAGTGTGTCATAACATTCTCTGTGACATCACGTATCTACTGCCAGGAATTTCATTCCATAAGCGAGACCCTAGTGTTATTTTCTAAGGTAATCTATTAAAAAATAAAGGTTGATGGTATTTGAGAGCAAAAAATTCCCCAAAACAATAGCCTAAAAAGTGATAAAAATGAAATTATAAAACAAATCTCAGACGATCGCGCTCAGCAGCGTGAGAGCATTGAGCGAGCTCAGATATTTACACGTTAAACTACCTTAATCCCGCTCAGCTGCGTCCCGTTAGCGGCATGATCCCGCTCAGCGTCCTCATCATCACAACTTCTGCCAAAATTGTAAAAAAAAAACTAGTATCGCGCTAGAATTCCCGCTCAGCGCGTCCTCGTGAACAAAAACTCGTAAAAATGGAATTTTATCGTGAAAACGTGCATCCGGAGCCGTGTCTTTGACACTTTATTCCTCGATGCTCCAAAGGTGCAACAAATACCTACAAAAATACATTAAAACTAATTAAACGGTACATTATGTACACAAAACACAATAAGACGTATTTACAACAAAAAGTGGGGTTATTCAACGATTATTAACAAACAAGAACAGATAAGTGCCGCAAAACATATATACAAAATAACTACATTTTGACACTTATCAACTCTCCCCAATTTAATACATTGTTTGTCCTCAAACAAAGTCAAATAACTCAAAGAAACAAAGAATGATGATCAAATAATCACGAATCAATAAGTTTTGAAAACGAAAAATAAATGTATCGTTCAAACAAAAACGTACACGAAAAAATACATACTTACCACCATACTACAACAATAACATATAAACGAAACAAATCCTAAGTACAAAAATCATGCAAAACATTCTAAAATAAAACAAGCTCAATCATGAACCACACCTAGCAAAATTCATTGATAGATGAAGAACACACGAAAGTGAGGATAAAAACACTTCTCCACAATATTGCAAACAATAGACTAAATTATGCATTCATCCCAGCGTATTGAAAATACAAATGCAAGAATCACAAGGGCTTTTCAAGATTGTAATGTAGCTTTGTTAACAAACTAGTGATAAGTCCTAAAGCTAATCGAGACAAAAACTTGTCGAAACCTAAGGGAGTGATCAACTCGAAAAGGCTCAAGCAATACAATTTCAATCAAACTTATTCTTCATCACAAATTTCACACCAAAACACCTTACTTATTAACACAACATTATTCATACTCTTTTTGTTTTTGGTTTTCTAAGCTTTCTTCTTTTTTTCTTTCTTTTTCAAATCTTTCTTTTTCTCTTATTTTTTTCCTTTTCTTTTCTCAATCTCATATCAATCACAACATAAGCACATAAACATTCTTCTCCCCAACTTGAATCCAACCAACATCATTATGTGAATACTCCCTACTTTCTAAGGCCAAATGCAATTTATACAACAACATATAGTTGAGGTTCAAGAAACAAAGAAATCAACATCCATACAAAAAAGGTGAATTGACACTCATAGACAAGTATAAATTTCAAATAAACATGGATATTGATAAAAGTTCAAAGGGGTTAACAAAGGTTCACATACTCACAAGGTGAATTGAATATTTGGCCAAAGTAGTTGTGCTCAAAATGAAACAAAATGCCTTGATCCTTTTCATGCATTCATACAAATAACACAAAATAAAAAGATTAAGCATAATAAAATCTAGTTAAAACAAGAATGTCGTCTCTAGCATATGTAAACAATGGAAAGCTTCCTCACATTCATGGGTAAAAATGGAACTAGAGTGATTCAAGTCATGAGAAAGTAATGCAAAAAGAATGAATGACATGGTAATTATACAAATGATAAATTTCCTAAGCATGTTATGCTATAGAAAGCGATAAACGAGTACCTAACGTGTAGCAACTTTGAAACTATCATTACCAAACATCCGAGTTGAAACCATTAAACTCGAAAATCACCAAATGTAACCTCAAGCTACGGACCAAAATTTGAGTCCAAATGTGTCTGATGGGAGAACCGACTTTGGAATTGTTTTGCTTTTATATGCAAATGTTGCGGATAGCAAAGTCGCCACCGACTTTTCTTTTATCAATTAAGGAAAGGTAAAAGACAGGAAAAAAACTTTGTTAGATTACGAGTAAGGAGAAGGTTATGAAATGGGAAGGTATTAGCACCCTTTCCTTCCGTAGTTATCTACGGGCTATTAGTTGCTTTAGCTCACTTTAAAATTTTGCTTTCTGTGTGTGTGTTTGAAAATGTTTTTGAAAAGGCATTTCGCTTTGACTTCGTAATGATTCACGCTGGAATGTATATGAAGTGTTCGGAAATGTTTCGTTTTGAAAATTGTTTTAACTTTGAAAAAAGTGTGAGGTGTGAAAAGTATTTTGATAGAGCAAGCAACTAAAAGTCTTATTACCTACTCAGTACGGTCGTTTTGTGTTATTTTACTTTCCTTTAGAATAGCGCTATCCATACCATTAGTTGGTAGGTAACCCTATTCGTTGGATGTAAGAGGGACATTCAAAAGGGACATCGGATGGTCATAGAAGGCAACTTGTAAGAGTATCCTAGCACATTCAAAGGGACGATCATCACTTTTCGTAGGCAACAATCAAGGGACGAGATCATGTATTTTTAGGCCACGTCGAGGGACTATGATCTTTGTATCGAAGAGACTATGATGATATGTTTGTAGGCAACGGTGCTAGGATACCTCTACGTTCGAGGGACTTGACCATTTATTCGAAAGGCAACGAGAGAGAATAGCCTAGGGGGTGCGTGTGTGAAGAGAGTGTGTTAAATTCAGATAAGTTATCTTGCAATTAGAAGTGATTTATGTTCGTTTTTATCTTGCCATACACGCCTAGTGACTAGCAGTTTATAGGGTGCGGAAAGTAAATTGCGAAAAGTAAAGTGTAGAAAGGTAAATGTCCTACGCTATTACATGGCTTTGGGGCAGTTACATAATATAGGAGTGCGGAAAGTAAATCCTAATTAAGCTATTACATCCCATGAGCAGTTACATAATATTGGAAAAAGAATGCGAGAAAATAAATTCTAACTATTACAACTTGGAAGCGGATACATAATAATCGGAAAACGAAAAGACTTCGCATAAGAGAAAATGTGTTAGTAAAAAAAAAAAAATTTAGTTAGGAAAAGGTTTTTAGGTTAGTAATCCTAATTAGATGATAGAATAATTTTTTGGGAATTTTTTGGATTGATTTTAGTAAGGAAAAATAATTAAAAGTCAATTTTATGGTTAATTAACAATTAATTAAAATATGTATGCAAAAATATTAATTTTTATGCCAAAAATTAAATAAACATTTTTCTGTCCTAAATGCAAAAAGAAAATATTTTTTGGTAATTTTTTTATGCATTAGAAAATTGTTTGAAAAGAAATTAAATTAAGAAGGAAAATATGAAAAGAAATAGAAAATATGTTAGTTTTGCAAGAGTGTAAAAAATAATGTGAGGACCCAAGGTTCAAACCAGTCATCTCTCTCCATCACGCCTTTGCCATTTGAGCTAGCTCTGCATTTGTGTTAGTGGCATGGAGCAGAAATAATTATAAGCGAAATTAATTTCTGAATATCCAAACAAAAACACGCGCCAAGATCTTCATCTTCTTCGTTTAAATATTTAAACCTTTAGCGACGATTTTGGTTCGTTGCTAAAGCCTTTACCAACGGATTGTCCGTAGCTATAACACCTGCAACTTTGCAAAATTCACAATAGCCAATATAAATTTATGAGGAGGACATGGTTCGATTGGAATCGACCCCCTAAACACGAAGGTACCCTTAGTTTCGTCCAATTTTGCCTAAATCAGTGGATCCCAATTCGGAGCTCAAAAATCCTAACAATGGCATGTTACAATTCCGGTGTCTAAACTCAAATTGATCTATACAGAAACATTCCAAACATCAAAACGAACAAGAATATGCAATCAAAATGTATTTATAATGCACGAATCATAGAAATATAATTTGGATAAAAGTTGTGCAAACTGTGATTGTGATATCATGATTCTGGATGCTTTTATGATCTGTGAGTGTGCGGAATGGATCGGAGGACCTCAAGAATCGATTGCAAGGCTTGGAATAAATGAATTGAAGCAAAACTAAGGCTGCCAATTGCTTGAATGCCACGGATTTTTTGAAGTTGGGTAGGGTTCTTGGAGGCAAGGATTTCGTTCCTTGTGCTTGTGAATGCATTATGTACTTATAGTAGAGTGAATTAGGTCAAGAATCATGAAGAAATTATGTGCCAATCAATGAGAAAATATTTGATTTGGAATGAAACCAAATATTGCCTTTTTTGATCAAATCTCATTCAATTCCTTTGCCAATCAATGAAATTTCGAAATTGACAGCTTGTATGGCTTGCTTGGAACTCAAGAATGAGAGAAAAATCCACCTTGCAATTAATTTTGATTTTCTATCTTTTATTTTAATTAAATTGGCTTTTAAATGATTAAAAATCCAAAATAAATAGAAAATAAAAGATAAATCTGTGGCCTTGGGCTTGGAGGTTCCAATTCAGCTAAGAAACATGTTTGAACCAAGAAAAGTTAGGCCAATTTGCAAAAAACATTATTTTGTCAAGTATTTCTCTTTGTGCACCTCCTCAAAAATGCTCAACTTGTGCAAGGTGTATCTTGCTCAATTTTTAACATTTTTGGGTGTTCTTGGACTTTTTAGAAAGCTCAAGATGTCCTCTAAACAGCCTCTTTGGTTTCATCTCAATTTTAGTTTCCATGATCATGAACACTTCTTTACAAAAAGTTGACTTTTTGTTGACTTTGAAAAGGACCTGTAATGTTTTGATCCATAACTTCCAAATGAAGCATTTTCTGCCCAAGCTTGTGAGACATGAAGTTGTAGAGAATTGAATTCTCTTCAAAATGAGCTGTCATGGAAAAATTTCTGATAAAGTATGTGAAAGTTATGCCTGGTCAAAGCTCTGTTGACTTTTGTCTAAGAAAGCCCAATTTGGAAACTTTGACTTTTGATCAATTCTTGACTTTTCTTGATGAATCATGATCAACCCTTGATCAAATGATGAATATCACTTCAAAATATTGATGTTGACCAAAATTATGAGGTTTGACTGTATGTTGACCACAATTGACTTTTGTCCATTACAATGATTTTCAACCATCGAGCAATAAATGGAAACTTGACTTAAGGCTTGAAATTTGACATGGAGATTCCTTGAAGCATATGATGAGGCATGATGACCACTTGAAGTGTTAGAGGCTCACCTTGATTTGAGAATGGCCAAACCCTAGTTTGGGTTTATTGTTTAGGAGACGGTTTGTCTAGTCAACCCTTGTGAAATCCTTGAGTATGGATATGTGAAATGTCTTGAGAAGTAAGAGGGCAAATTTTGGGGTATAACACCAAACAATAACAAAAGCGTTAGAAAACCAAAATTGACATCCAACAAAACTCCTCAAGCTAAACACGAGGAGCTTGCGGATAACACAATTTGACAAAACAAAACGAATACAAATAACAATACGAAAACATGGTGAAAATGAATTAACAAGTTGAAAAGTGAAGGTTTGAAATTAAGAACAAGTCCTATTTCAACTTGTTAAAACACAAGTCACTAAACACATAAACAAACATAAACAAACATGCTTATTTTACGTTGTAAGTTCGGCGCCTTTATTATGCGAGCACTACTAACCTCGTCTCGTCATGCCATGGTATTGCCACACCGAGCATACCTAAAGAAAGTTTCCTAACAACCACACAATAAACATTACGAATACGAGACAATTTACATCAATATTTGAAAACAAGGAAAAACACACATATGTACAAGTGTGGAAATTAAACACCAACATGAACAAGTAACAATATGCAAGTTCATATACAAAGTCTATACAACATATACATTAATTACAAAACTCAAAAACAACAGAATTATCGCAATACAATAACAATAAAACCAATCCCCGACAAAAGTGTCATTTTGTTGCGGTATTAGCGGGCAAGCAAAAAGTAAAGTATTTATTTTCCGGGTGATATATCTGGTTAGGTTATATCGTATAGTGTCCACGAGATATTGGTTATTGACTCGTCGTTAAAAAATTCTCTTTTTAATGAGTTTGGGATTACATGAGTTGAAAATAAAAGACAAAAAGTAAATGAACACAAAGTATAAAGGATAGACGACTTGTGGAGCGAATGCACACTACGTCTGAACTTAAATCTACGTCCATGTCATACTCACCTCACGATACTCCTTCGTGTCATCATATACCTCTCCAACCTAAGCTATTTCTAACCTAAATTGAGAATCCTCCTGAATCACCTCGATAGCCATGTCTGGCATATCTCAACAACGCAAAATTCAATGGCGTCACTCATAACAGCTATCTCTAGCTTGAAACAACCAACACATAGGCATTAAGCTCATATACTCTAAGTAAATGTCAGCTCTAAACCCATTTATAGCATTCTGAAACTAACATATAATCATCCTAGGTAAGAATCTAAGCAATCTATATCTAGCAAAGCTCAAATCCCTAACATAGAGTAAAAACCTAACACAATCACCAACACGTATATGTAAAGCAGACTTTATACAACGTCAAAGGCGTCAGATATACATGAGTAAAAGTAGATATACATACATAACCAACAACTAGAGAAATACATAGAGAAGAGAAGAGATAAACCATTCATTTATACCAGGTTTGTCAACGCCTATTGAAGAGCAATCCACCTCCAATCTTCCATAAGCAAGACCCTAGTGTTGTTTTCTAAGCTAATCTATCAAAAATAATGGTTGATGGAATTTGGGAGAAAAACTTCCCCAAAACCATAACCTAAAAAGTGTGAAAAATGAAGTTATAAAACAAATCTCAAACGACCGCGCTCAACAGCGTGAGCGCGCTGAGCGAGCTCAAATATTTACACATTAAACCGCCTTAATCTCGCTCAGCGGCCTGATCCCGTTCAGCAGCGTCCCGCTCAGCGGCATGATCCCGCTCAGCAGCGTCCTGCGCTCAGCGGCATGATCCCACTCAGCAACCTCATCAGCACATATTCTACCAAAACAATAATAAAAACTAGTAGCACGCTAGAATTACCGCTCTACACGCCCTCCTGAACAAAAACTCCCCAAAATGGAATTTTATTGCGAAAATATGCATCAGGAGCCGTGTCTTCGACACTTTATTCCTAGATGCTCCAAATGTGCAACAAATTCATAGAAAAATACATTAAAACCAATCAAATGGTACATTATATACACAAAACACAATAAAACGTATTTACAATAAAAAGTGGGGTTATTGAACGATTATTAACAAACAAGAACGGATAAGTGCCACAAAACATATTTATATAATAACTACATTTTGGCACTTATCAATTACTATCTTGATGACTTGCATCTAATACTAGAACTAATACATGGTTATTCCATAAACTAGAATTATGCCACGGAGGCGCACAATATCATGTCATTAGAGTTTAGCTTTGAACCATTTCTTGACCGACTATGTATTTTGAACATATCTTCGACCATGTCTCAATACATGTCTTTAGAACATGTCTTAGACCATGTCTTCCTTATTGACTATGTATTTTGAACATATCTTGACCATGTCTTAATACATGTCTTTAGAACATGTCTTAGACCATGTCTTACGAGCGTGTCTTAGACCATGTCTTCCAAACATGTCTTAGACCATGTCTTCGAACACATCGAGACCATGCCTTCGAACATGTCTTAGACCACGCCTTCAAACATGTCTTAGAACATGTATTTAGGCAGTCCACGCCCTCTAATGCAACTTGATTGATAATATCATTTTATACTTCAGACAGTTCACCACTTCTAAAGTATTAGAATTTGATAATCGTAACTTTGGTTATAAAGACTTTCGGATAATTAACAACCGAACATTCTTGTGATTGTGGCTCAAGCGCTCCTAAGACACATGTTAAAGTTCTTTTAGGTAGTTCATAACTTTTGAAGCGAATGCACAATAACATAAGCGCTTTGTTAAGCTTCCACATAGTTCACAACACGAGCAACAAAGTTTGATTACCATGTTTTCATAAAGTTTAAAACTTCTGAACAATAGGTATTTTCAACATACAATTTCCTTACTTTAGGAAAATTCACAACTTTTTTGAATAGTAGGAATCCCAGAGCTTGATGTCACCATATTTTCACGAAGTTCACTCCTTCTTAACAATAGGTATATTAACACACTATTTCCTTACTTTTAGTTAGTTCACAACTTTTTGAACAATAGGATTATCATAGCTTGATTTAACAATATTTTCACAAAGTTCACTCCTTCTAAATAATATGTATATTAACGTCTATTTCATCTTTTAACTTAGTCAGAGCCTTCTGACCAAATCACAGTTTCAATTCATAATTCATTTTTAACAGTTCACAACTTACAGTACATGTTCATAGATTCTTAGCTCATTAGAGCTTTCTTCATGCATCTTGATCTTTGGTACTTCACAAATTCTTTAACTCATCAGATAATTCTTTGAGAATCTTGATTTAACTTTAATATTTTGGTTGGAAGATGATAATATTCTGATAGGCAATTAACGTGTTTATGAAAACTAGTGAACTTTTGCCAAGTTCCTGAATCAAACATCAAACAAACTGTTAGCAGTAAAAGAGTTATATTATGTTTGGTTTTGAGATCGAGATTAAGTATTATTAAAATAATATACTCTCTATCCACCTTTATGAGAAATCAAAAGGATTTTAACATACAAAAAGAAAGTTTCATCGAAAACCAAAAGGATAAAGATACAAGTGTTGTAGAAACAAAAGAAAAATTATTCTTAAAACACAAAGGGATAAGTAATATAAGAATCATCATTCATGTCAAATGTTTCCATAAACTTTATTAATGCATCCGCGGATGTTTGAATGAAGCCGCTTGAGCTTGATCCTTTCGTCATGACTATCAGCGTTGATGGATGACACAATTTTCTTTCTACTACTTTTCCAACACATCCTTCAGCCCAGTTGGCGGGTCTTCAGCTTCCATGGCTTATTTTTTGTTGATCTATATGAATCACTTTCAACCAGTGACAACGCAGACCCATAAGTGGTAGTTATATTGGATGAACCAAAAAAGATAGCACCGAGTTGTTCGAGGTTCGGATCTGGAATCTCGGAGGAGCAGGAAGACATAAAGGAATTGCATATGATTTAGTTTTGGGCCATTCCTATGTTTCTTAATAGCCTCGAAGTAACAATGAGCTTTCATGATTTTAAAGTTTACATCAAACCATTTTATGAAACCTTCCCAAACATCATCGATTATTTGGGATCTTTGCTTGAAACTGGTTTTTTCAAGATGAATCTTAGTATGTTACAGGTGCATAGTCCAAAATGATACATTATTTCATCCAAAGTATAGGCTTAGAATTCGTTCTTGCAAAAGTGCAAAGGGTTTTCTAGAATAAGGAGTAGGATCTTTGTCGAATACAATGATTTTCAAGATATCCTCCTCGATATGAATTCTTGGGAGTAACTTGAGCATTAGCGGTAAAAGGATTAGGTTGTGTAGAAGAGATAAGAACTTTGACGGTGATGTAACATACTCAACTTCATTTAAAGAGGAGTATTGTTTGGAGATAATTGAAAAAGGGGTCAAGGTTTCTTGTAATGGAGGTCATGATTTAAGATGAGTTGATAGAGGATAGTTGTGGAGGAGAGATGGTAATTTAATTGGAAAAAATGATGGTTTTTTTTTGTAACGATGTGTCTTTAAAAGGTTCTGGATTTTGTAGGATCTTAGGAACACAGGAGGTTCCTTGCAAAACATTTGGATTGTTTCTCGGGGGAGCGAAAATTGTTTCAAAAGTGGTAATATTTGATTGAATAGGCAGTGGAATAGTGAAGATGGGTGGAGGATTGGATGAAAAATTCACATCATTCGAAGATGTGTGCTTGTTCAGAGCATCTTGAGATTTTTTGTCAACAAAAAAAGTGATAGAAGATTTATATATCCTAGCAACTTTAGAAGGTCTAGAATCTCCAGGATCGTCAAAAATTACATATCGTCTTTTGATGATGTTTGTCTTTAAAACATTTGTTGAATGTCATGTTTGGTTGGGAGCTAAACAAGTTAAAGCTTCTATTTGGTTTGGGTTTTTCTTAGGAAGTCTCTTTTTGGTTTTTGAGTTTTTTCTAGAAGAAAATCTCTATTTGGGTTCATTAATATTAACTAGTAAAATATCCATAAAGGTTACTAAGACCAGTTCATTGTAAAAACTCATTTGGTATGATATTATCTTATGTAAAATCTCATCTTGGTTTGAAGGTCAGCTCGCGTAAAACCCTAGTTTAATTTAGAGGATAACCAACATAAAACTTCATCTTAGTTTAGAGGTTACTAAGGCTTTGGGTGTAATTCATCTTAAAAAGTTAAGGGGTTCCTTTGGTGTTTTCATATATGAGGGTCTATATCCCTCTCTTTTGGTCTAGGTTGCACATGAAACAAAACTGACTTTATTTGTTTCAAAACCTCCTTTTATTTGGACCTTTACTACAAGCAAGAACAACATACACTTATCTTTATATTAATCTTAGAAAACTATTATTTCTTTTATCCTTCAAGTACTTAATTTTTTTATATGAGTCAAAACCTGAGAATCCAAAGAGACATTCCTCTAACAATGGAATTAGTATTAGTAACGCTATTGATAGATTTCTTGCTGGTGAAAAAATATGACCAAAGGTGTTGGTTCCATTTATTCTACAAATATGATGTAGACATATCTTGGACCATCTATTAGAGCATCTGTGTTGAAAAGTTTGTAACTAAGAAGAAGACCTTGAAGAAGGAACATGTGCAAGATAGTAACTTAGATGTTTTTCAGTGTATTTTCTTAGTTGTTTGGCTATTGATCTAGGCATGTTTTGTTCGAGATCTATAATGGATTTGTTGCCAATAATAATATCCCAGTTATCTAGCATCATGTTTAACATCCTCTCTTTTAGTTGTTGATGATTGCTTACTCACGATCTCTGTGTGTATGTCAAACACATCGACCTCTTTGATGTCAGAGTGATATTTATGAGGAACACATTTTCCAAAATTATGGTAAAATGGGGAAGTAATAGTGTGTATGGATGGTGTAATGTTCTAACTACTGACCTTGTGATGTGTGTTGATGTTTTTGTGCTTAGTACTAGTTATTAGTGTGTTTGGTACTAATTAATTAGAGCTATGTGTTACGGTTTATGTGTCCTCACATCTTTGGAGCATCTGGTATGACATCATAACTTTGAGCATGTGTGAGACCTAGTGAGTGAACTCTGATGTTCTGAAGTTATTTGTGTTAGTAGTAGCTTTTAACTTTGGACTACTTATTAACAATGTATGCATACATGGTTAACTACTAATCTTGAATGATTGCATGACTAACTATTATGGATCATTGACTATTATAAAACATGACTCGCCATGATTCTAGCTACAAAAAGTGTCGATATTGAAGGAGAAAATGTTTACTCAATCCATTATCAAATCAACTCAACATTCCTCGGCAAAATTAAGATTTCATCTGATCAAGGAGAATTAAGGATTATTTCATGGAAGAAGGGGGAGTTACAAACGTTCAGCCTGTAGTGAATGAAAAAGTTCTAACTCCATCCCCGTGATCTCTTAAGAAACTGATTTTATTGTTCAAAATAGACCCAAGAAAGTTGCTTCCTTTACAAAGAGTTTCAAGGTAAAATCCATAGTTTGGAATGCTAATAGTGACAACGAGTGCTAGTCTCAGTTATGTGTTTAGAAATTATATGTGTTTAAATTTATACATTTTCCCACTTTATGTACTTCAAAATATCTTCTAATTATTAAAGTTATGATTTTTTTCGTTATAGAAGCTCACTATTATAGGCTAAATTATGGTTGAAATTTGGAAACATACCATGGGCTCAATGAATTCCACAATTAATTAGGTCAATCGATTATTGTACCTCAATAATCGATTATTCAAGTTACAAATTAAAGTTTTTATTATTTAGTTGTTTCTAATTATTATCAAACCCCCAACTTATTTTAGACTCAAAAAGGGAAAATAGTGCTAATTGATTAGACAGTTGTAAAAACCCCTCCAATTGTAAAAACCTCCAATTGATCAGACAACCCCCTAATAAATTATCTAAGCCTTATTAACATTTTAGGGGGTTTTACAACCCCTCAAATTTTCTTAGTGTGTATGCGTGTGGGTGTGATTTTTCCTTAGTATTTCCATAAGAACCCTGGATCTTTTACAAGACACTTGTCACTCTGACAGATGAGACCACACAAGTTTTCACATTTCCTCTCTTTCACAATTTTGAATCTCCAAGTCTTGGCAAAATTATCTTTGAGATTAGCATCACACAATAACCTTGAGTCTCCTAGATTGTTGAGGCTTGAGATGTCTTCAATTTTAGTACCATCATAGAGTTTAGAGGAGTAAACTATTGATGAACCGTGAAACAAATATCTTTATTTGAATTCTGTTTGGCCATAGTGTAGACATCAAAGAGACGGGTTAATCTTTAAGATCACTTATAGAGGATAGTTTGATAAATTTTATTGAGCATATTTGATCGCTTAAAATATATTTAATAGATAAGGAGTTCAATAATATTATTTGATATCATGTGTTGTCTTCATAAACCAAACAACCAATCAATTAATTTTAACTTCACTACCAACAAACTTCCCTACTTTGGATCATCTTGATAGTACATGTAAACATATAGATCCACATTCTCCCAATTTTTGATAATGACAATGCATCTCTCGCTGAAATTCTGGTTAGGGTCAGACTCAGGATGTCGTGACATCTGATCCAACATTACAAAACATACAAGGTAGAACATATAATTAAGCGAGGAATCAAAAGAACACAAGGAATTGTTAACGATTCGATTCTAACCAACCTACATGCAGGGCATACCAAGGGGAATGAAGTTCACTATCAGCGATATTAATTGGGAGGAAACCACCACTTACACTCCTTCACCTCGATTGATGTCTATTAGCTACTATCAAACCAACAACTGCATCAACTGTTTGGTTCCTATTAAACTCGACTTGAAGATACCTCACTTGAAGCACAACTTGAATCATAGTCACACATGGAATGAAACTAACTTGGAATTGCTTCCGACTTCTTCCAAGAACATACCTACACTCATTGCTTCACGACACGAGTGAGTAAAACAATCGTCTTGCATCTTGTCATACCCAATTTTGACCTAAGATAACACATCATATCATTCACATATGCATCATTGCATCACTATGATTTTAGAACATGATAGATCGTGTGTGCTCACGAAGCCAAATTAGGGTTTTATCAAATTTTTCATCTGTTCAAGATGTGATCATTTAGGGTTTGAGTCTCCAGTCACCTAAATTGATCTATCTTAATCAATCATCAACATTTTATCTTCAAATTCCCAACATTTTCTCATGATATACCTTGAATCGACCAATTAGAGTTTTGATCGAGGATGGTGAATCATTGACTTTTGCTCAATGAATGACCTTTTCTTGGAGATTGATCTTAACATCATCAATGCAACATCTTGACCTAATTTCTTGGTTCAAAACATTCCAAAATCCATGATTGATTCTCAAAGAAAGATCATCGATGAAAATTCAATTGTTCAAAAAAGTCAAACTTTGACTTTTGGTCAAATTTTGAAATCAAATTTTTTCAATAATGAAATCATTTCAAATTATCCATCATGATCATAAAAATCAAAATGTGTGAAAAAGTCAACATTGAAAATTTTTCGACACTTAGAAAAATTTCAAGTGTTAAAAACATGGTTTTCATCACTTTCATGGTCATTTTCACCTAGATCCATTTTGATCCAAGAAAAACTCAAAACATGAAAGTTTTGGATCTTATTACAAGCTTTCCAAAATGTCTAAGAATTTGAAAAAAAACTTTGTGTAGCTATGGTGTTGAAATTGAAACTTGAGCTCCATAACCATATTTTTCAAGTCATTTTCAAAGATTACAAGTCATTTTCACAAATTCTTCCTTCTAAAGGCCTTGTCATCAAAATAGATAAGATTTGAAGAGATAATATCAGATGAGAGTGATTAAGACAAGGATAAGATCAAGTTAAAGTTTTAACCATGGTTAAAAGAATATTCCATGTGCATTTTGGCAAAATGTCTTTCTTGCCCTTTAAGGTAAGTTGTTAAATTTCAAGTCAATCCTTGCCATTTCTAGACAAACTTCCTTGCCTATAAATAGAGGTCTCTACTTCACTCTCAAATTACACCAAGCATTCCTAAATAAGCTTTCCTTCTTTCTTTCTTGTTTTCAAGTTTCCAGTTTCTAAGTTGGAGAAATTGCAAAATTCCAAGCCTTGTAATTTCTGAGCAATCTTAGGCTTCAAACACTTTCTAAATATCAATAGAAAGTTGTTGGAATCCTCAAGCTAGCCCAAAAACTAGCCAAACTCAAGAAACCACCTCCAACTCCATAAACATGTCATTTTGAGCCATAACTTCAAAATTTCCAATCCACTCGTGCATCTTCAATTTTCACTTCAAACACCTTCTATACATCATATAGAAGTGATCCAAACCATCTTTTCATCACTGTAAACTCAAAATCATCATATTCGATTCTCACTTCAAGTGACTGCATTTGGACTTGGTCAGAGTGACCCAGGCCATTTCAATCCAAGTTAAGCATCCATACACACTCCATAATACTGAAGAAGAACATCTTAATCATTTGCGAAAGTTGTTTGATATACTGAAGAAATACAGGTTGAGACTTAATCCGAGCAAATGCACCTTTGAGGTCAAGATCGGAAAACTCATGGGTTTTGTCTTCAGTGGTAATGGTATTGAATTTGACCCCGCCAAGGTCAAAGCTCCTCTTATCCTGATACCACGATTCAAAGGAAGACCTCTGATCATGTACTTAACAGTACTAGAGAACTCAATGGGGTGTGTGTTGGGCCAACATGACGAGTCTGGTCGAAAAGAGTATGTAATACACTATCTTAGCAAAGAGTTTACCGACTGTGAAACAAGATACTCACAGCTCGAGAAAACTAGCAGCGCTTTGGCTTTGGCTGCTCGCCGACTAAGATAGTATATATTGACTCACACTACCTTATTGATCTCTAAGATGGATCCGATAAAATACATCTTCGAGAAACCTGCTCTCTCCGGAAGAATAACAAGATGGCAAATGATTTTGACCGAATACGACATCTAGTATACTACCCATAAGGCAATCAAAGGAAGCATATTAGCTGATCATTTAGCTCATCAAGCCATAGATGACTACCTGTCTATGTAACCAAATGGGTAGAAGCAGCCTCGTTCGCATTTGTTACCAAGAATGTCGTGGCTTAATTCATCAAACATAATCTCGTCTACCGGTACGGCATCCCCAAAAGGATTATCACAGACAATGGTACCAACCTTAATAACAAGATGATCACGGAACTCTGCACACAGTTCAAGATTAAGCATCACAACTCTTCTCCATATCGGCCAAAGATGAACGACGCAATGGAAGCCTCCAATAAGAATCTTAAGAAGATCATACAAAAGATGAAAGTGGCTTATAAGGATTGGCATGAAATGTTGCCATTTGATCTCCATGGTTATCTCACCTCAATACAAACATCCATAGGGGAACCCCTTTCTCTCTCGTATATGGTATGGAAGCAGTTCTACCTATCGAGGTTGGATACCCTCTCAGTACTCAGGGCCTTGAGAGTTAGGCGAGGCAATGGGTCCGGACTCGACTTGACCAGTTAACTTGATCGATGAGAAATGGCTCGCGACCATACATCATAGACAGGCGTACGAAGCATGATCAAATCCTTCAATAAGAAAGTCAAGCCCGAGCATACCAAGTGGGCGATCTAGTAGTCAAGTGTATCATCTTACCACAAGGTGATCCCGGAAAATAGACTCCCACCTATAAGGGATCATTTGTAGTCAAGACATATTTTCCGTGGAGCCAAGATCCTAAGCACTATGGACGGAAGACTTCCGCACCACAGTGAATCAGCCATAGTCAAAAAATACTACATAGCGAGACCCGCTAGGTCGGTGCCTAAACAAAAATAAGGGCGTTGGCGAACCAAAGGTTTGGGCAAAGTTAGGGACATATATACAAAAATGTACACCGGCAAGTCAAAAACACTGCAAAGGTGGCTTGGGCAAAAAGGGTATCGGTGGTGAAAACCGAAAGGCGGTCTAGATAAAAGTTAAGGATTCAAGCATACGACTATGTCTCGTCCAGATCATCTACTTACAGACTACATCACTATAAGATTCAAGCTTCAAATGGCGTAGATCAGTTCAATCACTTTCTTCTGGAAGAAAGGAGATGAGATAGTCAAAAATATATGAGCAATAGCAGAGTTGAAACCCAACGAGATTGTTTCCATATAGCTTTTCTTGTTTTCTAAATTTCTCGACAATTTCCTCTTACTAGGATATTTGTCTCTTTGTACCTAATGCCTATCTATAGGTTTCCTTTTCAAAGTCAATAAAATTTCCCTTTCCCAGTTCCATTTTTACTTTTATCTATTTTGTCTGCATAAAGTCCAATATTTGCTTTGAATGATTATATGCATTTGACAATAAGTATTTGTTCACAAACATACACAAAGAGAATAAAAACCGCAATTACTATAGACTCTAGGAATTGGGATGACAACTAAAGTCACCCGTACATCCCCACAGAGTCATTTCAATCCCCACAGAGTCATATCAATCCCCATTGGATAGTCTATACAATCCCCACAGATCCTCGCTCACGACACAAGCGGATCTCTCCAAAAATCTACTACTCTAATCGTGACATCTACATCAACTTCATCACGTGAGTCCCCGGGCAGTGATCCTATCAACAACATCACGTCAGTCTCCGGGCAGTGGTCCTATCAACATCATCACGTTAGTCCCTGAGCAGTGATCCTATCAACTCCATCACGGCAGTCCCTGAGCAGTGATCCTATTAACATCATCACGTTAGTCCCGGCGGTGATCCTATCAACTTCATCACGTGAGTCACGAGCAATGATCTTATCAACATCATCACGTTAGTCCCGGCGGTGATCCTATCAACTTCATCATGTGTCCCGACGGTGATCCTATCAACTTCATTATGTGAGTCCACGAGCAATGATCCTATCAACTTCATCATGTCGGTCCCGGCGGTGATCCTACCAACATCATCATATGGGTCCTAGCGGTGATCCTATCAACATCATCACGTCGGTCCCAGTAGTGATCCTATAAACATCATCATGTGAGTCCCGGTAGTGATCATATCAACTTCATCATGTGAGTCCCTGAGCAATGATTATCTACCTCCACATCATCATGTCGGTCCCTGAGCAGTGATCCTATCAAACTTATCTACCTTCTCAAGTTGTCACGTTACATTGGTCCCCGAGCAGTAACCAAATATCAATCAGCTTATTATGTCAGTCTCCAAGCAATAATAGGTTATTTAGTATGACATCATTCCCCAACAAGGTTTATACACAAATATGTTAATCCCCAGCGGAGTATCTCCCAATGATTATCATTCCCCGACAGTAGCAATATCTAGACTCGAAACTTGGTCAAATAGTGCCTTGGAGGAATTCACACCCCTCTTATTCCCCAGACAGGGTCTCCAACAACTACATCCCCAAGCAGAAATCAAAGATCCTCATCAGAAAATTCCTATCTTCTTCAAGATGGATATGTTTTAAAATACCACGACATCTACATTCGTACATTATTCGTAAAAAAATCATAACATGTGCATATCTCCTTCGTGAGCATTGTCATTATCTCACATGCATCATAATCTGCATAGAACTAACCATATCCTTTCAAGCTAAATTTCCCAACAGGTGAAAGTTATTTTCCAAGCGGAAGGTCAAAATATTAATACCCGAAACAAGACGGGAAAGCTATCTGAACGACCATGCAAGTTATCAACAGACAGCTAGATACAGATTAATACCCGAAACAAAACAGGGAAGCTATCTACATCTTGACGAATTATTCATTTCAAAAATAGCCAAGACAAAGGTTTATTCTGATTCTTATCATATTATCTCTCTAGATGGCATTTTTAAGCCCATCTTCGACTACACGCTGAAATCTCTCCATCTTCAGAATGCTGCATATATGGTTAAAATCAAGACATACCAGTCATCATCACTCAAAGACAAGCATAGAGTCTAATGTAAGACTCACTCTCCAGCATCCACTTCTCCTAATGGCATCTATAAGCCCATTCTAGTGCATCGTCATGGCGATCTCATTCCATACCGGCGAGTGCAAATTTTGGTGTACTCGGTGTTCAATCATCTTCTACCTTGAGTCACGAAAGCAAGCATACTAATCTAACCCTTCAGGTACAAGAAGATTGAGCAGGGCAACTATTATACCCCAAAATTTTCTCTCATATTTCTCAAGAAAATCCACATCTCCATACTCAAGAATTTCTCAAGGTTGACGGATGAACCTCTCTAAGCAATCAACCCATAACTAGGGTTTTGCTTCTCTCAAGACAAAATCAAGTTCTAATACCTCAAGTGGTCATCATACCTCCTCACATGTCTCAGGGTATCACCATGTCAAGTTTCAAGCCGCATAGCTCAAGTTTGCTCAGTCAAGTGCTCAGATGGTTGAAAATTAGTTGTATTGGACAAAAAAGTCAATTGTGGTCAACATACAGTCAAACTTCATAATTTTTTGTCAACATCAATATTTTTAAGTCATATTCATCATATGATCAAGGGTTGACCATGAATCATCAAGAAAACTCAAAATTGATCAAAAGTCAAAGTTTCCAAGTTAGGGTTTTTGAACCAAAAGTCAACAGAACTTTGACCAGGCATAACTTTCACATACTTTATCAAAAAAAATTCCACCAAAGCTAATTTTTAAGGGAATTCAATTCTCTACAACTTCATGTCTCGCAAGCTTTGGCCAAAAATGCTTTATTTGAGAGTTATGGATCAAAACATTAGAGATCCTCCTAAAAGTCAACAAAAAGTCATATTTTTGCAAAGAAGTGTACATGAACATGGAAAATTCAATGAATATGAAACAAAAAGGAGTGTTTAGAAAACATCTTGGTATTTCTAAAAATTCCAAGAACACTTAAAAATGTTGAAAATTGAGCAAGATACAAGTTGTGCAAGTTTGACATTTTTTAAGGAGGTGTATGAAGAGAAATACTTAGAAAATGCAAATAATTTCCAAATGGGCCTAAGTCTTCATGATCTAAACTTAATCTTGACATTATCCATGGACATAAAACTCAAGTGCACGCCCATCTTGTATTTATTTGATTTATTTTTGAATTTAATGATTTAAATTCAAATTTAATTAAATAAAATGCAAAGGTAAGAGTTAAGATGAGTTGGGCTTGATTTCTACTTGTCTTGAGGTCCAAGATAACCCATGCTAGATGGAAATTTCATGCACCATGCATTAATACAAGATTGAGCCAAATATGGAAGAATTTGATAAAATATTTCAATCAAATATTTTGCATTCTAGTTTATATATTTTTCATTCAATTCTTGACTTAACCTCTGGCACTATATATACATAGCAAATTCTCAAGAGAAAGTTGCACCATCGAAACCCTAGTTTCATCCGTCCTCAAGCAATTCCAAGCACTTCATTGTGCTCCTGGGGTAACATAGGGTAAGTATGGATCAAAATCCATGACCAAAACATCCTAAATTGCATGCATCATGAAGCTCCGATTACATGTTTTTTCTTAAATTCGTATTTCTGTTTTTATGATGTTTTGATCTAACTAACCATGCTAATCGTTTCCTAAGGTTTATTAGAGCAGGTTTGGGCCATCTTTACAAGCTTTTCATGGCCAAATCGTGATTTGCCACAGTTAGGGCATAGAACTGCTAAGCTTCGTATTTCTATTTACAGGCAGTTCCAGGCCAAGATAACACCACCATCGAACTCGTAGCATCCTAACTATTTGATTTGGACTATTTGTTTTCATTTTTTGATGGATTATTGCAGGTTTTAGAAAACCCTTCATCGGAGAAGAAGGTGGAAACCACCGTCCATGGTGGTCAAGGGTTTTCAGAGGGAAACTCTACCTCTTGTGTGGCAAAACCTTGCCTTCTGATTGGTCCATTCAAAACCCCTAGGGTCCATGCGTGTTTAAATATGATCCTCTGATAACATGATCCTCTGATAATATGATCCTCTGATGCTATGATCCTCTAATAAACTGGATACTCTGACCTGTTTATTGTTTTTCAGCAGATGTTCTGACTCAGGTGTTAGAATGAAGCGCTACAAGTATCGGAGAATATGAACTTAGAAGTTACGGAAAGAACACGGAACCAACCTCTGCGAGAAGCATACAAGTATAACCCGATGGAAGTATCTTACATTAGAAGCATGCAAGCGCAACGTGATAACCTGAAAGAAACATCTGCGCAACTGGGCTCGATCCTGTGACCCTTTTCTCATTTTCTAACTTTTTTATTTCTTTATATTTTCTATTTTCTTAATTTAACTTAATTTTCTTTTCAAAATTAACAAAAACCTTTTCAAAAATCACAAAAAATAATTTCTTTTCTAGTAATTAGGGTTACTAACCTAAATCTTTTTTTCCTAATTTCCAAAACATTTTCACTAACATATTTCCTATTATCCTGATTATTTATTTGTTATTCTGCATTTACAATTCTAGAAAAGATGTATAGGTCGCACAATTTTTATTTTGTAATAGCGTAGATTTACATTTCTGCCTTAACTTTCCGCATTCCTATTATGTATCTGCCTCAAAGCCATGTAATAGCGTGGGATTTACATTTCCGCACTTTACTTTCTGCACATATTAACTGCTAGTTAATTAGGGTTTACATGCTAAACACTAAAATCAACCCTAGATCACCTCTAATCTCAAGATAAATATATGAATACAACACATTCTTCACACTTGCACACCCCTCAGGGTATCCTCTCTTGTTGCCTTTATGAATAACATGGTCATGTCCCTCGAACGTAGGGATACCATTAGAAAAGACGCCTACAAATAATATCATCATAGTCCCTTGATAAAAATATCATAGTCCTCGATGACCCTCACTTGTTTCCTCTGAATACGATATCGTCCCTCGATTGTTGCCTCGAAAAGTGATGATTGTCCCTACAAATTGCTAAAGGTATCCTTACATTTTGCCTTCTATGACCATCGATGACCCTTGATTGTCCCTTCATATCAAGCGAATAAAGTTACTTGCCAACTAATTGTAGGGATAGCCTTATTCTAAAGGAGAAGGAAAAATAACATGGAAATGACTATTCTGAGTAGGTAATAAGACTTTGTTGCTTGCTCCAATCAAAACACTTTTTCACACCTCACACTTTTCAAAAACGTTTCAAACACTTTGTTATACATTCCAACGTGAAAGTTAAACATCTTTCAAACCAACATTTCCAAACCCTTCATATACATTCCAACGAGAATCATTACGAAGTCAAAGCGAAATTCCTTTTTTAAACATTTTCAAACTACACAAACACAGAAAGCAAATTTTCAAAGTGAGCTAAGCAACTAAGAGCTCGTAGATAACTACGGATGGAAAGGGTGTTAATATCTTCCCTTTTCATAACTGTCTCCCGTACTCAGAATCTAACGAAGGTTTTTTCCTGTTCTATTCATCTTCCCTTTATTGGATAAAAAGAAAAGTCAGTGGTGACTCTTGCTATCCGCAACATTTGCGATAAAAAGCAAAACAAACAAGTCAGTTCTCCCACCGTATTACAAAAGTCAACAAAACTTTGACCAGACATAACTTTCATATACTTTATAAGAAATTTTTCCACCAAATCTCATTTTGAAGATAATTCAATTATCTATAACTTTGTGTCTCACAAGATTTGCTCAAAAATGCTTCATTTGAGAGTTATGGATTAAGACATCATAGGTCCTTCTAAAAGTCAACAAAAAGTCATATTTTTCCAAAGAGGTGTACATGAACATGGAAGCTTCAATGAATATGAAACCAAAAGGAGTGTTTAGAGGACATTTTTAAGCTTTCTAAAAAGTCCAAGATCACTCCCAAATGATGAAAATTAAGCAAGATATAGTTGATGCAAGTTTGGAAATTTTGAGAAAGTGTATGAAAGAAATATTGAGCAATCTTGAAATTTTTCCAAATGGGCCTACATTTTTATGATTAGAACTTGTTTATAACATCATCAAGAGGCCCCAAGCCCATCCATGCACCATGTTCATTTTTATTGTATTTATTTTTTATTGTGTCCATTAAAAATCAAATTAAATCAAAATAAAATACAAAAATTAGAGATGAAGCGTGCAAGGCTGGATATTTATCATTCTTGAGGTCCAAGTAAGTCAAAGCAAGCTGGCCAAATCGTACAAGGGATGATTGCATGAGATTGAGCAATTTTGGAAGTTTTTCATTTGATTTCTAAATCAAATATTTTCCAATCAATGCAAGATATTTCCACACTTATGCTTCACCTAATTCTCTTGCCCTATAAATACACAACACCTCCAGACATCAAAGACACGAATTTTGGCAGCCAAGAGACTAGGGTTTGTGTTTCAAAATTTCCAAGTGAAGTTGCACCATCGAAAACCTAATTGCAGCCTTCCTCAAGAGCTTTCAAGTATCAATTTGTGCTCACAGGTATTGTAGAGTAAATGTCGGTCAAAGCCATGGCCAAACATCTTTAAACGCATGCATCATGAACTCGGTTTGCCTTAAACTTTTGATATTTGTATTTTAAATTTTCTTGTTTTTGCTTGAACTAACATCACTAATGTGTCTGAGATCTCATAGAGCGGTTTTAATCCATCACATGAGGTTCGAATGCATAAATCGACTGTCATTGTTAGGTCTTGAGCTCATAAAGCTTGGATATAGGGTTATAAATTGTTTCAAGACAAACCGATACCATCATCGTGCTCATAAGGATCAATATAGTAAATGGGTTTTGTTTTCATTGATTGATGCATTTTGCGAGGTTTTACGTTTGAGGTCGATCGGAGAAGGCGACACGAGTCTAGCTACGGTGAAAGACTTGATGTTGATTCTTTGACGCATCGTGGCTTCATTCCTTCATCGATTGGTTCGATTCAAATAACACTGGGACCTGACTTTACTTGTGTTGAAAACCAAAGCGAAACACATGAAGCGTGTGTCTGATGGTGACTTTGTAGGATTTTGTATCCAAATATGCGGATAGCAAGAGTCGCCGACTTTTATTTTATCAATTAAGGGAAGGTAAAAGTATGAGAAAAAGACCTTCGTTAGATTAGAGTTCGGAGAATGGTTATGAAAAGGGAAGGTATTAGCACCCATTTCCATCCATGATTTATTCTACGGGCTCTTAGTTGCTCTAGATCACTTTTAAAATTGCTTTACGTGTTTGACAAAATGTTTTGAAAAGGCATTTCGCTTTGACTTTGCAATGACTCATGTAGGAGTGTATACAAAGTGTTCGGAAATGTTTAGTTTTGAGAAGAATTTGAACTTTGAAAAGTGTGTGGCTGCGAAAAGCATTTGATAGAGCAAGCAACTAAGAGACTTATTACCCACTCGAATTGGTGGTTTTGTTGTACTTTACATTCCTTTAGAATAGCGCTAGCCATACCATTAGTTAGTAGGTAGCTCCATTCGTTGGATGTAAGCGGGACATTCGAAGGGACATCGGATGGTCATAGAAGGCAACTTGTAGCAAGTATCCTAGCACATTCGAAGGGACTATCATCATTTTCGTGGCGACAATCGAGGTCAAGATCATGTATTCGGAGGCGACATAGTGGGTCTTATGATCTTTGTATCGAAGGGACTATGATGATTTGTTTTGAAAACAGCGGTGCTAGAATACCTCTACGTTCGGGGACATGACCATTTGAATTCGAAAGGCATCGAGAGAGAATTACCCTAAGGGGTGCGTGTGTGAAGAAGTGTGTTGATTTCAGAATATGTTATCTTGAAGATTAGTGGGCTATGTTCATTGTTATCTTGCCATACACGCCTAATTACTAGCAATTTATAGGGTGCGGAAAGTAAAATGCGGAATGTAAAAGCGGAAATGTAAAGGTGCGGAAAGATAAACCTACGCTATTACATGGCTTTGGGGCAGATACATAATTTTAAAATGCGGAAAGTAAAATCCTAAATTAAACTATTACAACCCATGAGCAATTACATTATTGGAAAATAAAATAATAAAATGATAAAGAGAAAATCGTCTGAACCGGATCAACCTGTACAAAAGGAAGAAATCGGAAAATGCAATATGAATCGAACAAGAGAAAAAATGTTAGAAAAATGCAAGTTTTAATATGGGAAAATTATATTATGCTGGAAATAAGATAAATAAGCTAAAATAATTTTTTGGGATTTTTTGGAAAAGGTTTAATAATTAAAATGCAATTAAAAGTGAATTAAATGCAAAAATATAAATAAAAATAAATATGCATGCAAAAATATGTTTTTTTAATTTATTAAATTAAATAAAGATTTTTATGAAAATAATGCAAAAAGAATAAAATATTTTGGTAATTTTTTAATGCAGAAATAAAATGTGGAAATTAATTGAAATAGTATGCAAAATATTAAATAAATTAGAAAATAGGAAAATATAGAAGAAATATGAGAGTTTTGGAAAAAAGAATGAAAACCGGTGCCAGTGAGGATCGAACCCATGACCTCCTGGAGAATCTCCTCAAAACAACGCCTTAACCACTGGGACGGCTTGCACTTGGTGTCATGGAATCCTGAAATGGCTTATAAAATGCGTGTCCCGAGTTGGAGTCAAACCGAGTCGGCGTGGGGTCCATGTGGAAGAGAGGCGAATCGAGAGGTCCATCACGCCACGCCATCCCTCGCCGGGTCCAGTGGAGTCAGCGGCGCGGAGCCACAACTCGGTCGGTCTTCTCCGATGACACGAAAAACAAAACACGAAAAATCGACGGATAAATGGAAAAGTACCTTGTCCACCTAAATCGGACCTCTGAGTCCATTGATGGCATTAGTTTTGGTGAATCGGCTGCAGGCGGTTAAAACTCTGATCCAAAAAAACCTAACAATGGCATTACGCGATTCTAACGTCCAAACCTTGAGCGATGGCGGATCTCACCCATGTAACCACATGATCACATTGCAAGCATTAGAATCGATTAAAGCAGTGGTAATAAAATACGAATTCAAGAAAAATCAATTATGTATGCATGTATATGGTTCGATTCGATGTTTTAACCCAAGCGAGTGTACCTCGAACTTACCCTCACGAGCACGATGGAATGGATGGTTTGGGCTGGAGAATAAAATTCAATTTTCAAAATTGAGAAAAAATTTGTAAGAGTTTGGGTTTGTTTTTAGGTTAGGGTTCGTGTCCTTGGTTTGTACACAATGCTGGCAATTTATAGAAGAGATTGGAAGAGAAAAAACAAGGAAAAAAGATTGGGAATTGAATGTGCAAATATTTTCCAATAAATACAAATCAAATTTTCTTTAAAACTTGATTTTTCCTTCCATATGCATGAGCCACGAATTTGGTAATGGTTGTGGGCTTTCTTGGACATTAAGAGAGATATAAATCCAACTTATTTGAAAAAGAAACTTAATTTTCATATTTTACATAATTTATTTTTGAATTAAATGTTATAAAATTCAAATATAAATCATGAAAATAGAAAATCACCAATGTAACATTTATGGGTCAAGAATATTGTCATGAACAAGTTTGGATCAAAAGATTATAGGCCCGTTTGGAAAATTTTGCATTTGACCAAAATGTCCTTTTGTTTTGTCCAAAATTGCCCAACTTCGAATAGTGTATCTTGCTCAATTTTCCACATTTTGAGTGTTCTTGGACTTTTGGAAAGCTCTAAGAGTCCTCTAACCAATGCCTTTGGTCTCATCTCATTTGGAGTTACCATGCTCAATATATCTTCAAAACAAAAGTTGACTTTTGTTGACTTTGAAAATGACACTAATGTTTTGAGCTATACCTCTCAAATGAAGCATTTTTGGACATTCTTGTGAGACATGAAGTTGTAGAAATTTAATTTCCTTCAAAACAAGAGTTGGTGGAAAAATTTACGAGAAAGTATGAGAAAGTTATGATCGGTCAAAGTTGATTGACTTTTCACTAGAAACCCTAATTTAGAAAGTTTGACTTTTGAGCAAATCTTGAGTTTTCTTGATGAATCATGATCAACCCTTGATCAAATGATGAATGTAACTTCAAAATGAGGATGTTGACCAAAAATCGAAGTTTTGACCGTATGTTGACCACGATTGACTTTTGTCAATCTGTTGATTTTCGACCATCGAGCAATTGCACGAAACTTGACTTGTGAGGCTTGAAACTTGACATGGAGAATCTTTGAAGCATATGAGGAGGCATGAAGACCATTGGAGATGTTGGAAATCCATCTTGACTTGAGAGATACCAAACCCTAGTTTGGGTTGATTGTCTAGGAGAGAGTTTGTCGATCGACTCTTGAGGAATCCTTGAGTATGGATGTATGAAATCTCTTGAGTAGATGGAGGGCAAATTTTGGGGTATGACACTGCCCTGTTCAATCTTCTTGTCTTTGGAAGGTTAGATTGACATGCTTGTCTTCGTGACTGAAGGTAGAAGATGATTGAACACTCAATACTGAAAATTTGCACTCATTATTGGGCGATGATGCGGGAATGGGCTTCTGGATGCCATTTGGAGAAGTTGGAGACTTATTTGAGGAGCAGTCGTCAGCTAGACTCGGGGTTGTTAATAGGAGGCTGCGGAGATGGGCTTAAGATGCCATCTAGAAGGTCGTTCTTTGAGGAGTGAGTCGTATGTTAGACTCTGTAGATGTGCCTGGAACGGAGAGGAGATGGGCTTAGGATGCCATCCGAAGGGAGTCGTACGTTAGACTTCATGTTCACTTTGAATGAGGTTATTGGTTTGTATTGATTTTTAACCATATATGCAGCATTCTGAAAGTGAAGAGATGTTGACAAGTAGTCGGAGATGGGCTTAAGATGCCATCCAAGGCAATGGGTCGTGCGCTAGACTACTGTAGTTCTTTGTTGATAATAAGGAATCGAGAATAAATCTTCATCTGATTACTACGAGGAGATTGTAGTTGGCAAGAATGTGGATAGCTTCCACTGTTATGCATCGGTGTTGATCCATTGCACTGTTATCGGAGGATAACGGTGGTCTTCGGATAGTTTTCCGTCGGTTCGGGCTTAATCTGGACCGATCGTCGGAGGACAACCAAGGCGATCTTCGAGATAGTTTTCCGTCGGTTGGGGCTTAATCTGGACCAATCGTCGGAGGACGACCAAGGCGGTCTTCGGATAGTTTTCCGTCGGTTGGGGCTTAATCTGGACCCGTTTGCGTCGAGAAGTATTACTGTTTTGGAAAACAAGAGAAACTTTGATAGAATATTCGTTAGTTTTATGCAAAGTATGATGCATGACGATGTATATGAATGACATATGCATGAATTATGACTTTATGAGAAATGTATGGATGATAGATGTTGTGATATTTCAAAACATATCCATCTTGAAGAAGATCGGATATTACATTTGAAGATTTCGACTTACTTGGGGAATTGTGGTGAGAACCCGCTTTTGAAGGAGAAGAAAGATATCTGGATTCCTCCGATGCACTATCGACCAAGTCTTGGGCCTAGATATTGTTGAGGAGGTAGAGATTTGAAGCTCGTTGTTGGAGATCTCATATATAGACCTTCTTGAAGAGAATTTGGAAGGCGATCTGTTGGGGACCTTGTATGTAGATCTGGAGGAAATTTAAGGCGCTCTCGGGGATTACGAGTGTAGATCTCATTGAGAGCATTTGATGGTTCTTGAGAGACCGGGCTAGAAGATTACAGAGTCCGTTGTAATCTACGGTTGGGGAATAAAGGTGTATGTTTCCTCCGATGCACTATCGACCAAGTCTTGTGTACGGATACCTTCTTTGGGAAGGGAGGATTGAGAAATATCCATGAGGGATGAAGTGTTATGGCTTGGAGATGTAACGTTGCTCGGTTGAGTGGAATCCTTTGCTTGTGGATTAACATATACTCCATTGGGGAAGGTGTGTTGTGGTGACACCTTTATGCTACGTGGGGAACTATTTGGTGACTTTAGTCGTCATCTCGATTCTGGAACTGTAGTAAGTACTTTTGCATGTTCACTTTTCGTATGTTTGTGATTAGATTTTTATTGTCAGTCGTATAATCATTCAAAGCAAGCGTTGGACTTATTGAAACGACAACAACATGAATTGTAAGAGAAGAATTTGCGTTTATTTGCAATGTGGTATGGCCAAGTAGTTTTATACACAAGAAGGTAAAAGCTATCGGAAACAATCTCGTTAAGTTCCAACTATGCTAGTACTCATATATTTCAACTATCTCATCTCCTTGCATCGGTGAAAGTGAGTGAACGATCTTCGCCATTTGAATCTTGAATCTTGATAGTAGTGCAGGCGGTGATCTGGAAGAAACATAGTCGTGCGCTTGAATCCTAAATTTTGCCTAGACCGCCCTTTCGGGTTTCGTCTAGGGATACCCTTTTGCCCAAACGCCTTTTCGAGGTTTTCGACTTGCGGTGTACATGTTTTGTATATATCCTTAATTTTGCCGAACCCTTTTGGTTCGCGGGATGCTATTTTTGCCTAGGCGATCGACCTAGCGGGTCTCTTTATCGTAGTATTTTTGACTATGTCTGTTCACGGGTGTGGGAAGTCTTCACCATCCATGGTGCTAAGTATCATAGCTCCATAGGAAAATCATCTTGACTACAAACGGTCCCTCATGGGTGGGAGTCCATTTGCCCACAGGATCACCTTGTGGAAGAATGATGCGCTTGACTACTAGATCACCGACTTGGTAGACTCGGTGCTTGACCTTCTTGTTAAATACTCGATCATTCGCTTTTGATAAATCATCCATGGCGGATGGGCGGTCGTTCTCATCAATAAAGTTAATCGGTCGGCGATGCGGACCCATCGTCTTCGCCTAACTGCCTCTGGAGGACCACGGTTGAGGTATACGAACCTCGATGGGTAAGGCGGCTTCCATACCGTATCGAGAGAGAAGGGGTTGCCCTGTGGATGTTCGTCTTTGTAGTCACGATAACCATGAAGAGCAAATGGTAACATCTCATGCCAATCCTTGTAAGTCACGGTCATCTTGTATAATCTTCTTGATGTTCTTGTTGGCGGCTTCCTGCGCCATTCATCTTAGGCCGTAAGGAGATGAGTTGTGATGCTTGATCTTGAACTGCGTGCAGAGTTCGGTGATCATTTTGTTATTGAGGTTAGAGCCGTTATCTGTGATAATCCTTTCGGGGTGCCATACCGAGATAAGATTATGTTTGATGAATCGAGCCACACATTCTTGGTAGAGATGCATCGGTTCTACCCACTTGGTAAAGTAATCAATTGCCACAAGGATGAAGCGATGTCCATTGGAAGCTGTGGGCTTAATTTCTCCAATCATGTCAATGCCCACATTGCAAAGGCCAAGGAGAAGTTAAAACATTGGAGATCTTGGAGTGCGTGTACTTTATCGCATAAATCGGCACTTGTGACAAGATCGAGCATAAGCGGTGGCAATCGGCTTCCATGGTGGACCAATAGTAACTGTTCTCAAAATCTTCTTAGCCATGGTGTGTCCCTTTGGAGTGGGTACCAAATTAGCCTTGTAACTCTTCCATGATACGCATTCTTTGTTTCAGGTCTACAGTAGAGTAAGCACAAGTCGTGGTTGCGCTTGTATAAGATCTGTTCTTGAGGAAGAATTTGGATCGAATCTTCTCATGAACTTCTTATCATTGTGGATGCCCTGCGGGATATTCACGAGTCTCGAGATACCTCTTCCGTCATAGTACCAAGGTTTCTCTTACTGCGTCAAGCTCACAACAATATCTTGGTTCGTCGAACTTCTCAATGATGATCAGGGGAGCCTCGTTGTCCCATCTAACCTTGAACATAGGCGACATAGTAGCCATGCGTGCCTTGTGATTCTCTTCTCGTGGAATATGATCAAAGTAATCTCTTGATAGGGGATCAAACTCGAACATGCTCTCGTCGGAATGAGATTCGGATGCTTAGTATCCCTCGCCTCTAATCGGTGATCACCAGTGAGTCTCCATATACTTGCAAGAACTTGATTCTTAAGTCAATAGCGACTTTAATACCCATAATGCAGCGCCGTATTCGGCCATGTTATTAGTGCAAGCTGAAACAAAGTCTGGCGGTGAAAGGCGTATGTCACTTTGGGGATGTAATGATGGCGCCAATGCCATTGCCAAGTCGTTCGAGGCTCCATCAAAGACCATAGTCCATCGGGATCCTTGTTCGGGTCCTTAAATACGGCACAGTTCTTGATGTAACTAGTAAAACATCCTCATCTGGAAATTGAGCGCATAGGCGATAGTCATCTACGGCGATGAGCCAAATGATCGGCTACTACACTTCCTTTAATCGCTTTACGAGAAGTGTCTTGGATGTCATATTCGGTCAAGATCATTTCCATCTTGCTATTCTTCTAGAGAGGTGGCTTCTCAAATATGTATTTTATCGGATCCATCTTGAAATCAACAAGGTAGTGTGAGTCAACATATCTTGTCTTAGCCGTGACGACCAAAGCGTTGCAAGTTTTCTCATTTGTGAGTATCTTGTTTCACGATCGGTAAACTTTTCTAAGGTAGTATATTGCATGCTCTTTTCGACCGGACTCGTCATGTTTCCCAACACACCCCATTGAGTTCTCTAACTTTATCAAGTACATGATAAGAGGTCTTCCTTCGGTGGCATCGAGAATAGGAGGATTACATGGGTACTCCTTGATTTTGTCGGCGATCGCAGATCGTCGTTCCATTCCACTACTTGATCTTTCTTTAGCAACGAAGATTGGCTCACGGTGGCGATTAGGTGTGCAATGATCGGCAATGTAGTTGATCGGAGAAACCTCGACTTCCTTCTCGGTGCGGGGAGTTGGCATCTCTTGAATATCTTTAACCTTGGCGGGATCAACTTCAATACCTCTTCCGACTACAAACCCTAGGAGTTTTCGGATCGACTCCAAAGGTGCACTTGTTGGGATTCGGTCTCAATCTCGTATCATCTGAATCAACCTTTCTTTAACTTGTTCTCAAGACCGCTCCTATCTTGATCTCTTTTACATCTTCGTCGGTTACCTAAATTCACAACCTCGACTTGCTCTTAGGTGTGGCTGTATAACTTCGCTCTTCTTGTTGTAGAAGTCGGCAAGTTCTCCACGGCACTTCACAATCTTCCTCACTTCGTCTTGACTTGCGGATCGGATTATCAGTCATATTTGCACTAGCATGCATTTGTTATTACGAGATTCGGAGTGATTCGGTGTATCACGTGGGTGTGTGTAAAAACACATAGCTTTTGAAGGGGTGATAAAGTAAAGAAAGAAAACAAACAATTGAATGCAAAAGTCCAGCGATTTATTGAATGAAAACATAAGCGACGGATAATAACCCTCATAAGCGAGCCATGATGCCCGGCAAGGCACTAGGCTTTCAAAGTTTATTGTTCAAAACATAAAGAAATCGAAAAGCAAAACAAAACAAAACAATTACTCGACTAAAGGAGATTGGTATGGCGTCTTGATCTTCCAATTCTTGAGCTCATGATCGGAGTTGGGAAGATCCACTTGATGTCGAAGTCGTTGTCGTCGTCTTCATAGCATGGATTCCACTCTGGTGATGCGGAAAGGAAGTTGGCCAACGCGTTCGCGGTATCATCTTTGTCCCTTGATGGTGAAGCCTAAACCGGTCTTGTCGGTTGAAAGGAAGATCGGGGGCGACCCCAAATAGTACTACCTTCAATGACTTGAGCATCCTTCAATGAGGCCATCCTAGGCGGAACTTGTGTAACCGGGGAGTGAGGGAGAGTCAGGCATGACTCGGGGATTATTTCAAAGACTTGACGGGGAGTCTCGAAGAATTCACCTCCATCTCGAGATAGCGGAATGATGTAGATGGTGACCATATATTCTTCTTCACCACATCTTTACAACCTTCCCTTTCACGGGTATTTGACCGATGCAAAGTAGAGTATGGCGCCTTGCCCGTGTATCAAGGCGTCCAGTAGGCAAGAATAAAATTTGAACGAATGTCCATGACAAAAGTTGAATCAAAAGTGCGGGAACCGACTTTAATGGGCAAAGTGAGCTCTCAAGCCTTGGCTTAGAACCATCAAAAGCTCTCACGATTATGTCACTGGGTCTCGAGAACCAACCCTTGACATCAAGCCGATCAAAAGCGGTCTTGGTAGGATATTGAGGCGAACCGGTGTCAGCAAAACATGAGACGGTGGTACCCTTGCATTCCAGAGATGTGCAAGGCTTTGTTATGTTTCTTTCGGCGGTCAAATCGACATCGGAGAAGCCTAGGCCGTTGTCGGCCAGGCTAATACAAACTTGAGCGATCGGTGTAGTGTCTTGCGGTGCGTGAGCATTTTCAAAAATTTCACCAAGGCGTTAGCATGAGCCTCGAGCACAGAAGCGAGCAAGCATGGAGATCTTGGGCGGTCTGTCCCATTCCACAACATTGTAGTCACTCTTCTTGATAATCTTGAATTTCCTCCATTTCTTGTTTGGAGGTGTCCTCGATAACTTCCTTTGGTACTTACGTTTGGCGGGATGAGCCAGATTCTTTCCCTCTGGTGGGGATATTGATTGAGTAAATTGGAATGCAGTTGGAGTCGATGTCTTTGGAGGAGATCTCGGAGAGAATACCCTTCCGGTTACGGTCACCTTCTTGGATCGGTGATGTTGTCAATGTCGGGAATAGAAACTTGATAAGATCTTCAATGGTCGGAGGATCTTGTTTGACACCATGATAGTAAACATCGACTCCATAATTCCAAGGGATAGCCTTGTCGGAGGAATATGGGCGGTGCAGGAGAAGTGATAATGAGAGGTGCCACTCTAGGCACGAGAATCGTGAGAGGAGATCCTTATTGTGTTAACATCGGCATAGTCTTACGGGAAATCGTCACCCCATCCGGTCGCCTTAACATCTTCAATAGGAATCTTATAGCTCTCGGGGCAGTGTACTTCACCATGTAATCATACTTTCCACTTGCCCCGGTATCCCACAGATAGTGCAGTTTCGTTCGCATTGTCAATCTTCAACTTAGACATTTCTTCACAGACTTACGCAATTGGTTTCGAAATAGTATCTCACGGTTGTCCATTATACCTGAACACGTCTTCTCGACCAAGCACAACCATCGGTGCGAGACAAGCACCAACGACAATTCTCTGGGCATCTGGATTGACACGGCTTGCAACAAATTCTTCTTATGATCATCGGAGGAATGGTCAAGTCATCTATGTTGAAAACATAAGTGTCGTCTGTGACATTGGAACTCTTGTCACGGTTAGGCATAGGGCGTTAATCACATTCGGTCTCAGCGGGAGGTCAAACTCAATCTGCTTAGCTTGATCATATCTTGAATCTTGTTCTTGAGCCCAAAATCATCGATGTTATGCCACGGGCTATTGGAATGGTAAGCACATTTAGCATTAGGATTGTATTTCGGAGAGGAAGTGTTGACAATCGAGGAGGATCCCTCAAGGTGTCGACTCTGCTTTCAACATGTGTTGCAAGGCTTGCGACAATGGCATGTTGATCTTAAAAGCTTCTTGGTGGCGTTAAGCTCTGCGCGTTGTCTCGCCGAGGTTGTCTTGATGTAGGATTGGAGATCCTGCCCCCAGTTGAGCACGGTCGGTCTTGGCTCGGCTTTTCGACCATACACATTGGTTTCTTTCTTACCACCAAAGATCTCTTTGCGGCATTTGATGATGACTCTACATGAATCTTTCCACTCTTGATACCGCTTGATCGCTACTTTGTCAATATCAACTCGGTGAATCCGGATGAAGAGTTTCCAATCGGATGATTGAAGAATGGGCTGTCGGTGTCCCCATAAACATATCAACCAACTCCCTATTGGACAAGGGTGGTTGAACTCACACTGCTAAATCTCTCCACTTGAGCATACTCCTTGAACTTCTCGTCACGACCCATAGACATGCTTTGTAGTTGCATGCGGTGGGCGTCAAATCGACATTATACTCATCTTGCAGCGAAAGCATTAGCTAAGTCACTCCAAGTGCGGATACGGTCATTCTCTGGTGATAATACCATTCCAGTGGGTTCGGACAAACTCTCTTGAAAATAGTGCATCCTGACTTTACGTCATCGGTGTGGGGATTGATCTTACGGACATAGGACTTCAAATGCGACTTTAGGACATGCCATCGTACTTAGCAAAAGTAGGAACTTTGAACTTGGGAGGAATCACAACACGGGAACAAGACTCGGATCATCAAAGTTCGGCCGGACATCTTGAGTTTTCCACACATTGACGGTCTTGAAGTTGTTTGTACTTGTCATCTTCATCAGTGTTGGCTATAATCGAATGATCCTCTCCTCCTTTCTTTGGCTCATTGCTCACCTTCATCACCCTTGGTACTCCCCTCGGTATGGACACTTCCTTGAGAGAGCTCAATCTGGTGACCACCTTAGGACCCCCTGAAGCGTCTACCCATGTTGAGGAGACCAACAACCTTCTTCTTCTTGTTGATGAGCTTCGGATCTTCTTGGCCTTGGACCAAGTTGGTGAACATCTGTTGGCCAGGCATTACGAGCACAGAGATCTTTGTGATCTGTTCAAGAGCCATTTACGCTAAAATAAATAGCGAGCAAATGATAAAACCAATCTCAATGTACAGTGATGCAATGTTTATGCTATGCTATGCAATGTTTATGCGAATGCAATGCAATGTTTTCAAGGACCTTAGAGATTTAAATTTGTTAAACAAGCAATGAACAAACATTTATTAGTACTTCTCATTATTATTATTTTTTTTAAGTACAAGAGATGGTTCGAAACAATAAAAGAAAAGCATATAAATCGAAAGCTCTAAGTCTCCCATGGGCGCTTCCTCTTGATGCCGAGGTAGGCGTTGATGCTTCGCTCCTCGTGAAGTAGCTTGGTCAATTCTTGCACTTTCTTCTCACTTGCATAACACTGAGCTTCAAAAGTATCCCTCTCTTCTTTAAGTTGAATCCAAGATCTCTTCGAGTCTTCAAAATCAGTAGGCATGTCAGGATGGGAAATAGTATAGTCGTCACCTATAGCAGGGTTCCATAATCCTTTGGTAAAGCAGTGAATGGCATCATGAGGTTTTGAGCTCGAGCTCGCCCATTTGAGGTAAGGCTCCCAAGGAATGGAGTTGGTGCCCCAAAGTCTTGGTATCGGTCTTCTTTATCATGCCCCGTGTATAAACCTTAAATCGATGATGCGGAGATCGTGGTTGTAGTCGAACACAATGTCTTGGAGAAGCATATCATGCGGACCATCTCTTGAGCAAAACCAAGCGGCGTAGAGCTAGAGAAGGGTTGTAAGTAATACCTCCCTTATACCAAGTAGTGGTACATTAGGAATTCTCCTGGCCTCGATGAATGTGAAGTCCTTTTGAGAGAAAAGGCTCCAACGGATATCTGAATGAGAGAGTGACATCAACCTTTGAGACCATCTCAACCTTTGTTCATTCTTCAAAAGCGATGGAGGAAGGTGCGAAATAAACCACCTTGAAAGTAGCGGTATACAACACATGAGAGTTCCTTGTCTCTTAGTAGTGCAGTGTGGAGAATGTGGGATGTCTCCAGTAAAGTAGGCACGAGGATTGCGGGTGAGAAACAACTTAATGGTTGACATCTATGAATTGATCCGAGTTAGGGAATAGAACCAAACCATAGATTAGCAAGGCCACAATGTCTTCAAATGCATGGAAACTCATAACTTTGAGGAATTCTCGGGCTTTCTTAATTAAGAACTTGGAAAGTAAACCCTTAACTCCACTTCAGCTTCCCATTGGCTTCGATGTCTGAGCGCTTAAGGTGTAAAGGCGATGCAATGTCTTCGTGCTTAGGAACCTTTTCTAGACCGGTGAATGGCATTTGGTCAGAATAGGTATCCCAAGTAACAGAGAATTCCTCTAAGGTAGGAACCAAGCGATAATCACGGAAATGTAAAGCAATGGTGTTTCAATCAAAGAAGCTGGAATAGGACATGCATCATATCTTCTTCAAAACAGGAATAACCAAATCAAGCGATAACCATGTCTTTTAATGGCCGAGCATGGTGAGAATTTGAAACCAATTCTTTGAGTTGAGAAGGGATACCCGTGAAGTTGATTCGGATAGTCTTTCTAGAAGCCATAATCCTACAAAGCAGGCAAAGATAAATCCTAGGTCCTTGAAATAGTTAGAAATGATATGCAATGCGAATGATGTCATGATGTCATGTTTAGCACACAACAATTCACATGAGCCTAAGTTTAAGGCTTGCATGAGGTATAGGTGATTACCACCAAAAGTTTGAGTTGGTTCATCTGTCCTATAATAGTAGGGTTCTAGGAATCTCATCACAGATCTTTCTCGTGGCGCTTATTTCATCTGACGGCCAAGTGGTCGATCGAAAATGTCCCAAAGTCGGATCTCAATGAGCGTAGCATCGGTATCAACCAACCTCGGTCTACACCAAAGCCATCTCACTACCTTCAATGGCCAAGATGGGTCAATTAAGGTTCTAAAAGTTTAGTTAGCGCTTGATGACACCACGAAAGCCAAATACTATCTTCACTTGGGAATGAAGAGTATCGGGACAACCAAAGTGTCACGCTAACGTAGCCATCATGTTGACCGTGTAGTTATCGTCTAGCGGTCGCGATGATCTAATGCCACTTACCTAAAACCGGATCCGGGTGTAGGATCCCCACAATATAATACCCAAGCAACCCTTAAAGATAAAGCATACAAGTCAAACAAAAAGCAATAAAAGTTATCTAGAAATCCTAAGGCAATTCTCTCTTTTAGGGTGTTTCCCAGTAGTCGCTTGATTACGTGATCGGTGAAGCGACTTTGTAGGATTTTGTATCCAAATGTGCGGATAGCAGAGTCGCCACCGACTTTTATTTTATCAATTAAGGGAAGGTAAAAGTAACGAGAAAAAGACCTTCGTTAGATTACGAGTTCGGAGAATGGTTATGAAAAGGGAAGGTATTAGCACCCTTTCCATCCGTAGTTATCTGGCTCTTAGTTGCTCTAGATCACTTTTTAAAATTGCTTTCGTGTGTTTGACAAAATGTTTTGAAAAAGGCATTTCGCTTTGACTTTGTAATGACTCATGTAGGAGTGTATACAAAGTGTTCGGAAATGTTTCGTTTTGAAAAAATTTGAACTTTGAAAAAGTGTGTGGTGTGAAAAGCATTTGATAGAGCGAGCAACTAAAGACTTATTTACCCTCGAATTGGTCGTTTTGTTGTACTTCTACATTCCTTTAGAATAGCGCTAGCCATACCATTAGTTAGTAGGTAGCTCCATTCGTTGGATGTAAGCGGGACATTCGAAGGACATCGGATGGTCATAGAAGGCAACTTGTAGGAAGTATCCTAGCACATTCGAAGGGACTATCATCATTTTCGTAGGCGACAATCGAGGTCAAGATCATGTATTCGGGCGACATCGTGGGTCTTATGATCTTTGTATCGAAGGGACTATGATGATTTGTTTGGAAGGCAACGGTGCTAGAATACCTCTACGTTCGAGGGACATGACCATTTTGAATCGAAAGGCATCGAGAGAGAGTTACCTAAGGGTGCGTGTGTGAAAGAAGTGTGTTGATTTCAGATATTTTATCTTGAAATTAGTGGGCTATGTTCAATTTTATCTTGCCATACATGCCTAATTACTAGCAATTGATAAGGTGCGGAAAGTAAAATGCGGAATGTAAAGGCGGAAAGATAAACCTCGCTATTACATGGCTTTGGGCGGATACATAATTTAAAATGCGGAAAATAAAACCTAGATTAAACTATTACAACCCATGAACAATTACATTATTGGAAAAATAGAGCGATAAAAAAAGAATCGAACGAACACGTGAAAGAATAAGAAATTCGGAAAATATGATGAAATCGAAATAAGAAAAATGTTAGAAAAATGCAATTTTAATATGAGAAAATTAATATAGGCTGGAAATAAGATAAATAAGCTAAAATAATTTTTGGGATTTTTGGAAAAGATTTAATAATTAAAATGCAATTAAAAGTGAATTAAGCATAAAATATAAATAAAATAAATATGCATGCAAAAATATATTTTTAAATTTATTAAATTAAATAAAGATTTTAGATTATAAATGCAAAAGAAAAATATTTTGGTAATTTTTAATGCATAAATAAAATTGTGAAAAAAATTAATGGAAAAAATATTAAAATAAAGAAAATAGGAAAATATGTTAGAAAATATGAGTTTGCAAACTTGTAAAAAGATTGTCATGGCGGGGATCGAGCTGAGTCATTGGCCTCAAACTCTACGAAACCAACCTGACCAAGCGAGCCAACCTTGTTTAGAAATTGGAGTGAGTGGAATTTACGCGTCGCCTTCGTATGGTCTGTTTCGCGCCAGAACTTCATCGTTCTTGTTTGAATTACGGGCATTTGCGTCGGCCTCGGGCGTATGACCTAAACATCAAAAATGCAACACGTAATATAAATTCAATTCAAAGGCATGGTTCGATTGGATTCATCATTCTAAACATGATGGTGGTATTCGTTTTGTCAATTTGTCTATTTCATGAGATCCCAATTGAACCATGGAACCCTAGCTATGGTAAGTTACGATTCCGGCCATGAAAATTCAATCAAACTATATGAAAGCTTGCAAACTTCCATCTAAACACAAAACAAACCACGAAACATGTTAAAAGTGCATGAATGATAGAAATCGAATTTTGAAAAAGTAATGACCGAAATCGTGTTCTCTCGATTCTTGATGTTTTGAGAGTTGTAAGTGCGAATCGATTAAAGCCTCGGAACCAATGGAAGGCTTGGAATTGGAATCGAAGCAAAACTAGGGTTGCTAGTTGCTTCAAGTGCAGTTTTTGAGTTTGGATTAGGGTTCTTGAGCAATTTTTCCGTTCTCTCTTGATAGGTATGCATCATGTATTTATCTTGGATGGATTTAGGATTAATTTGGAAAGAATTGATCAACATTCAATGGAAATCAAATTTGATATTCTCATGAAATCAAATTTTCAAATTTTATCAATTTCAATCCAATCTTGCCAAATTTGATCTAATTTTGAAATTCTTGGCATTTATGGGTTGATTGGATCACAAGAAAGCAATAAAAATCAATCTTCAATTAATTTTGATTTTATAATTTATTTTAAGATTTAATTTGCATTTAAATAAATAAATTACAAATTAAATAGAAAAATAAATCAAAAATTCGTGGCATTGGGCTTGGACATTCCTAATTGCATGAGGAACAAGTTAGGATGAAGAAAAAGTAGGCCCATTTGCAAAAGATTTGATTTTTTGAAGTATCTCTCTTTGTGCATTCTTTCAAAATTGCCCAACTTGTGGATGGTGTAACTTGCTCAATTTTCCACATTTTTGAGTGTTCTTGGACTTTTTGGAAAGCTCTAAGAGTCCTCTAACCAATGTCTTTGGTCTCATCTCATTTGGAGTTACCATGCTCAATATATCTTCAAAACAAAAGTTGACTTTTGTTGACTTTGAAAATGACTAATGTTTTGAGCTATACCTCTCAAATGAAGCATTTTTGGACATTCTTGTGAGACATGAAGTTGTAGAATTGAATTTCCTTCAAAACAAGAGGTGGTGGAAAAATTTACGAGAAAGTATGAGAAAGTTATGATCGATCAAAGTTCGTTGACTTTTCATCTAGAAACCCTAATTTAGAAAGTTTGACTTTTGAGCAAATCTTGAGTTTTCTTGATGAATCATGATCAACCCTTGATCAAATGATGAATGTAACTTCAAAATGAGGATGTTGACCAAAAATCGAAGTTTTATGTTGACCACGATTGACTTTTGTCAATACAGATTTTGACCATCGAGCGATTGCACGAAACTTGACTTGTGAGGCTTGAAACTTGATGGAGAATCTTTGAAGCATATGAGGAGGCATGAAGACCATTGGAGGTGTTGGAAACTCATCTTGACTTGAGAGATACCAAACCTAGTTTGGGTTGATTGTCAGGAGAGAGTTTGTCGATCGACTCTTGAGAATCCTTGAGCATAGATGTATGAAATCTTTTGAATAGATGGAGGGCAAATTTTGGGGTATGACAACTACAAACCCTAGGAGTTTTCGGATCGACTCCAAGGTGCACTTGTTGGGATTCGGTCTCAATCTGCTTCTTTAATCGAGCAGTTTACGCAAATGATCTAGATGTTCTTCTTGATGCGTGATCGAGCTATCATGTAAATCGGCGTAGACCTCTATCTCGTGATGGATCATGTCATGAAACAATGCCACCATAACCGCGATAAGTGGCGCCGCGTTCTTGATCAACGGCATAGCCTTGGCGAAAGTGCCTTTAAAAAGTAGTCTTCTCCATGTCTTGGGGCCATTTGATCGATTATGCAGGAGAAACCATCCATGAAGGAAAACCTTATCTTGGCGGTGTTGTCTACTAGAACATCAATATGAGGAAGTGGAAATCGTCTTTCGGACTCGCTTTGTTCGGATCTCGTAATCCACACACATTCGTACCTTACCATCCTTCTTAGACACGGGTACCACATTAGCAACCCATTGGGGATAAGAGGTGACTAAGAAACCGGTTGAGCGCTTCATAACCCGACTTTGATTTTCTCGACATCTCGGGGCGCGTGAACCTTACCTTGGGAGAAAACGTTCTTTTATCGGCAATCGGTGTACCACAATATCAATGTCTAAACGGGCATGTCTTCGTATGACCAAAAAACTCAACATAGTCTCGTAGCATCGAACCAACCTTTCTTTAACATTTCTCGAGACCCGCTCCTATCTTGATCTCTTTTACATCTTCGTCGGTACCCAATTCACAACCTCGACTTGCTCTTCGTGTGGTATATAACTCGCTCTTCTTCTTTGTTGATCGGAAGTTCTCCACGGCACTTCACAATCTTCCTCACTTTCGTCTTGACTTGGTAGATCGGATTATCGAAGTCATATTTAGCACTAGCATTAAGCGAGATTCGGAGTGATTGCGATTATCACGTGGGTGTGTGTAAAAACACATAGCCTTTTGAAGGGGTGATAAAGTAAAGAAAACAATCAATTGAATGCAAAGTCCAACGATTTATTGAATGAAAATCAAGCGGATAATAACCCTCATGAGCGAGCCATGATGCCGGGTAAGGCACTAGGCTTTCAAAGCTTATTGTTCAAAACATAAAGAAATATGAAAAGCAAAACAAAACAAAGCAATTACTCGACTAAAGGAGATTGGTATAGCGTCTTGATCTTCAATTCTTGAGCCCTTGATCAGGTTGGGAAGATCCACTTGCTGTCGAAGCCGTTGTCGTTGTCTTATAGCATGGATTCCACTGGTGATGCGGAAAGGAAGTTGGCGGCACGTTCGCGGCGTATCATCTTGACCCTTGATGGTGAAGCCTAAACCGGTCTTGTCGGTTTGAAGGGAAGATCGGGGCTGTCCCCAATAGCACTACCTCCTTGTTCAGCGACTTGGCATCTTTCAATGAGGCCATCCTAGGCGGAACTTTAGCATCTTCAAGAGTGGGAGGTCAGCGGGCATGACTCGGGAATTGTTTCAAAAGCTTGCAGGCGTTTCAAAGAATTCACCCTCCATCTCGAGTATCGGAATGATTGTAGATGGTGACCATATACTCTTCTTCACCACATCTTGTGACAACCTTTCCTTTCACGGGTATTTGGTTTCGATGTAAGGTAGAATGGCGCGCCCATGTATCAAGGCGTCCAAGTAAGCAAGAATAAGCGGGCGGATGTCCATACAAAGAAAGTGGAGTCAAAAGTGCGGGCAGACTTTGCGAGTGAATGAGCTCTCCAGCCATTGTAGAACCATCAAAAACTCTCACAATAATGTCCTTTGGGTTTGAACTAATCCTTGACATCAAGTCGATCAAAAGGTCTTGGTGGATGTTGAGGCGAGCCGGTATCCACAAAACATGAGGCAGTGCGCCCTTGCATTCGACAGAGATGTGCAAGGCTTTGTTGTGTTTCTTTCGGAAGGAATCAAATCGACATCGAGCCTAGGCCGTTGTTGGCGGCCGGTAACAATACAAACTTGGCGATCGGTGGTAGTGTCTTGCGGTACATGAGCATTCTTGAAACTTTACCAAGGCGTTAGCATGAGCCTCGAGCACAAAGCGAGCAAGCATGGAGATCTTGGGAGTCTGTCCTAATGTTCCACAACATTGTAATCACTCTTCTTGATAATCTTGAATTTCCTCCATTTCTTGTTTGGAGGTGTCTTGATAACTTCCTTTGGTATACGGTTGAGCGGGATGAGTCCTTGGTTCTTTCCTCTGGCAGGATATTGATTGAGTAGGTGGAATGCGGTGGAGTCGCGATGTCTTTTGGAGGAGAGTCTCTGGAGAATACTCTTCGGTTACGGTCACCTACTTGATCGGTGATGTTGTCGATGTCGAGAATAGAAGCTCCAATCGTAAGATCTTCATTGTCGGAGGATCTTGCTTGACACCATGATAGTAAACATCGACTCCATAGTTTCAAGGATAGCTTTGTCGGAGGAATATGGCCTGGTCTTGGAAGTAATGATGAGAGGTGCCACTCAGCACGAGGATCGTGGAGGAAATCCTTATTGTGTTAACATCAACATAGTCTTACGGAAATCGTCACCCCGTCCAGCCTTAACATCTTCAATAGGAATCTTGTAACTCTCGGGAGCGATGTACTTCACCATGTAATCATACTTTCCACTTGGCTGTCCCAGGTATCCCACACGAGATGGTGTTGTTTCATTCGCATTGTCGATCTTCACTTAGACATTTCTTCACACGCACGGTGGTTTCGAAATAGTATCTCACGGTTATCCATCATGCCTGAACCGTCTTCTCGACCAAGCCAACCATCGGTGCGGATGGGCACCAACGACAATTCTCTGGGCATCTGGATTGACACGGCTTGCAACAAATTCTTCTTAACGGTCATCGGAGGAATGGTCGAGTCATCTATGTTGAAAACATAAGTATCGTCAAACGACATTGGAACTCTTGTCATGGTTAGGCATAGGGCGTTGATCACATTCGGTCTCAGCGGAGGATCAAACTCAATCGCTTAGCTTGATCATATCTTGAATCTTGTTCTTGAGCCCAAAATCATCGATATTATGCCACAGGCTATTGGAATGGTAAGCACATTTAGCATTAGGATTGTATTTGGAGAGGAAGTGTTGACATTCGAGGAGGATCCCTCAAGGTGTCGACTCTGCTTTCAACATGTGTTGCAAGGCTTGCGACAATGGCATGTTGATCTTAAATGCTGTCTTGGGCGCGTTACGGCTCTGCGCGTTGTCTCGGAGTTGTCTTGATGTAGGATTGGAGATCTTGCCCCGCAGTTGAGCACGGTCGGTCTTGGCTCGGCTTTTCGACCATACGGCATTGGTTTCTTTCTTACCACCAAAGACTTCTTGCGACATTTGAAGATGACTCTACATGAATCTTTCCACTCTTGATACCGCTTGATGCTACTTTGTCAATATCATTCGGTGAATCCGGATGAAGAATTTCAATCGGATGATTGAAGAATGGGCTGTCGGTGTTCCATAAACATATCAACCAACTCCCTATTGGACAAGGGTGGTTGAACTCACTCTAGATCTCTCCATTTAGATACTCCTTGAACTTCGTCACGACCCATAGACATGCTTTGTAGTTGCATGCGGTGGGTGTCAATTGACATTGTACTCATCATGCGTAGAAAGCATCGGCTAAATCACTCCAAGTACGGATCGGTCATTCTCTGGTGATAGTACCATTCCAGCGGGTTCGGACAAACTCTCTTGAAAATAGTGCATCCTGACTTTACATCATCGGTGTGGGGATTGATCTTACGGACATAGGACTTCAAATGCGACTTTGGGCAAGACATGCCATCATACTTGGCAAAAGTAGGAACTTTGAATTTGGGAGGAATCACACACGGGAACAAGACTCGGATCATCAAAGTTCAGCCGGACATTTTCAAGTTTTCCACACATTGAGACGGTCTTGAAGTTGTTTGTACTTGTCATCTTCATCAGTGTTGGCTATAATCGGTGGTCCTCTCCTCCTTTCTTTGGCTCGCTGATCACCTTCATCACCCTTGGTACTCCCTCGGTATGGACACTTCCTTGAGAGCTCGATTCGTGACCACTTTTGGACCACCTTTGAAGCGTCTACCCATGTTGAGGAGACCAACAACCTTCTTCTTCTTGTTGATGAGTTTCTTCAAATCTTCTTGGCCTTGGACCAAGTTGGTGAACATCTCTTGGCCCAGCATTACGAGCACGAAGATCTTTGTGATCGTTCGAGCCATTTACGCTAAAATAAATAGCGAGCAAATGAAAACCAATCTCAATGTACACGTGATGCAATGTTATGCTATGCTATCACGATGTTTATCGAATGCAATGCAATGTTTTCAAGGACCTTAGAGACTTAAATTTGTTAAACAAGCAATGAGCAAACATTTATTAGTACTTCTTTATTATTTTCTTTTTAAGTACAAAGATAGTTCAAAACAACAAAAGAAAACATAAACATCCTAAAGCTCTAAGTCTCCCATGGGCTTCCTCTTGGTGTCGATGTAGCGTTGATGTTCGCTCCTCGTGAAGTAGCTTGGTCAACTCTAGCACTTTCTTCTCACTTGCATAACACGAGCTTCAAAGGTATCCCTTTCTTCTTTTAGTTGAATCGGGATCGCTTCAGTCTTCAAAATCGGTAGGCATGTCGGGATGGAGAACGACATAGAGTCGTCACCTATAGCAGGTTCCATAATCTTGGTAAAGCAGTGAATGGCATCATGAGGTTTTGAGCTCGAGCTCGCACCCATTTGAGGTAAGGCTCCCAAGGAATGGAGTTGGTGCCCCAAAGTCTTGGTATCGTCTTCTTTATCATGCCCCAGCGTGTATAAACCTTAATCGATGATGCGGAGATCGTGGTTGTGTCGAACACAACATCTTGGAGAAGCATATCATGCGGACCATCTCTTGAGCAAAACCAAGCGTGAGAGCTAGAGAAGGGTTGTAAGTAATACCTCCCTTATACCAGCGGATATCGAATGAGAGAGTGACATCAACCTTTGAGACCATCTCGACCTTTGTTCATTCTTCAAAGATGGAGGAAGGTGCGAAATAAACCACCTTGAAAGTAGCGGACCAACACATGAGAGTTCCTTGTCTCTTAGTAGTGCAGTGTGGAGAGAATGTAGGATGTCTCCAAGTAAAGTAGGCACGAGATTGCGGGTAAGGAACAACTTGATGGCATTGATATCAATGAATTGATCCGAGTTAGGAAATAGAACCAAACCATAAATTAGCAAGGCCACAATGTTTTCAAATGCATGGAAACTCATAACTTTGAGGAATTCTCGGGCTTTCTTGATTAAGAACTTGGAAAGTAAACCCTAACTCCACTCTAGTTTCCCAATTGGCTTCATATGGCGCTTAAGGTGTAAAGTGATGCATGTCTTGAACTTAGGAACCTTTTCTAAAGGTGAATGGCATTTGATCAAGAATAGGTATCCCAGTAGCTTAGAGAACTCTTCAAGGTAGGAACCAATGATAATCTGGAAATGTAAAGCAATGGTGTTTCGGATCGAAGAAGCTGGAATAGGACATGCATCATATCTTCTTCAAAAGGAGATAACCAAATCAAGCGAGATAACCATGTCTTTTAATGGTGAGCATGGTGGAATTTGAAACCAATTCTTTGAGTTGAGAAGGGATACCCGTGAAGTTGATTCGGATAGTCTTTCTAGAAGCCATAATCCTACAAAGCAGGCAAAGATAAATCCTAGGTCCTTGAAATAGTTAGAAATGATATGCAATGCGAATGATGTCATGATGTCATGTTTAGCACACCTGACAATTCACACAATGAGCCTAAGTTTAAGGCTTGCATGAGGTATAGGTGATTACCCTACCAAAAGTTTGAGTTGGTTCATCTGTCCTATAATAATGTAGGGTTCTAGGAATCTCACATCACAGATCTTTCTCGTGGCGCTTATTTCAATCTGACGGCCAGTGGTCGATCGAAAATGTCCCAAAGTCGGATCTCAATGGCGTAGCATCAGTATCAACCAACCTCGGTCTACACCAAAGCCATCTCACTACCTTCTAATGGCCAAGATGGGTCAATTAAGGTTCTAAAAGTTTAGTTAGCGCTTGATGACACCGCAAAAGCCAAATACTATCTTCAACTTGGGAATGAAGAGTATCGGGACAACCAAAGTGTCACGCTAACGTAGCCATCATGTTGACCGTAGTTATCGTCTAGCGGTCGCGATGATCTAATGCCACTTACCTAAAAGGAAACCGAATCCGGGTGTAGGATCCCCACAATATAATACCCAAGCAACCCTTAAAGATAAAGCATACAAGTCAAACAAAAGCAATAAAATGATCTAGAAATCCCTAAGGCAATTCTCTCTTTTAGGGTGTATTTCCCAGTGATCGCTGATTACATGTCGGTGAGCGACTTTGTAGGATTTTGTATCCAAATGTGCGGATAGCAAGAGTCGCCACCGACTTTTATTTTATCAATTAAGGGAAGGTAAAAGTAGAGAAAAAGACCTTCGTTAGATTACGAGTTCGGAGAATGGTTATGAAAAGGGAAGGTATTAGCACCCTTTCCATCCATGATTTATTCTCGGGCTCTTAGTTGCTCTTAGATAACTTTTTAATATTGCTTTACGTGTGTTTGACAAAATGTTTTGAAAAGGCATTTCGCTTTGACTTTGTAATGACTCATGTAGGAGTGTATACAAAGTGTTAGGAAATGTTTTGTTTTGAAAAATTTGAACTTTGAAAAAGTGTGTGGTGTGAAAAGCATTTGGTAGAGCGAGCAACTAAGAGACTTATTTACCCACTCGAATTGGTCGTTTTTTGTACTTCTACATTCCTTTAGAATAGCGCTAGCCGTACCATTAGTTAGTAGGTAGCTCCATTCGTTGGATGTAAGCGGGACATTCGAAGGGACATCGGATGGTCATAGAAGGCAACTTGTAGGAAGTATCCTAGCACATTCGAAGGGACTATCATCATTTTCGTGGCGACAATCGAGGTCAAGATCATGTATTCGGAGCGACATCGTGGGTCTTATGATCTTTGTATCGAAGGGACTATGATGATTTGTTTGAATGCAGCGGTGCTAGAATACCTCTACGTTCGAGGACATGACCATTTTGAATCGAAAGGCATAGAGAATTACCTAAGGGTGCGTGTGTGAAAAGTGTATTTTTCAGATATGTTTTATCTTGAAGATTAGTGTGAGCTATGTCCAATTATTATCTTGCCATACCGCCTAATTACTAGCAATGGATAGGGTGCGGAAAGTAAAATGCGGAATGTAAAGCGGAAATGTAAAGGTGGAAAGGTAAATCCTCGCTATTACAAGGCTTTAGGAGATACATAATTTAAAATGCGGAAAATAAAGTCCTAAATTAAACTATTACATCCCATGAGCAATTACATTATTGGAAAAATAGAATGATAAAATGATAAAGAAAATCGTTTGAATCGGATCAACACACAAAAAGAAGAAATCGGAAAATGCAATATGAATCGAACAAGAGAAAAATGTTAGAAAAATGCAAGTTTTAATATGAAAAATTACTACATCTGGAAATAAGATAAATAAGCTAAAATAATTTTTGGGATTTTTGGAAAAGATTTAATAATTAAAATGCAATTAAAAGTGAATTAAATGCAAAAATATAAATAAAATAAATATGCATGCAAAATTATATTTTTAAATTTATTAAATTAAATAAAGATTTTAGAATATAAATGCAAAAGAAAATATTTTTTGGTAATTTTTAATGCAGAATAAAAATTATGAAAAGAATTAAAATAGGATGCAAAATATTAAATAAATAAAATATGGAAAATAGAAGAAATATGAGTTTTGGAAAAAGAATGAAAACCGGTGCCGTGAGGATCGAACCCATGACCTCCTGAGAATCTCCTCAAAACGCCTTAACCAGGGACTTGCACTTGGTGTCATGGAATCCAGCGATGGCTAAATGCCGTGTCGAGTTGGAGTCAAACCAAGTCGACGCGTGGGGTCCATGTGGAAGAGAGGCGAATCGGTCCATCACGCCACGCCATCCCTCGCCGGTCAAGTGGAGTCAGCGGCCCAAGCCCGGTCGTCTTCTCCATGACCTAAAAACAAAACACGAAAATCGGATAAATGGAAAGGAGGACCTTGTCCACCTAAATCGGACCTGAGTCCATTGATGGCATTAGTTTTGGTGAATCGGCATGCAGGCCGGTTAAACTCAGTCCAAAAACCTAACAATGGCATTCGCGATTCTAACGTCCAACCTTGACGATGGCCCGGATCTCACCCATGTAACCACATGATCACATTGCAAGCATTAGAATCGATTAAAGCAGTGGTAATAAAATACGAATTCAAGAAAAATCAATTATGTATGCATGTATATGGTTCGATTGACATGTTTTAACCCATGGCAAGAGTGTGTACTTACTCGAACTTACCCTCGACACGATGGAATGGATGGTTTGAAAAGGTGGAGAATAAAATTCAATTTTCAAAAATTGAGAAAAAATTTGCAAGAGTTTGGGTTTGTTTTTAGGTTAGGGTTCGTGTCCTTGTTTGTACATAATGCTGGCAATTTATAGAAGAGATTGGAAGAGAAAAAACAAGGAAAAAAGATTGGAAATTGAATGTGCAAATATTTTTCAATAAATAAAATCAAATTTTCCTTTAAAACTTGATTTTTTCTTTCCATGTGCATGAGTCACGAATTTGGCAATTGGTGTGGGCTTTCTTGGACATTAAGAGATATAAATCAACTTATTTGAAGAAATAACCTTATTTTCATATTTTATGTAATTTAATTTGGAATTAAATGATTAATAATCAAAATAAAATTAATAAAATAGAAAATTGCCATGGAACATTTATGGGTCAAGAATAACATAATGAACAAGTTTGGATCAAAAGATTATAGGCCCATTTGGAAAATTTTGCAATTTGACCAAAATGTCTTTTTGTGCAATTGTCCAAAATTGCCCAACTTCTGAATGGTGTATCTTGCTCAATTTTCCACATTTTGAGTGTTCTTGGACTTTTGGAAAGCTCTAAGAGTCATCTAAACAATGTCTTTGATATCATATCAATTGGAGTTACCATGCTCAATATATCTTCAAAACAAAAAGTTGACTTTTTGTTGACTTTGAAAATGACCTTTAATGTTTTGAGCTATACCTCTCAAATGAAGCATTTTTGGACATTCTTGTGAGACATGAAGTTGTAGAAATTGAATTTCCTTCAAAATGAGCTTTGGTGGGAAAATTTAGAAAGTATGAGAAAGTTATGATCGGTCAAAGTTCGATTGACTTTTCATCTAGAAACCTAATTTAGAAAGTTTGACTTTTGAGCAAATCTTGAGTTTTCTTGATGAATCATGATCAACCCTTGATCAAATGATGAATGTAACTTCAAAATGAGGATGTTGACCAAAAATATGAAGTTTGTTGTATGTTGACCACGATTGACTTTTGTCAATACACGATTTTCGACCATCGAGCAATTATGCGAAACTTGACTTGTGAGCTTGAAACTTGACATGGAGAATCTTTGAAGCATGAGGAAGCATGAAGACCATTGGAGATGTTGGAAATCCATCTTGACTTGAGAGATACCAAACCTAGTTTGGGTTGATTGTCTAGGAGAGTTTGTCGATCGACTCTTGAGGAATCCTTGAGCATAGATGTATGAAATCTCTTGAGAAGATGGAGGGCAAATTTTGGGGTATGACATCTGCCCTGTTCAATCTTCTTGTCTTGGAGGTTAGATTGACATGCTTGTCTTCGTGACAGAAGGTAGAAGATGATTGAACACTCAATACATTTGCACTCATTATTGGTGACGATGCGGAATGGGCTTCTGGATGCCATTTGGAGAAGTTGGAGACTTTGAGGGGCAGCAGTCGTACACTAGACTCGAGGTTGTTAATAGGAGAGCGGCGGGGATGGGCTTAAGATGCCATCTAGAAAGGTCGATCTTTGGGGAGTGAGTCGTATGTTAAACTCTGTAGATGTTCTGGAGCGGAGAGGAGATGGGCTTAAGATGCCATCAAGAGGGAGTCGTGCGTTAGACTTGGCGTTCATGTTTTTGAATGAAGTTATTGGTTTGCATTGATTTTTAACCATATATGCGTTCGAAAGTGAAGAAATGTTGACAAGTAGTCGGAGATGGGCTTAAGATGCCATCAAGGCAAGGTCGTCGCTAGTCTCTGTAGTTCTTTGTTGATAATAAGGAATCGAATAAATCTTAGTCTTGATTACTCGGGGAGATTGTAGTTGGCAAGAATGTGGATAGCTTCCTGTTGTGCATCGGTGTTGATCCATTGCACATTATCGGAGGATAACGGTGATCTTCGGATAGTTTTCCGTCGGTTAGGGGCTTAATCTGGACGATCGTCGGAGGACAACCAAGGCGGTCTTCGGATAGTTTTCCGTCGATTCGGGCTTAATCTGGACCGATCGTCGGAGGACAACCAAGGCGGTCTGGATAGTTTTCCGTCGATTCGGGGCTTAATCTGGACTGTTTGCATCGAGTGGCATTACTGTTTTGGAGAAACAAGAGGAACTTTGATAGAATATTAGTTTTATGCAAAGTATGATGCATGATTGTATATGAATGACATATGCATGAATTATGACTTTATGAGAAATGTATGAATGATGAATGTTGTGATATTTCAAAACATATCCATCTTGAAGAAGATCGGATATTACATTTGAAAATTTCGACTTTTGGGAATTGTGTAGGTGAGCACCCGCTTTTGGAAGAAAGATACCTAGATTCCTCAGATGCACTATCGACCAAGTCTTGGGCCTAGATATTGTAGAGGAAGGTAGAGATGAGAAACTCGTTGTTGGAGATCTCATAGACCTGCTTGAGGAGAATCTAGGAGGCGATCCGTTGGGGACCTTGCGTGTAGATCTGTTGAGGAAATTTAGGAGGTGCTCTCTTGGGGATTACGAGTGTAGATCTCATTGGAGAGCATTTGATGGTTCTTGAGAGATCGGGCTAGAAGAGTCGGGCCGTTGTAATCTCTGGGGGGAATAAAGGTGTATGTTTCCTCAGCACTATCGACCAAGTTTGAGTCAGGATCTTGTTGGGGAAAGGGAAAGGAGAAGTGTCATTGGGATGAATACCTTGTTGGGGATGAGGTGTTCTTGCTTGGAGGCCAGCGTATACTCATTTGGGAAGGCGTGTTGTGGTGACACCTTTGTGGGGATCATGCTTTGTGGGGCTGTTGGTGACTTTAGTCGTCGTCCCAATTCACGGAGCACGTAGTAAGCACTTTTGCATGTTCACTTTTAAATGCGTTTGTGATTAGATTCTTATTGTCGAATGCATATAATCATTCAAAGCGAGCGTTGGACTTTATGCAAACAATAACGATGGAATTGTAAAGAGAAAGAACTTGTATTTATTTGAAATGTGGCGTATGGCCAAGTAGTTTTGTACACAAGAAAGGTAAAAGCTATCGGAAACAATCTCGTTAAGTTCCAACTATGCTAGTACTCATATATTTCAACTATCTCATCTCCTTCATCGGTAGAAAGTGAGTAGTGATCTTAGCCATTTGAATCTTGAATCTTGATAGTAGTGCGGAAGCAAGTGATCGGAAGAGACATAGTGCGCTTAAATCTAACTTTTGCCTAGACCGCCCTTCGGGTTTCGGTCTAGGGATACCCTTTTTGCCAAACCCTTTTCGGGTTTTCGACTTGCGGGTGTACATGTTTTGTATATATCCTTAATTTTGCCGAACCTTTTTGGTTAGCGAGGATGCCCTTATTTTTGCCTAGGCGATCGACCTAGCGGGTCTCTTTATCGTAGTATTTTTGACTATGTCTGCGTTCACGGTGTGGGAAGTCTTCACCATCCATGGTGCTAAGTATCATAGCTCCGTAGGAAAATCTTGTCTTGACTACAACGGTCCCTCATGGGTGGGAGTCCATTTGCCCACAGGATCACCTTGTGGAAGAATGATGCGCTTGACTACTAGATCACCGACTTGGTAGACTCGGTGCTTGACCTTCTTGTTAAATACTCGATCATTCGCTTTTGATAAATTTGTCCATGGCGGATGGGCCAGTCGTTCTCATCAATCAAGTTAATGCGGTCGGCGATGCGGACCCAATCGTCTTCGCCTAACTCGCCTCTGGTGGACTCTAGTTGAGGGTATCGAACCTCGATGGGTAAGGCGGCTTCCATACCGTAGACAAGAGAAGGGGTTGCCACTGTTGATGTTCGTCTTTGTAGTGCGATAACCATGAAGAGCAAATGGTAACATCTCATGCCAATCTTTGTAAGTCACGGTCATCTTACGTATAATCTTCTTAATGTTCTTGTTGGCGGCTTCCTGCGCCATTCATCTTAGGCCGATAAGGAGAAGAGTTGTGATGCTTGATCTTGAGCTGCGTGCGAGTTCGGTGATCATCTTATTGTTGAGATTAGGCCGTTATACGTGATAATCCTTTCGGGTGCCATCCGAGATAAGATTATGTTTGATGAATCGAGCCTGACATTCTTGGTAACGAGATGCATCAGGTTTACTTGGTAAAGTAATCAATTGCCACAAGGATGAAGCGATGTCCATTGGAAGCGTGGGCTTAATTTCTCCAATCATGTCAATGCCCACATTGCAAAGGCCAAGGAGAAGTTAAAACATTCGAGATCTTTGGAGATGCGTGTACTTTGTCGCATAAATCGGCACTTGTGACAAGATCGAGCATAGCGGTGATCGACTTCCATGGTGGACCAATAGTAACTTTGTTCTCAAAATCTTCTTAGCCATGGTGTTTCCTTTGGAGTGGGTACCAAATTAAGCGCCGTGTAACTCTTCCATGATACGCATTCTTTGTTTTACGGTCTACAGTAGATAAGCAAGTCGTGGTTGCGCTTGTATAAGATTCTTTGAGAAAGAATTTGGATGCAAATCTTCTCATGAACTTCTTGTCATTAACGATGCCCTGCGGGATATTCACGAGTCTCGAGATACCTCTTCACGTCATAGTACCAAGGTTTCTCTTACGCGTCAAGCTCACAACAATCTGTTGGTTCGTCGAACTTCTCAATGATGATCAGGGGCCTCGTTGTCCCATCTAACCTTGAACATAGGCGACATAGTAGCCAATCGTGCCGTGATTCTCTTCTCGTGGAATATGATCAAAGTAATCTCTTGATAGGGATCAAACTTAGAACATGCTCTCGATCGGAATGAGATTCGGATGTTTATATCCCTCGCCTCTTATCGGTGATCACTAAAGTGAGTCTCCATACACTTGTAAGAACTTGATTCTTAAGTCGATAGCGACTTTGATACCCATGATGCAGCTTCGTATTCGACCATGTTGTTAGTGCAATTGAAACATAATCTGGCGGTGAAATGAGTATGTCACTTTAGGGATGTGATGATGGCGCCAATGCCATTGCCAAGTCGTTTGAGGCTCCATCAAAGACCATAGTCCATCGGGATCCTTGTTCGGGTCCTTCGTGCAGGCACGGTTCTTCGCAATCTATAACTAGTAAAACATCTTCATCGGAAATTGAGCTGCATAGGCGATAGTCATCTACGACGATGAGCCAAATGATCGCTACCACACTTCCTTTGATCGCTTTACGAGAAGTGTCTTGGATGTCATATTCGGTCAAGATCATTTGCCATCTTGCTATTCTTAGGAGAAATGGTTTCTCAAATATGTATTTTATCGGATCCATCTTGAAATCAACAAGGTAGTGTGAGTCAACATATCTTGTCTTAGTCGTGGCATGACCAAGCGTTGCAAGTTTTCTCAGTGTGAGTATCTTGTTTCACGATCGGTAAACTTTTGCTAAGGTAGTATATTGCATGCTCTTTTCGACCAGTTCGTCATGTTGCCCCACACACCCATTGAGTTCTCTAACATTTGTCAAGTACATGATAAGAGGTCTTCCTTGGCGGTGGCATCGGAATAGGAGGATTACAGGTACTCCTTGATTTTGTCGGCGATCGGCAATCGTCGTTCCATTCCACTACTTGATCTTTCTTAAGTAACTTGAAGATTGGCTCTGATGGCGATTAGGTGTGCAATGAATCGGCAATGTAGTTTAATCGGCCCGAAACCTCGACCTCCTTCTCGGTGCGGGGAGTTGGCATCTCTTGAATAGCTTTAACCTTGGCGGGATCAACTTTAATACCTCTTCCATGACTAAACCCTAGGTTTTCGGATCGACTCCAAAGGTGCACTTGTTGGGATTAGGTCTCAATCTGTACTTCTTTGTCATCGAGCAGTTTACGCAAATGATCTAGATGTTCTTCTTGATCGTGATCGAGCTATCATGTCGTCGGCGTAGACCTCATCTCGTGATGGATCATGTCATGAAACAATGCCACCATAACGCGATAAGTGGCGCGCGTTCTTCGATCTAAGCGGCATAACCTTGTAGCGAAAAGTGCCCCTGGGTAACAAAGTAGTCTTCTCCATGTCTTGAGCCATTTTGATCGATTATAGGGAGAAACCATCCATGAAGGAGAAAACCTTATCTTGGCGGTGTTGTCTACTAGAACATCAATATGAGGAAGTGGGAAATCGTCTTTCGGACTCGCTTTGTTCGGATCTACGTCCACACACTTCGTTTACCATCCTTCTTGAGCACGGGTACCACATTAGCAACCCATTGGGGATAAGAGGTGACACTAAAAACCAGTTGAGCGCTTCATAACCCGGCTTTGATTTTCTCGACATCTCGGGGCGCGACGGAACATACCTTTCTTGGGAAAAGCGTTCTTTTGTCGGATCGGTGTACCACAATATCAATGTCTAAACCGGGCATGTCTTCGTATGACCAAGCAAAAACCTCAACATAGTCTCGTAGCATCGAACCAACCTTTCTTTAACCTTTGTTCTCAGACCGCTCTATCTTGATCTCTTTTACATCTTCGTCGGTGCCCAATTCACAACCTCGACTTGCTCTTGGTGTGGTTGTATAACTCGCTCTTCTTCTTTGTAGCGATCGGCAAGTTCTCCGGCACTTCACAATCTTCCTCACTTTCGTCTTGACTTGGTAGATCGGATTATCGAAGTCATATTTAGCACTAGCATTTGTTATCAGATTGAGTGATTGCGATTGTATCACGTGGGTGTGTAAGAAACACATAGCCTTTTGAAGGGGTGATAAAGTAAAGAAAACAATCAATTGAATGCAAAGTCCAACGATTTATTGAATGAAAATACGCAACGACGGATAATAACCCTATGAGCGAGCCATGATGCCGGGTAAGGCACTAGGCTTTCAAAGCTTATTGTTCAAAACATAAAGAAATACGAAAAGCAAAACAAAACAAGAGCAATTACTCGACTAAAGGAGATTGGTATAGCGTCTTGATCTTCCAATTCTTTGAGCCCTTGATGCGGGTTGGGAAGATCCACTTGCGATGTCGAAGCCGTTGTCGTTGTCTTCTATAGCATAGATTCCACTCGGCGTCACGGAAAGGAAGTTGGCCCACGTTCGCGTATCATCTTGACCCTTGATGGTGAAGCCTAAACCGGTCTTGTCGGTTTGAAGGGAAGATCGAGGGTCCCCAATAGCACTACCTCCTTGTTCAGCAGACTTGAGCATCTTTCAATGAGGCCATCCTAAGCGGAACTTTAGTATCTTCAGTGGTGGAGAGTCAGCAGGCATGACTCGGGTTGTTTCAAAAGCTTGCGGGGCATTTCAAAGAATTCACCCTCCATCTCGAGTATCGGAATGGTAGATGGTGACCATATACTCTTCTTCACCACATCTTGTGACAACCTTTCCTTTCACGGGTATTTGGTTTCGATGTAAGGTAGAGTAGCATGCCCCATGTATCGAGGCGTCCAAGTAAGCAAGAATAAGCGGACGGATGTCCATAACAAAGAGTGGAGTCAAAGCGGGAACCGACTTTGTGGTAGAATGAGCTCTCCAGCCTTTGTTCCCTTAGAACCATCAAAAGCTCTCACAATAATGTCGGGTTTGAACTAATCCTTGACATCAAGTCGATCAAAGCGGTCTTGGGGATGTTGAGGCGAGCCGGTATCCACCAAAACATGAGGCAGTGCCCTTGCATTCGCAGAGATGTGCAAGGCTTTGTTGTGTTTCTTTCGGAAGGAATCAAATCGACATCGAGAAGCCTAGCCGTTGTTGGCAGCCAGGCTAGCAATACAAACTTGGCGATCGGTGGTAGTGTCTTGCGGTACATGAGCATTCTTGAAACTTTACCAAGGCGTTAGCATGAGCCTCGGAGCACAAGCGAGCAAGCATGGAGATCTTGGATGGAGCATCCTAATTGTTCCACAACATTGTAATCACTCTTCTTGATAATCTTGAATTTCCTCCATTTCTTGTTTGGAGGTGTCTTGATAACTTCCTTTGGTACTACGGTTGAGCGGGATGAGTCAGGTTCTTTCCCTCTGCGGGATATTGATTGAGTAGGCGGAATCTGTGGAGTCGCGATGTCTTTTGGAGAGATCTGCGGAGAATACTCTTCGGTTCTAGTCACCTTACTTGATCCGGTGATGTTGTCGATGTCGAATAGAAGCTCCAATGGTAAGATCTTCAATTGTCGGAGGATCTTGCTTGACACCATGATAGTAAACATCACTCCATAGTTCCAAGGATAGCTTTGTCGAGGAATATGGCGGTCTTGGAGAAGTAATGATGAGAGGTGCCACTCTGAGCACAGGATCGGAGAGGAAATCCTTATTGTGTTAACATCGGCATAGTCTTAAAATCGTCACCCCATCCGGTCGCCTTAACATCTTCATAGGAATCTTGTAACTCTCGGGAGCAGTGTACTTCACCATGTAATCATACTTTCCACTTGGCTGTCCCAAGGTATCCCACGGATGGTGTTGTTTCATTCGCATTGTCGATCTTGACTTAGACATTTCTTCACACAACGCGGTGGTTTCGAAATAGTATCTCACGGTTATCCATCATACCGAACCGTCTTCTCAACCAAGCACAACCATCGGCGGATAGGCACCGACAATTCTACGGGCATCACGGAATGATCCGCTTGCAACAAATTCTTCTTATCATCGGAGAGGAATGGTCAAGTCATCTATGTTGAAAACATAAGTATAAATGCCATGACATTGGAACTCTTGTCATGGTTAGGCATAGGCGCATTGATCACATTCGGTCTCAGCGGAGGATCAAACTCAATCTGCTTAGCTTGATCATATCTTGAATCTTGTTCTTGAGCCCAACAATTGTCGATTAGTCTGGTGTTGGAATGGTAAGCACACTTAGCATTAGGATTGTACTTGGAGGTATTGACATTCGAGGAGGATCCCTCAGGTTATCGACTGCGTTCACATGTGTTGCAAGGCTTGCGACAAAGGCATGTTGATCTTAAGTGGTCTTCGTGGCGCGTTACGGTTATCGCGTTGTCTCGTGAGGTTGTCTTGATGTAGGATTGGAGATCCTGGCCCCGCAGTTGAGCGTGATCGGACTTGGCTCGAATTTTCGACCATACAGCATTAGCTTCTTTACCACCAAAGACTTCTTGCGGCATTTGAAGATGACTCTACATGAATCTTCCCACTCTTGATACCGACTTGCGCTGCTTTGTCAATATCATTTCGGTGAATCCGGATGAAGAATTTCCAATCGGATGATTGAAGAATGGGCTGTCGGTGTTCCATAAACATATCAACCAACTCCCTATTGGACAAGGGTGGTTGAACTCTCTGCTAGGTCTCTCCATATCTGAGCATACTCCTGAACTTCTCGTCACGACCCATAGACATGCTTTGTAGTTGCATGCGGTGGGTGTCAATTCATTGTACTCATCTTATGCGTAGAAAGCATCATTAAATCACTCCAAGTACGGATCGGCCATTCTGGTGATAGTACCATTCCAGCGGGTTCGGACAAACTCTCTTGAAAATAGTGCATCCACACTTTCTGTCATCGGTGTGGGGATTGATCTTACGGACATAGGACTTCAAATGCGACTTTGGGCAAGACATGCCATCGTACTTGGCAAAAGTAGGAACTTTGAATTTGGGAGGAATCACACACGAGGAACAAGACTCGAATCATCAAAGTTCAGCCGGACATTTCAAGTTTTCCACACATTGAGACGGTCTTGAGTTGTTTGTACTTGTCATCTTCATCAGTGTTGGCTATAATCAGTGGTCCTCTCCTCCTTTCTTTGGCTCACGTGATCACCTTCATCACCCTTGGTACTCCCTCGGTATGGACACTTCCTTGAGAGCTCGATTCGGTGACCACTTTTGGACCACCTTTGAAACGTCTACCCATGTTGAGGAGACCAACAACCTTCTTCTTCTTGTTGATGAGTTTCTTCAAATCTTCTTGGCCTTGGACCAAGTTTGTGAACATCTGCCAGGCATTACGAGCACGAAGATCTTTGTGATGTTCAAGAGCCATTTACGCTAAAATAAATAGCGAGCAAATGAGAAAACCAATCTCCATGTACGTGATGCAATGTTATGCTATGCTATGCGATGTTTATGCGAATGCAATGCAATGTTTTCAAGGACCTTAGAGACTTAAATTTGTTAAACAAGCAATGAGCAAACATTTATTAGTACTTCTTTTTATTATTTTCTTTTTAAGTACAAAAGATAGTTCAAAACAATAAAAGAAAACATAAACATCCTAAAGCTCTAAGTCTCCATGGGCGCTTCCTCTTGGTGTCGATGTAGCGTTGAGCTCCTCGTGAAGTAGCTTGGTCAACTCTAGCACTTTCTTCTCACTTGCATAACACTGAGCTTCAAAGGTATCCCTTTAGTTGAATCGGGATCGCTTCAAGTCTTCAAAATCGGTAGGCATGTCGGGATGGAGAACAGCATAGGTACGTCACCTATAGCAATAGGTTCCATAATTACGGGTAAAGCAGTGAATGGCATCATGAGGTTTTGAGCTCGAGCTCGCACCCATTTGAGGTAAGGTTCCCAAGGAATGGAGTTCGGTGCCCCAAAGTCTTGGTATCGATCTTCTTTACCATGCCCCAAGCATGTATAAACCTTAAATCGGTAATGGAGATCATGGTTGTGTCGAACACAACATCTTGGAGAAGCATATCATGTGGACCATCTCTTGAGCAAAACCAAACGGCGTAGAGCTAGAGAAGGGTTGTAAGTAATACCTCCCTTATACCAAGGTGGTACATTAGGGAACTCTCCACCCGATGAATGTGAAGTCCTTTTGAGAGAAAAGATTCCAACGGATATCGGAATGAGAGAGTGACATCAATCTTTGAGACCATCTCACCTTTGTTCATTCTTCAAAACGATGGAGGAAGGTGCGAAATAAACCACCTTGAAAGTAGCAGGACACAACACATGAGAGTTCCTTGTCTCTTAGTAGTGCAGTGTGGAGAATGCAGGATGTCTCCAAGTAAAGTAGGCCGAGTTGCGGGTGGAACAACTTGATGGCATTGATATCAATGAATTGATCCGAGTTAGGAAATAGAACCAAACCATAAATTAGCAAGGCCACAATGTTTTCAAATGCATGGAAACTCATAACTTTGAGGAATTCTCGGGCTTTCTTGATTAAGAACTTGGAAAGTAAACCCTAACTCCACTTCTAGTTTCCCAATTGGCTTCATGTCGGCGCTTAAGGTGTAAGGCGATGCAATGTCTTGAACTTAAGAACCTTTTCTAAACCGGTGAATGGCATTTGATCAAGAATAGGTATCCCAGTAGCTTAGAGAACTCTTCCAAGGTAGGCACCCGATAATGGAAATGTAAAGCAATGGTGTTTCGGATCGAAGCTGGAATAGGACATGCATCATATCTTCTTCAAAAGGAGATAACCAAATCAAGCAGATAACCATGTCTTTTAATGAGCGAGCATGGTCGGAATTTGAAACCAATTCTTTGAGTTGAGAAGGGATACCCGTGAAGTTGATTCGGATAGTCTTTCTAGAAGCCATAATCCCTACAAAGCAGGCAAAGATAAATCCTAGGTCCTTGAAATAGTTAGAAATGATATGCAATGCAAATGATGTCATGATGTCATGTTTAGCACACACAAACAATTCACACAATGAGCCTAAGTTTAAGGCTTGCATGAGGTATAGGTGATTACCCTACCAAAAGTTTGAGTTGGTTCATCTGTCCTATAATAGTAAGGGTTCTAGGAATCTCACATCACGGATCTTTCTCGTAGGCGCTTATTTCAATGACGGCCAAGTGGTCGATCGAAAATGTCCCAAAGTCGGATCTCAATGGCGTAGCATCGGTATCAACCAACCTCGGTCTACACCAAGCCGGCCATCTCACTACCTTCTAATGGCCAAGATGGGTCAATTAAGGTTCTAAAAGTTTAGTTAGCGCTTGATGACACCACGCGAAGCCAAATACTATCTTCAACTTGGGAATGAAGAGTATCGGGACAACCAAAGTGTCACGCTAACGTAGCCATCATGTTGACCGCGTGGTTATCGTCTAGCGGTCGCGATGATCTAATGCCACTTACCTAAAAGGAAACCCGGATCCGGGTGTAGGATCCCCAAATATAATACCCAAGCAACCCTTAAAGATAAAGCATACAAGTCAAACAAAAGCATAAAAATGATCTAGAAATCCTAAGGCAATTCTCTCTTTTAGGTGTATTTCCCAGTAGTCGCCGATTACATGTACGGTGAACTGACTTTGTAGGATTTTGTATCCAAATGTGCGGATAGCAAGAGTCGCCACCGACTTTTATTTTTATCCAATTAAGGGAAGGTAAAAGTAAGAAAAAGACCTTCGTTAGATTACGAGTTCGGAGAATGGTTATGAAAAGGGAAGGTATTAGCACCCTTTCCATCCATGATTTATTCTACGGCTCTTAGTTGCTCTTAGATAACTTTTAATATTGCTTTACGTGTGTTTGACAAAATGTTTTGAAAAGGCATTTCGCTTTGACTTTGCAATGACTCATGTAGGAGTGTATACAAAGTGTTCGGAAATGTTTTTGTTTTGAAAAGAATTTGAACTTTGAAAAAAGTGTGTGGTGTGAAAAGCATTTGGTAGAGCGAGCAACTAAGAGACTTATTTACCCACTCGAATTGGTCGTTTTGTTGTACTTCTACATTCCTTTAGAATAGCGCTAGCCATACCATTAGTTAGTAGGTAGCTCCATTCGTTGGATGTAAGCGGGACATTCGAAGGGACATCGGATGGTCATAGAAGGCAACTTGTAGGAAGTATCCTAGCACATTCGAAGGGACTATCATCATTTTCGTGGCGACAATCGAGGTCAAGATCATGTATTCGGAGCGACATCGTGGGTCTTATGATCTTTGTATCGAAGGACTATGATGATTTGTTTGAAACAGCGGTGCTAGAATACCTCTACGTTCGAGGGACATGACCATTTTGAATCGAAAGGCATCGAGAGAATTACCCTAAGGGGTGCGTGTGTGATAGAAGTGTATTTTTTTCAGATATGTTTTATCTTGAAGATTAGTGTGAGCTATGTCCAATTATTATCTTGCCATACACGCCTAATTACTAGCAATGGATAGGGGTGCGGAAAGTAAAATGCGGAATGTAAAAGCGGAAATGTAAAGGTGCGGAAAGGTAAATCCTACGCTATTACAAGGCTTTGGGGCAGATACATAATTTAAAATGCGGAAAGTAAAGTCCTAAATTAAACTATTACATCCCATGAGCAATTACATTATTGGAAAAATAGAATGATAAAATGATAAAGAGAAAATCGTCGAATCGGATCAACCTGCACAAAAAGAAGAAATCGGAAAATGCAATATGAATCGAACAAGAGGAAAAATGTTAGAAAAATGCAAGTTTTAATATGAGAAAATTACTACATGCTGGAAATAAGATAAGTAAGCTAAAATAATTTTTTGGGATTTTTTGGAAAAGATTTAATAATTAAAATGCAGTAAAAAGTGAATTAAATGCAAAAATATAAATAAAATAAATATGCAAGCAAAAATTATATTTTTTAAATTTATTAAATTAAATAAAGATTTGTAGAATATAAATGCAAAAAGAAAATATTTTTTTGGTAATTTTTTAATGCAGAATAAAAATTATGAAAAGAATTAAAATAGGATGCAAAATATTAAATAAATAAGAAATATGGAAAAATAGAAGAAATATGAGAGTTTTGGAAAAAAGAATGAAAACCGGTGCCAGTGAGGATCGAACCCATGACCTCCTGGAGAATCTCCTCAAAACAACGCCTTAACCACTGGGACGGCTTGCACTTGGTGTCATGGAATCCTGAATGGCTTATAAAAGCAGCGTGTCCCGAGTTGGAGTCAAACCGAGTCGGCACGCGTGGGGTCCATGTGGAAAGAGAGGCGAATCGAGGAGTCCATCACGCCATCCTCTGGGTCCAAGTGGAGTCAACGGCGACCCGCTCGGTCGTCTTCTCCGATGACACGAAAAACAAAACACGAAAAATCGACGGATAAATGGAAAGGAGGACCTTGTCCACCTAAATCGGACCTCCGAGTCCATTGATGGCATTAGTTTTGGTGATCGGCTGTCAGGGCCGGTTCAACTCACGATCCAAAAACCTAACAATGGCATTACGCGATTCTAACGTCCAAACCTTCGAACGATGGCCCAGATCTCACCCATGTAACCACATGATCACATTGCAAGCATTAGAATCGATTAAAACAGGCTGGTAATAAAAATACGAATTCAAGAAAAATCAATTATGTATGCATGTATATGGTTCGATTCAGCATGTTTTAACCCATGGCAAGAGTGTGTACTTACTCAAACTTACCCTCTGAGCACGATGGAATGGATGGTTTGGGCTGAAAAGGGCTGGAGAATAAAATTCGAATTTTCAAGAATTGAGAAAAAATTTGCAAGAGTTTGGGTTTGTTTTTAGGTTAGGGTTCGTGTCCTTGTTTGTACATAATGCTGGCAATTTATAGAAGAGATTGGAAGAGAAAAAACAAGGAAAAAAGATTGGAAATTGAATGTGCAAATATTTTTCAATAAATAAAATCAAATTTTCCTTTAAAACTTGATTTTTTCTTTCCATGTGCATGAGTCACGAATTTGGCAATTGGTGTGGGCTTTCTTGGACATTAAGAGAGATATAAATCCAACTTATTTGAAGAAATAACCTTATTTTCATATTTTATGTAATTTAATTTGGAATTAAATGATTAATAATCCAAAATAAAATTAATAAAATAGAAAATTGCCATGGCCAAGCATTTATGGGTCAAGAATAACATCATGAACAAGTTTGGATCAAAAGATTATAGGCCCATTTGGAAAATTTTGCAATTTGACCAAAATGTCTTTTTGTGCAATTGTCCAAAATTGCCCAACTTCTGAATGGTGTATCTTGCTCAATTTTCCACATTTTTGAGTGTTCTTGGACTTTTTGGAAATCTCTAAGAGTCCTCTAAACAATGTCTTTGATCTCATATCAATTGGAGTTACCATGCTCAATATATATTCAAAACAAAAAGTTGACTTTTTGTTGACTTTGAAAATGACCTTTAATGTTTTGAGCTATACCTCTCAAATGAAGCATTTTTTGGACATTCTTGTGAGACATGAAGTTGTAGAGAATTTAATTTCCTTCAAAATGAGCTTTGGTGGGAAAATTTATGAGAAAGTATGAGAAAGTTATGATCAGTCAAAGTTCAGTTGACTTTTCATCTAGAAACCCTAATTTAGAAAGTTTGACTTTTGAGCAAATCTTGAGTTTTCTTGATGAATCATGATCAACCCTTGATCAAATGATGAATGTAACTTCAAAATGAGGATGTTGACCAAAAAATATGAAGTTTGACTGTATGTTGACCACAGTTGACTTTTTGTCCAATACACCCGATTTTCAACCATCTGAGCAATTGTCTGAGGAAACTTGACTTGTGAAGCTTGAAACTTGACATGGAGAATCTTTGAAACATATGAGGAAGCATGAAGACCATTGGAGATGTTGGAAATCCATCTTGACTTGGGAGATACCAAACCCTAGTTTGGGTTGATTGTCTAGGAGAGAGTTTGTCTGATCAACTCTTGAGGAATCCTTGAGCATAGATGTATGAAATCTCTTGAGAAGATGGAGGGCAAATTTTGGGGTATGACAAAACGCATATAATCCAGCGATTCTGGTTCCATGACAACTTGAACGGGTGACTCAGATGGCAAGGCGTTTATGTGGTAACCTAGGGGGTCCTGAGTTCGAATCTCAACATGACGACCCTTTTCCAATTCTTTTTCTTTTCATATTTTCTTAATTATTTTCTTAATTAACTAATTAATCATTAATTAATAATTAGACATTTAATTAGGTAAATAATTAGGAAATTAAGATTAATGACTAATTAACTTTTTATTTTAATTAATTAATTTAATTAGTTTATTTTAGGTTAATTAATTTAATTTAAATTAAGTTTCTTTTATTAATTAAAAATAATTAGAATTAGGGTTTTCTGATTCACCTGATTTTTTCATATAATAATTAAGTTAACTTAATTAGGACTTAATTAACCTCAATCTTTTTCACTGCCTTTTTTTTCAAACTTCTCCCGACTTTATTTCTTTATCCCGTTTAATTTGTTTTGCGCGTATTACTGTAACTACTTCCAGGATGTATAATTTTTCGCGCACGTTCCTTTGTTATTATGTATCTGCTCATGGGATGTAATAGATAATTAGGACATTTACTTTTTGCACCTCCTGTTATGTATCTGCCCCAAAGCCCTATAATAGTTTAGGATTTATTTTCCGCACTTTTACTTTCCGCACCTTTATTTCCTGTACATATACACTCCTTAGATGTATGTTAATTAAGATTGTATGGCAAGACTAATCAATCAATCTTAGATCACCTTAACTTCAAGATAAATATTTGAATCAATACACTATTTGCACCCACTCACACCCTTAGGGTATCCTCTCTTGTTGTCTTTCGAATAATAATGGTCATGTCCCTCGAACGTAGGGGTACCAATAGCAAAGACGCTTACAAATAATATCATCATAGTCTCTTCAATATAAAGATCATAGTCCCTCGATGTTGCCTACGAATATATGATCTCGTCCCTCGGTTGTTGCCTACGAATAAGTGACGATCGTCCCTTCGAATTGTTAAAGGTATCCTTACATGTTGCCTTCAATGACCATACAATGATTCTACGTCCGTCCCTTCACATCCAACAGATAGGGTTACCTACCAACTAATGGTATGGATAGCATTATCCTAAAGGAGAAGGAAAATAACAATAACGACTTTTATGAGTAGGTAATGAGACTCTACAATTGCTTGCTTCATTCAAAAATACTTTTCACAATTCTTTTCAAAAATACTTTAAAACAAACACTTTGTATACATTCCAAATCATTACAAAGTTACATTTTTCCAAACAAATATTTCCAAACACTTCGTATACATTCTTGAGGACTGATACAAGAATCATTACAAATTCAAAGCAAAATACCTTTCAAATACTTTTCAAAATACTTTTCAAATCACACACACAGAAAGAAAGTTTTCAAAAGTGAGATAAGAAATTAAGAGCCCGTAGATAACTATGGATGGAAAGGGTGCTAATACCTTCCCTTTTTCATAATTACCTCCCTTGCTCAGAATCGATAAAAGGTATTTCCTATTCTTTTCACCTTTCCTTTATTGGATAAAAGAAAATTGGTGGCGACTCTTGCTATTCGCAACATTTGCGATAAAACCCAAAACAAACAAGTCAGTTCTCCCACCGTGTTACACATCCACTTCAGTGTCTACGCTGACCACTGTGAGACGATACCATTTGATAAGGTTTCTCTATTTACAGGTTGGTTGGTCTGCGGTACTCGAAAGACTACTAATTATATGCCCGAGCAAGTGATGCGTCAGTTCGGGTATACACAGACCATTCCTTGGCATCCTGCTTTATCTGCCCCTCCGATAGTGAAGATGAGGGAGATGGATGAGATTTTTGATGATTTTTAGAATCATCTCGTACCTGAGGAGGCCAGGAGTATCGTGGCTCCAGACGACTGGAGTTACACGTATGATTACATGTTGTGGTTCTTCAGGGTTTCCCATTCATACATGATATGAGATTCTCCATGGAACCCACCCAGATCGATTCATTAGGAGATCCTGGAGGAGGAGTAGTCGAGGAGGGATCATGCCCAGGACGTGTTGCCTAGGTGTCGCCGTATCATGGAGCTTGTTATAGATGACATTGATACATGGTTGTTTCCTGATGGATTCGATGTCAGAGGAGTTTTGGAGGCCATCATGGCGGAGGCTCAGGGTGCCCTGGTATATAGGAGACATCAGAGGGACGCCTCAAGGGTGACAGGTCACCTACGCCATACACAGTAGTTTAGTTTGATTGTATTTTGACTTTAGTTTTTTATTTCGTATTGTATCGAATCTTTATTTTGCATACCATTATTATGAAAGACATTTTGGATAACATTTTTTGGGCTTTTATTCGATTTAAAAATTGCAGGTATTTAATTTGAATAATAAATTCAATACTTTGTTAAATTGCTTGTAGTTCTATTTTTCTGCTAACTATTATGCCCAGAACCGGATGTATACTTTCGGTAAGGAACCGAAGATATACTTTCGATTTTCACTCAAATATTTCAGAAAGTGGTGCGCACCGGAAATAAACTTCCAGTTTTCTAAAGGTCATTTTCGGATTTTCATGGGGTGCGCCCCACTCCTATGGGGTGGATTAAGAAATTCACAAGCATGAAAATGGGGGGCATGAACTCTATTTGTACCAAGTGACCCGTAATTAGAAAGGACCTAAAACTTAAATGGGACCGCTTTGCATATGTGGAAACTTGTTTATCATGATGAAACACATTTGGTACAACACAAAATGTCTGAAATAGCTCAGCAAATCATATATTCCATGCTCATTCTCACACAATTTAGATCTAGAAAATTTCAAACTTGGTTCACACGATTGAAGAAAAATTTGACGCGTATGATGAACTCATTCATTCGCCTATAAATAGAGCTCACTTTTGCACTAAAAAATAAGCTTCAAGATCCAAATAAACTCTGCCTCCATAGAACTTGAAACACTCCAAAACCAGAAGTTGGTTTTCTCCTTTTCTCTTTGTTTCAACTTCAATTCTGCACCGTGAATCATCCATCGACATCATCTATAGCTACCTGAAGCATTACAAAAGTTAGTATTGACCTCTAAGAACCAATTTGATATCAGCACTTTCAGACCTCATAAGCTTACTTCGAACAAGTAGATACGAGTTTCCTTTTCACTCAAACAACTTACCACACTCTCCATCTTATTCTTTTGAGTTAAAGCCCTCGCCTAACTATGATTTATCATTTATATTAGTCATTTAACTTTACTTTAAATCTCTTAGGAATTCTCCATATTTCTTCAATTCTCTCTTCTCGGAGCAAATAAATTTTTAGGATGAAGAGAGACATGGACGGTGAAGGAATATGAAGCTTGCACCATGTGTGTTTTAGCTTAAAATTCCAGTTCCCGAAATCTGCAAAAATTGAAGTTGGAGGTTGAAGAAAACTGAGTTTGCATGCCATGGAGAAAAATGTTTGAATCTCAGCCAATCACCTATTGACATGCATACCTAGTCGTTGGTTTTTAATTTCTTTCTCATTTTAAATTTTTTTTTAATTTCATTTTTTTCAACATTTATTTAAAATAGCTCCTAAATAATTTTTCATTCCAACTTTTTTTCTAACTTCATAAAAATATTATTTACCTTGTGTGTGTTTTTTTTCCAGATTTTTAAATTGATTTTTAGCATTTTTTTGTTATTTTTTATTTTATTTTTTATTTTAATTAATTTCAAATAATTTTTTATCATTGATTTTGAAATATTTTGGATCCAAACTTTTGAGATTTTGATTCGTGAAGTTTTTTCGACTTTTCGTAATTTTCTTGAACATTTATTTGATGTTTTAGTGCATCATTTGAATATTACTTTTTTTCCATTTAAAAACCATTTAAAACAAATTTTAGTTCATTTTTATTGATTTTCTTCATCTATTTTTTGTTTGACTTCTGGTTAACTTGGATCATGGCTTGATTGATCAATGCTTCAATAATATCAGTGGAAATTTGGTAGTGCTTTTGTTGTATGAACCTCCATCATTTCAAACTTATCATTAAATGATCATTTAGATGATTTTTGGTACTTTGAATTAGTGATAGGTTTATCTCATTGTGCTACCAAGAGGTGATTAAAATTGATGATAGATGATCTCATGTTGTTTTTTTTGTTGTTTTGATCAATCTTTATCTCCTCGTCTCCTTCTTCTTTTTGCTTTATTTTATAATATGGTGTTGCGTGGTTTTCGTAGAATGACTTTATATCATTTCTCTAACATGCACTACACCTATATTGCTATTGCTCGACCTCAAATAAGTGCAACTTTTACATAAGTTCACTTACGATTGCTTAACGTAGCGCTAAATTTATCCTGAATTGGATTATTAACTATTAACCCTAACATTAACTCAATATTATTTTGCTAACTTTATATTTCCACACTTTTACATTAATGTCATTTAATTTCTTGCCCTTTACTTTAATGTCATTTATATTTTGAGCATTTATATTTCATGTCATTTTACTTTTATGTCATTTATTTTATGCCTTTTTCTCTTTGCCCCATGGGATTTACTTTTTGTATTGATCAAAAGACATTAATATTCCTTGTTATTGAGGACTATTTGTTACTATCCATTGCTCGATTAATTTAGACTTTGGACTTAGGGTAATTCATTTGCTTGAAGTATTTTCAGTTGAGGCCTTGATATTGATCTGGACCCTTTCATTTGAGACTTTGGGATTTCAATTGAGACTTTGGGATTTCATCTGATACATTGAGCTTTATCTGATACATGGAGTTTCATCTGATATTCTGGATTTTACCTGATGTTTTCTCATATGTTTGTGTGATTGTTCCTCTATTATACTTGACTTGTGGCTAAATCCAAAGGGAAACTCTTGTAGGTTAATCAATTAGGATGAGTTATCAAAGTAATTCTATTGATTAATGTATGTGCTTACCTAATGGGAACTACTCGTTAAGTGAGAATACCCTATAATTGAGATAGTATTTACCGATGAGAGTTTATTGGAAGTGCGGTGACACTTCAACCCTCGATACATACTGATGTCATGATTTTAATTAACAAGGAATCTAGTTGGTGAAAGTTTATTCCTAGGGGTTGCCTATTTTTTAGTTTGAAACGTATGAGAGTAAGGCTGGATAAGAGGAAGGTAGGACAAAATTATGGATACCACCTTAATAGACATGATCCTAAGAGACAGTGGCAGATAATTCTGGAAACTAACTTAATGGATATGGTCTGACATAAGAGGGCAGAAACATCCATAAAAATTTACCCGTGTGGACAACGAATTTAGTTGTTTATCAATTTGATTCAACATGGCCAAAATCAGTAGCTTATATTATTCTACATGGAAAGTGTACATGGGACACCAAATTTTACATGATGTATGAAGCATGATTAAGCTATGAGTCCTTTATTTTTGTCTTAATATGCGAGTGTAGTACTAGTTGTGCAAGATTTTGGATAAAGAAATCCTTTAGAATTAAGTGGACTCATATGATAGAAAAACTCCACTAAAATGTAGTATCTCATCCCATTTATATTATTGATTTTCAGGTAGCTCAGAAGGACAATGGTAAAGTCAAGGTGACATGAAGACTCGAAATCTTTTCTATATCATATTTTGTTCCGTTGTGTGGTCATGTGTAGGACTATTGTATAGACATCTTTATAATTCATGTACAATATTTTGTTATAAGTTTTATTGTACATGTTTTGAGATGTCATCTAGAAACTAAATATATGCATTAAATACCAAACTAATATTTGATGTAATGTAATTCTAAACGCTATTATGTTTGGGTGTTATAATGTTAATATTAGTAATACTTTTATATTATAATAAAAACCCTGCATTCAATGTACATGTAATATCGTTTTTAATCACATACTTTGTATTTTTTTTCTTTATATTTTCTCTCACTAATTTCATTTATATGGTTGAAAGACATATATGAAAAATATTACTTTCTTATCAGAGTAAAAGACACATACTCCTTTTTATAAGAGCGTATTCAATATTAATCCATTAATATTTTTATTATTAACTTCATGTGTTTGTGAATAAATTTAGTTCTAAAAAGTATCATGAGATACATTTTTAGTGTGACATATTTCTTACCTAAATAATATAATTTGCAAGTAGAATCATTAGTAACGCTAAAAAAGTTAAAACTTATAATGCACTATTTTGAAAATACATATTTTAGTTTAATCTTTTAAAGATGTCTTTAGGTAGTGTAAAATAATTGACAGGACAAAAGGTTAAATGTATATTTAATGTGAATTAGAAATAAAAAGATAAATAAATTAAGTTATGGAATGAAAAAAATGTGTAATTAAATATTTTTAAATAAAATATTATTTTTATGAATCATAATATAAAATTTATATTTAAATATATTAAAATTAATTAAATTTATGTGAAAAGGTTAAAGGTAGTTTAAAATAATTTGATAGGAGAAAATGTTAAAGGTAGATTTAATGTGAATTAGAAATAAATAAAAAAACAAATTACGTTATGGAATGAAAAAGAATGTGTGATTAATTATTTTTAAATAAAATATTCTTTGTATGAAACATAATATACAAAATAATCATTTAAATTAAAATTAATTAAATTTAGGTGATCACAATGATAGTTTGGATTTTGATTGAATATGTACCTATCATCCAACCATTTTATGCCATTTCATATATTTATATAAATTTATTAATGAATAAATTAATTTTTTAATTAAGATAACCCACACTACCAAATAAACACAAGGTAACTGAAAAATATATTAATTTTAATATCTTAATAATAACTTTTCCTTTCCTAAAAAAAATAACTTTTCTTAGAATTTTTTTTATCTACACCTTCATCTTCTAGATCTTTTAATTAGCGATTATCATAAGAGAATATAATTCTAAAACTCTATAAATTATAGGAATAGAAAATATTTATTTAGTTGAATATGATTGGAATATATATATTTATGTAACCACAACAAATGGTAAAAAAATACCATCAAATTTATTTTAAAATATGAATTATATAATTATATTTATTATTTAAATAATTAAAAACAATTTTTTATAATTAATAAATTTATTTAAAAATATGAATTATATAAATATATCTAATATTTTAATAAATTAAAAACAATTTTTATTATTTAATATGTCGGTATGTCCATATCCAAGAAACACATATGAAGTTTCCAAAACTGTATATTAGATTTTTTTGAAATAACGGCCACACACAGTAATTTTAATAAATCCACTTTAGCATTAAACATGCATATATTGTGAGTTTTATGTGCTATCATTATGATTAGTTTAGCTGTATGTGCTAGGATTTAAAATTAAAAAAAAATTACATAAGCTTTGGATGCTTCTATACTAAGTTCTCCATTTTTATTTATTTTGTTATTTTAATGTTTATTTTAGTAGCTTCCACGAAACTCTACCATATTTCTATATACTCTACCATATTTTTATATAAATATATCGACTCTCTTCTCTTGTTTCTAACATCTTTTATTTTTCTTATACTTTATTTATTTTTCAAAGACAAACATGACCATGAGTAAAAATCAACCATGGAGTGATCTCACAAATTCTGAAAATTTAGGTGAGAGTAGAAAACAAAAGTTAGATATGAAGTCATTAAATCATAATGAAAGACTTAATGAAGGAGATGTTCTTGTGAATAAGAAACGAAGACGGGATGAAGTTGTGATTAGAAGTGAGAGTGATACAAAGGCGAAAGGGAAAGATGAAAAGTATCGTGATCCAGATCATGAAATGCATATCTTGACTGAGAGAGAAAGGAGAAAGAAAATGAGTGATTTGTTCTCTAGCCTTCATGCTTTGGTTCCTGAATTACCTTCTAAGGTAACTTCATTTTCATCTTCAATTCATTAAAGGGTAATCATTGCATGAACAAATAGACTATGTACTATTTATTTCGCTAAGGCGTCATTTAGTTTGAACCAAATAGAGTAGTAATTTTAATTGTTTGAAAGAAAATATTAATTTTTCCATTGAAATTTATCTAATAATTAATGTCATGGTTATCATCACTTTCAATTTTGACAAATATTGTATTAACAAGGCGAAATATCTCTCTTTTTTCAATATACTATTTTCATGTCATAATGATTTACTTATTAATTAAAATGCTTAATTTGATTATTATTTTGTAGGCTGATAAATCAACAATTGTGGATGGAGCACTGAAGCAAATAAAAAATCTACAACAAATTCTTGGAGGGTTAGAAAATAAGAAGCAAGAAAATCTGAAATATGCATCCCTATTTGGAAGTGAGTCATCATCTATGATTAACAAATCACATTTGCATCCTTATGAATCAAGGGAAACAATAAAAGGTGATCAAGGATTTTCGAGTTATAATAATAACTTTCATACTAGTGAAATTATAACTCCATATCCTAATTCAAAAACATTATCACTATCTGCACCTCCACCACAACAAGTATCTTTTCAAACATGGTCTTCTCCAAATGTTGTCACAAACATATGCGGTAGTGAAGTGCAATTCAACATATGTGCTACTAAAAGGTTAGGTATTTTAACAAAGATTGCTTTTGTGTTGGAGAAATATATGATTGATGTTGTATCTGTCAGCATTATATGCAACACAAATGGAAATTTCTACATGATTCAAGCACATGTAAGTTTCAAACTTGATGTCTCTTTTCTTTATGGTTTATATGTGATATCTAAGTAGACTTTTTGAAATTACAATATTTTGGTGCCAAACAACTATAATAGTTTAATAATTCATTAAGAAAAGTTATTTAACATGAAGAACTTAATCAAATTGTGTTAATTTTGCAGGCAAGACAAGGTTCGCATGACACAAATTCAATGGAGGAAATTTACAAGCATACATCTAGAGAAATTATGATGTGGATCTCTTAAATTTTAGATTACAAAACTTGTCTTTGCATTCTGTATGAACTTGAATTTAGTTTTTTCTCCATAAAACTGTTCGAAATTGTCAAACTTATATGATTCTCTTAAGATCAAACAAGTATAACATTTCATTTTTATGAAATTATAATGGTGTTTTTCATTTGAGGCAAGAAATATGGTACTTAAATTAGTTTATATATGTTATTTGAATTTGGTTTTCCAATATAATCAATCACACACACTATAAGAGAAATAACATGTCACCCCTTACAACTATGTACACTACATATTGTGTATAAAAGCATGAGCCTGTTAACATCCTACTAGTCTTACTGTTGCTTGAAATGTATGGTGTCACATGCAACTATACATGTTCGTTTAAAGTAGAAAGTGATATATTAGTTAGGGTGTTAAACCCATAAGGAGTGGAAATAAATTAGATTGATTGTAAAGCAATATTTTGCAAATGAGCATGAGTAAAAATAATAATAGTTGATGGTTGTCACAAGTTCAATTTTTAAAGTAAACAATGACATAAATACATTGGTAAGCGTAAATGAGATTAATAATGGAGAATATGTTGGTAAATGATATGTTAATATGAATTATCTATTGTGTGTACATGATATACAATGTCGTGCCAGAATAGGTCACAATACGATCTTATAATGTATTCCTACAAAATCAGAAACATATACAAGAAAGCAAGGGGAAAATTCCTAATCCTCACATTTAACTTTGATGCATGTCTGGTTTCATTCTAAATGTCCACTATTATTGTAGCTCTTTACGTCTAAAGTAACTATGAATATTCCTATCCTGTTGTTCTCAATCACATTTATCATGAGTGTCACTTGTTGTTGGATTCCTCATAACAACAAGCTTGCAACTTTTCCTAAGTTTATAGGCCAAAGAATCATATTTTTTTACAATGTAATGCATGATAAAATAAAGCAATAACAACACATCAGTTAACACAAAATACTACATATTGATCAACATAAAGGAGTTTAGCTCATGATGAGCTTAGTGCATACATAACCACTAGATCCTAAGTTAAATATTCTTAAACACATAATGGAAAAGAAATGAAAACCTAAGAGTAACTTCTTCGTCTTCTTGCAATCTTAAACCAACAAGAGATGAGTTTTTTCACGCCAGATACTTGTAGCTTATACTTAAGAGGATGAAATAAGGAATTATCCTGTTTTGTCCAGCTTGGTCTTTACACCAATTTCTATAAAGTATTTCTCTCTCTAAATTTCTAAACTCTTTTTAATTTCCTCTAAGAGGTCGTTTATAGTCAACTTTATCTAGGTTTTTTTTTGGTTTCTTAGATCATGGACTTTTGAATATTCATGATTTTGCCACAAAAGAATTAACAAGTTTTCCTCCAATTCTCCCCTTTTTTTCATTATAGATAAAAGTGCAATCAACATGTGCAAGACAAAGTATCTTGTGACTAGATAGTAGCGTAAGGAGACAATAGTGGAACCTTGTAGTAGTCGGCGTGTTGTACAATTGTGCAAATTTTTGCCTTCTAGTGTCTTGATCTTATCTCCTACATTTTTAACTCAAATGCATTCCACCTCTCTAGTTGATGCCACATATGCCCTAAAGTTGTGAACATCCATTCTTTACATCCTTCATTGCATCCTACTCTTATCTCAATGTTGAGGTTATGGTGTTGCTCCAGTACTTTCGTTCCCGGACTTATCATAAGTGATCCCTACATAAGCAAGAAACTTATTAAAACTCACAAATGAGAGCACCTTTTGTGCTCCTTATAATTTACTCGAAAATAAAAAAAAAAGTGCTAAATTAAACTAGTAATTTACAAAATTTAAAAGATAAAATCAAGCATGAACGACTGTAACACCTCATAAATATTGAGTTATCACACCCCCAAACTTAAACCATTATATGTCTTCAGGAAAAACAATTTACTTCTTTTTATCCCTTAGTCGAGTAGCTCATTTCATATATAACTTATAATTTATTTAAAGAGACCACATCCAAAAATTAACATAACCCAGTCTTACAAATTAGTTTTGTTAATGCGTGTATATGTGTGTGCTTCCTAAAGGCGCATATCATGCCAGAGTTTTAAGTCAAAGATAATCAACTTAGCTCCTAGTTTGATAAAATTCATTTCTTTTATTTTGAAAAGAAATAGTGATAAAATATATAAAATCATAACAAATGTGTATGCTTTTTGTGCATTTAAAAATAGAGTAACATTATATGTTTATAATGTTTTTATGTAGTAAAAATCGTTGTAATTGAAACAACCTGGATGAACATCATTGGATAGAATATCAATAAAGTCATGATCGAATGTTTTTATCCCGTGAGAGGAAAAGAAAACATCGAGTAAACCTGAGGGAGAGAAATCATGGTCTTACGACTAAGAGATCGGGTAAGGGAGTCTGTTACATGAGGGGAAGGTATTAGCACCTCACACGCTTGTAGTACTCTATGGTATCCACTTATACTTTCTATGTAATGAGTGTGTTATATTTATCTATCGCTTAATCGCTATAATGCATGTGAAAGAAAGAAAATAAAGAAAACACGGGGAAAAGAAGGAAGTATTTACAAAGTTTTGCTCGATCGAGCCTTGTGACAAGATGCCTACGTATTCCCTCGTGAAATGGGAGAGTCAGAGCGTCGTAGTTCAGCTCACGTGTTTTGGTGGGTTGCAATGTTTTTTTATGGGAAGTTCAATTCCGCGTTCTGACAATTTCAACTCGTGCTTGGCGTTGCAACTATAAGAAGTCTTATGCTCGGCTGCTCGCACACTTAGCAACTTGTTCGAACTTGAAAGCGAACACCCTTTTTGAAAAGGTTTTAAACATAAAAGAAAGCCCGTAGGCAAAAAAGGTTTGAAGTGAGGTTGATTGCTTTTACCTTTGAAAATGAGTTTTGAACCATTATTAAGTGTTTTGATTTTCAAAGAAAATAAAACAAGTTTTAGTTTTATTACATGCAAGTATGCAAAAGAGAAAAGAAACAAACAAGAGAAACTAACTAGTTATACCCCTAATGTTATCATGCAAATATTGATGCTAAGGTCAAGGATGAAAAATCTAAGCTCGAAGGAAACTACTCTAGCCGATAAATCCTAGGGAAACTATCCTAACATCCACCTTGGTTAAAGAACTGTGGGATACAAAAGGGATGGGGCAATCAAGTGCTTTGGCAGAAGCACACACACAATGCAATGCACAAACAAACAAATGATTCACACATGTGCGGGGAAGAAGAAAGAAGTCTCATAGCATGCGACGATAACGAACATACCGGAGTCCACCGGGAGCCGACTTTCGAAGGAAATCCATAGCCACGAATGGAATTAAACGTGTCAAATACGAGTTTCCTCTGGGTGAAAGGTATCACATTCACAACATGATATGAATTATCAAGTGTGAGGAGCATATGAGTGTGGGTGTCAAAGTAATAAATGTGAACCCCAAGAGAAAATATGGAGAGTCAAAATAGGGGACTCGTGCCACTTTTATTATTGACTTGATAAAGGAAGCAACATGATTCACGTGTGCTGCAGCTAACACGGATTAGAATTGTGCGGGGGTTGATTACGAACCCTTTCCGCGTGCCCATCATATCATCATCATATATATCACATGTAGACCTCAATGCGGGACTTTGCTTGGTGGTTCCACTTAGTGGTTTGCCTAACCATCCTTGACCTATGCAAGCACAAATGTAACAATCAATGAAAGCACCTCCCAATGAACGGAAGAGGATTTTAAACAAACCACACACAAGTAGAAAACAAAATTTCCCTAAACAGATCTTTAAATAAACTAGAGGGGTTCTTGAACATGCTCCAACTATGGAAGCCCCATCATGCATATCTATTCCTACTTCTCATGGCAAAAGAAAGTGGCAAAACCCTACTTCTAATGCTCTCTAGAAAAGCGATAAAAGAATGCAATAAAAAAGGTATAGAAAATACCAAACGGATAACAATCTGTAAGCAAAAGCAAACAAAGAAATACTGCGAAAAACTTCAAGTACTGCTAACAAGAAATAAGGAAAAACCGGTGAGTAATGTGAGGAGGCATCAAAGCATGATCGAAATGTGTATCCCACACACCTGAAGCTAATAAACCTGCACAAAATTGCAATCCAGACAATAGAATGCACACATATGTGTGCAAGAAAGATACATATCCTGAATCAATTCGAACACCTTCAAGAAGGTAGAAACACGCAAAGATGCAGACAATAAAATGCACACACATGTGTGCAAGCAAGATATGTATCCAACATATCCTAAATCAATCCGAACACCTGCAAGAAGGTAGAAACACCCAAAGATGCAGACAACAGAATGCACACACATGTGTGCAAGCAAGATACGTATCCCACATATCTTGAATCAATCTAAACACCTGCAAGAAGGTAGACATACCCAAAGATACAGACAATAGAATTCACACACATGTGTGCAAGCAAGATACGTATCCCACATATCCTGAATCAATCCAAACACCTGTAAAGAGGTAGAAACACCCAAAATGCAAACAATAGAATAAACACACATGTGTGCAAGCAAGATACATATCCCACATATCCTGAATCAATCTGAACACCTGCAAGAAGGTAGAAATACCCAAAGATGCAGACAATAGAATGCACACAAATGTGTGCAAGCAAGAAGATACACATCCCTCATATCTAAATCAATTGGAGCACCTGCAAGAAGGTAAAAACCCAAAGATGCATACAATAGAATGCACACACATGTGTGCAAGAAACAAGATATGTATCCCACATTCCTAATCTCAAATGTAAATGCTCAAAGTACCTCGCACAAGTAAACAAAGTGGTAGAAATAATAAGGGGGTGAGAAGATAGTCGCATGCTCACATCACAAGTTAAAATATGATCCAAATGCGAAGAAATGGATTATGAACATGTATAGCAACATAAGGATGAAAAATCGGGCAGCCACACACACATAATGCAAAATACCCCATGAACGATATCGAAATCGAGCTAAATCCATCACAATAGTCCTCAAATGAAATGCTAAACATAGCTAGAGATCAAGAAAAGTTAGAAACCAAAAATCTACACTAGAATGGCTTATGATGCATTATTCACAAAGAAATCGAGGTAAGAAGTATAACTTCCTAATGGAGAAAACAACTACACATCTTAATGCTTACCTAAACATCTCTCTAAGGTAGAGGAAAATATTGACAATTAATCATGCAAGGAAAACTATACAATTATCGAACTAGTTCTTAAGATTTAAACTAATAAAGGTTAGCTTTGAAGTTCTATTTACAACCCTAAGATGAGGTTTACATTTATCTACAATTAAGTTGGGAGAAATGTTCTAAAGTTTCCAAGAAGCACATGGTATTATACTCCTACAACTAGTAAATTCAAGTGACAAAGGAGAAACATGCCTTTAAACAACACAACATAATTGAAACTTGAGAATTAAGCAACTATTGTGTTAACCTAGGTATAGAACTTTACAAGTCAGTAGCTAACTAATATTCAATGATCTCAAACAAAATGTACAAGAAAAATCGCATCGAAATGTGCACTGTATCACGGAAAAATTGTTCCTAACCACATTATCGAAAATCGACAAAAAACTAGTGGAACTTTATTATTAAAATTTCACAAAAATTTCAAAAATATACTAAGACACTAAAAAGTCAGAAACTTATTTTTCTACATTTTTTATAAGTCGATGGAATCGAATGCGAATGCGAAATCGCATAAGTGTTGAAACTATGGAAGTGTAAAATTGGGTGTGTATCAATAATGCAGAACTTGAACTAAATCCCTTATGACTGGCGCTAAGGCCCATTATACAGGGGTGAGAACATGAGTATATGTTAGGCCCAATCCAAATTATATCTAAGTCCAGTTTGATGAAAAAAACATTTCTTATTCCAATTCTTTCTATAATCAAAGTCACATTATTTTCTATCATGTATATCGAAGCAACTCGATTTTCAAAAATCGTTTAAATTTCTGAAAACTAGTGAAATTGCCACCTAATTTTATTTACTCTAAAAAGAACGGGAAAATATAGATAAAACCCCATACATGCGGATAAGGCGGTCTACGACCAAAAATATGGAATCGGGAGTCGGTTATGTAAGGGGAAGGTATTAGCACCCCTTACATCCATCGTACTCGATGGGACCCATTTAGTTCTACGTGTTTGTGTGTGTGTTTATTGCTAAGTTATGAATACCAAAAGAAGAAAAAGAATTTGTTTATTATTATTTTGAGTTTGGCACGGTTTCGGAACCGTGTGCTTACGTATTCCATTGTGCAATGGGAAAGTCAAAACTCCGTAGTTCCTCTCAAAAAGGTTTTATGTTTGTTGTATTGATTCTATAAGAAAAATTGTGCATTAGACATTTCAAATGCTTGAACTCGGACTTGTTTAGTTTGTTTGAAAAGCTTTAAGGCCGCGTTCGTGTTTGAAATGACTATTGCACACTCTTTGTCGGAAAAGAGTTTGATGATCGCATATGAGCGAAAAAGGATTTTGAGTGAGTTGAATTATTTTTAGATGAGTGAAAAAGTACTGAACAATAGGACTAACGTCTTACGATTGAAATACTAGAAACCCGAGGAGCTAATGCTCAGACGAGTCGTCTATCACCCAAAAAAGGTTTTCTTAAGAAAAAGTGAGGTGAAACGAGTTTCACGTTATTTAGAAGTCTTTAAGCAACTGGTCTAACGTCCAACGACTTAAAGACTAAGAGTTCATTTGGGACAAGCTTTTAAACAATTGTCCTAGCGTCCAACGACTTAAAAACTTGGATTTTATTATGAAAAAGGTTTAGAAAATGCACTCGACGTTGGATCGAGGTTTGTAAATTAATTCTGAAAGCGTTTCGGAACTCGATGCGCGAGGAAGTGAGAAATGGAGTCGGGTTATGATTAATCAAGTATATGGACTTGATTAACCTCGTGAGGATAGGTGCTCCTATCCCCAACCATGAGACCCTGGTGCATGGTGATTGGTATATAGACCAATGTTACTTTCGGGTTATGATTAACTAAAGCAACAAGGGCTTTAGTTAACCTCGTGAGGATGGCCATGCCCATCCCTAACTATGAGACCCTTTAAGAAATCGGCATATGAGCCAATCAAGATAGAATCGAATTGATTTTAATTTTTAGTGTGTGCAAAGTGTACAATGGTGAATAATGCGGAACAAGCAGATAATCATCACACAATACAATCGGAAATTTAAACAATTATTAGAAACGATTTTTCCTATTTGATAAGAAATCGACTAATAGTTTAATCGATAAATTATCAAATAAAAACTATCAGAACTAATTATTACTTAGTACATCGCACGAAATATAATTTATGAAAAAAATAAATTAATTGACAAAAAGTGAAGGTTTAGAAATAGCCTGTATGACGCGATTCTGAGCGATGCAAAAAGAAAACCAGAGACGATACTCTTTGGCCCAAATAAAGTGTCCAATGAGCCTTCAGAAAACTTCGTATAGAGCATGGTTGATCAAAAAACCAAACTTGAGGCACACGGAAGTGGTGACAACGTAGGTGTATTGCGAGGATAATATAGAGAGAAGAAAAAAAACGCTAAAAAATTTCTATTAAGCAAAATAGTCTAACTAGCATTATTATTAATATTTTTATATTTTTTAGAAATATACTAACAATATTATTGGTTAAGAAAATAATGATAACAATTATTAATTAAGAAAAATAATAGTAGTTGGTAATAATAATAATAATAATAATAATAATAATAATAATAATAATAATAATAATAATAATAATAATAATAGTTATTATGTAATAATAATACTAATAATAGTTATTAAGTAATAATAATAATAATAATAATAATAGTTAACTAAGTAATAATAATAATAATAATAATAATAATAATAGTAATACTAATAACAGTTAGTAATAATAATAAAAATTAGCAATAATAATAACAGTATTAAATAATAATAATAATAATTAAGCTATAGTAATAATAACAGTAATTAAAAAACAATAATAGTTAGTAAAAGAAAATAATAATGGTTAGTAAATAAGAAAATAATAATAATTAGTAAGTAAGAAAATAATAATCCTAACTATTAAAAAAAACAAACAAAAACCAAAACACTCAATGTTTTTTTCTTTCACACGATGCTCATCTGTTCTCTGCATGTTTTCTCAGAAAATCCCAATCGCTCTTCCTCACCGTTCTCGCGATCTCTCCGCCGCTCTCTCTCAACCTCACGGGCTCTCATCGGTCTCCCTCACTCTCTGGAAACTGAAAGGGGCCGCGATTTTGTACCCATCATTTTTCTCGAGCGCTCTCTGATGGAACCCTAACCCCTTGATTCGGTGTTGTTCGACCTATCTCTTGTGTTTTTTTTGGTTTATTACTTGTTTTATGATGTTGAATGCCATGGTTTTTTCAGATACTCACCTGATTTTGGACGAAACTTGGAAGGAAACCGGAACCTCGACGCTGGATTCGGGTGAGATTATTCTGAAATTCTCTCTTCTCTCTATATCAGAACCGTTTTTGAAATTTGCTATTTTCTGAAGGGTGTGTTAGGGAAGATGATGAATAGGTTAGGGTTTGTTTTGATTGTTGTTTGGTTTCTGCGTTTGGTTTTTGATAGTTGTTCTCTGTTAAGTTGGAACTGGTTTATGGTGATGGGTTTTGTGTTTCTCGTTATCTTTTGTTAAGAACAAAATGATATGTCTTGGTTTTTGGCTTGTGTTTTTTGTAAGAACAGATCTTCATATGTTGGGTTTTTTGAGAACAGATCCTACACTATTTTTGCTGGCTTTGGAATATTTGTTATGTTATCTTGAACTGGTATCTGGTTTGTTGGTTTTGTGAGAAGAACAGATGCTATCTCCTTGTGATTTTTTTCCTGAGTGCTTATTACATTGGAACTGGTATATGCCCCTGCTGGATTTCTTGAACAGATACACACTTGATTACATTTCTGTTGTCTTCTTTTTACTTTGCTTGCCTGGTCTTTAGAACAAAGACAGATGCTATACTTTGATCTGAACAGAACCTCTCTTGATTCTTGCTCAAAATTGGCTTTTTATCACTTTAATGTAAATTCCAACTGCCTTTCCTTGGAACTTACTTCTGTTGCAGTCTGTGTTTGCTTTTCCTTGGAACTTATTTCTGTTGCAGTCTGTGGTTGCTTGTAATTAAACTCACTTTCCTCTTTTGAATAAGCTGACTGCTGTGTTATTTAAAATTGACCCTTGGCATTTTGTCATTTTTGTGTACACATCCTACTGTGGTGAAAAACATTCACATTATGCTGATAACCAAGTAATTGGGTAAAAAAGAAGTCTCTCTTGCTGCCTGTTTTTGCTGATATGTTGACTTTATATTTGAATAAAACTGATTTTTGGAACTATTTGCCAAGCTGTTGGGCTGATTTTATTTGGGAAAATATGATGTGTTATCTGATTTTCTGCTTTGTACCTCTCTTTATTAACCAACAACGAAAGTTGTTGTGATTTGTAATAGAGGTAGCAGTCGATGAAGGAACTTCGGTTCTGAGGCTTTTGAAACAATTAACCTTACAAACCTAATTCCCTAACACAACCCTCATGATGAGTCCGAAAAAAACAAAAACTCTCTTGATTTTCGTACGAATTTTGTTTCGTGTTTCGTAATTACTAACTATGTTCTCTTTTTTGTTTCAGGAATGGCGGCACCGGTCAAATGGCGATGAAGATGAAGAGGAACACTCAGACATGAAGGATGGCTCGGAGAAAGACAACAACTCGCTCGACAATCTCATAGCATTAGAATTAGGATACCTTTGTATTTTTGTAGCCTTTGTAACTTGTAACTGTAATGGAATTTTAAAGAAATAATAATAAGAACCCTTTTCAACATCGAATCTTGTAATTCCAAACTTGCATTTTTGCTTGAAATAAACAACATCCAATATAAATTAAATAGTTTCTTGTAATTATCTCCTGCTAGCAAATTAAATACCAAGAACGGCGTTTCCCTCCGCCGAATTTAAATGACCCAAGTAAAAAAAGGAATTTCTTTTAAAATTTAAATTCTCAAATAAATAATTATTTTTGAATTCAAGTTCTAAAACAAATAACCCCTTTTCGGACAAATAAATCCAAACAACCTTTTGCACCAATAGTCCGAAACCGTTCGAAACCTCTTGAATTTGAATTGAATCGGTAACAAGATAAAACTTTCCCACCATTTTTCTCATGAAAAATTTCCCAGTAGGAACTTCTCTGAAGCCACAACAAATGAACATCCTTGCTTGAAAATAACGAGGTAAAACGAAGGGGAAATTTTGGGGTGCGACAGTTGCCCCTATTCAATCATCTTAAACCTGATAAGTGAGAAAGATTGACGGCTTTCGAACATTTAAGGTGAAAGAGGATTGAATACTAGAGAACCCCAAAAATTTACCCTATGCGGGACACTAACGCCATAGAAGAAAGAAAATAAGATATCTTGACTACAGAGTCAAGGAAGAGACGCTTACGGAGAATAAACTTGTTAAACATCAACAGAATGTCTTAACAACAACAGTAACAATCGAGAAATATATGGAGGTTTCAATAATATTGGGGATAACAGAATGCCGTAAATGAGCAATGAACAACAATTTTTAACAAAAATGCTTTGAGAAGAAAACCGAACTCCTCAAGCGAAAAGAAAAACAAGAAAATGCTATGAGAAGAAAACCGAACTTCTCAAGCGGCAGGAAATAAAATAATGCTTTGAGAAGAAAACCAAACTTCTCAAGCGACAGGAAATAAAATAATGCTTTGAGAAAAACCGAACTTCTCAAGCGACACGAATAAGATAATGCTTTGAGAAGAAAACCGAACTTCTCAAGCGACAAGAAATAAAATAATGCTTTGAGAAGAAAACCGAACTTCTCAAGCGACAAGAAATAAAATAATGCTTTGAGAAGAAAACCGAACTTCTCAAGCGACAAGAAATAAGATAATGCTCTGAGAAGAAAACCGAACTTCTCAAGCGACAAGAAATAACATAATGCTTTGAGAAGAAAATCGAACTTCTCAAGCGACAAGAAATAAGATAATGCTATGAGAAGAAAACCGAACTTCTCAAGCGACAAGAAATAAGATAATGCTATGAGAAGAAAACCGAACTTCTCAAGCGACAAGAAATAAAATAATGCTATGAGAAAAAAACCGAACTTCTCAAGCGACAAGAAACAAAGATTAAGAATTCGATGTGATTGAGAACTTATCAAAGAGTTCCCGATAATTAAGGAATACCCGCAGACCTTAACGAAGATGAAGTTGAGAAACTGTTTGAAGATCCCAAAGAGTTAAAGAATACCCGCAAACTTTAACGAAGATATAATCGAGAATTTTGTCAGAAAATCCCGAAGAGTTAAGGAATACCCGTAGACCTTAACGAAGATATATGGCTAGAACAATATCAGAATTGTTGGTGCACGAAGGTGCGAGGACCCATGGCATGTTGAATGTCTTTGACCGTGTAACTTCCGAGTTACCAGCAGAACAAATTCAGTAGCGCACCCGAGAATATAATTCTCCGGGGATAAACAAAACAATATCCAGCACACTGGTGTGATATAGATGTTTATGAAGTGGGTAAATCTTGTTTCCGACATTTCTACTGATGAGAGATCTTACTGAACACGTACAGACATGTTGAACAACTTCCGAGTTAACAAGATCTTCAATTTGTATGCAGATAGCTTTACCGGTGATAGAAGAGTCAGATTCAGCACCTGTGACTGAAAAACTTCTAGGGTAATGAGCTTCAATTTGCTGGCATTGTATAGACAAATGCGTTGTAGCAAGTGGATATGTGGATCAACTTCTGAGTTGGAGAAATATCCTGAGATTGAATAAACATCCTACCAGGTGGATATTTATTTGCTAAGTATTTGAAAACTTACTGGGGAAATAAACACACCAGCAGTTCAATGTAGTTTTCTGAGAACAACTCAGAGGAGTAAATTGCAGAAGCCACTGCCAATAAGATTTGTTGTGAAGATTCTTGTCTGAAAGAAATCTTTGAAAATACCAAGAATAATGTTGTAATAATCCTTTCTGAAGGAGACTTACTTGCGAGTAAATTAAGCTTCACTGGGGAAACTCTATAAGAAAACTATGTGGAATATTCATTGGGGATTCCCGGTTGATAATTTTGCTGACATTAGAGTCCATCTGAAAGAGACAACTGTTTCGCTGGGGAAGAAATCTCGATTGGAGAAACCATCAGCTGTTAAAGTCCAAACGAGCGTACCGCTTGTGTTATAGAAAAGAGGATAGTTATGTCGTCTGAGAACTAATCCTTCAATTTTGATCCTTGCGAGAATATTTACAGTTTTAGTTGGAAAACCTGCAAAAGAATAACCGGAGCTAATGTATGAGTATGATATGCATGATATGATATGCATGATGATTTTTTTTTATGTTTTAATGCAAATAGTATATGATTTCCTGATATTGCTGAGAGAAAGAAGATATCATTGGGGAATCCAATTTGAACAATCCTGTTGTCAAAAGAATTCACTGGGGATGATTAATCACTTATCTGAGGAAGAGACTTAACTTGAGAGTTGACCCACTGCCGATTTATTTTTCAACTAAGCATTCAAGCTTTGCACTGGGGAGAGAAATTGAATTGTCATTTGAGACATGGTCTTTGACACCCGCATTCGACTTTATTCTGAACAGATCCCAAGTCTGGCGGAGGTTTATGCATGAATATACTATGATATGACATGAATGAATCAATGAAATATCTTGATGTATTGGTTATCAAATTCCGACATAGGGTTCGGAGGACATGGCGCAATAAGATGATTGAATAAGCTCCGAATGTTGAATTGCCGCTGGAAGGGCTGCAATGCTAATTCTTGTAGAAGGAAGAATATCAAACTTCTAAATTGATTAGATAATGATGATTAGAGGCGTGCCCCATGCGTGGGAATGCAGCTGCATTAGATTTTGCACTTCAGAATCTCAATATGCCCCGGTCTGGTAGACCTTCTAGAAATCTTTCCCGAAAATGAGTGCCCCCGTATCTTGTATTTTGAAGCAATACTTTACTGATCGTCAGTATTTCAAAGGAACTAGATATTCTGATACGGGAATATCATGCCTCGATAGGAGCTTTGGAGGTATTTCAACATCTTAAAATAACCTCCTTAGATTTACCGAATCTTAAAGTGGCAGACTTTGCATAGATGGACGACATGCCCCAGGATGAACATTGGAGAGACTCCAACGTCTCGAAGTAGTTGCTTCAGATGAATCTTTTCAGCAAGCTTGCTTTAGAATGAATCTTGAAGGGACTTCTACATCTCGAGTATTTTCCTCAAATTGACCGCATCTGAATAAAGAGCTATGCAAACATAGGGAAGACCTGCTCCAGGACGAGCTTTAGAGAGACTTCCACGTCTCGAAGTAATTACTTCAGGCTGATTGATTCTTGAAACGACACTTGCTCCAATTAAGAGAGCTTCACTGTCACGAGATAACTGCTTCAGATCAACAACATGTGAGCAACTAACTTGATAGAATAAGAGCTCTTTTTTTTTGAAGGCTTCAATGTGTCGAAGTATTTGCTTCAAATTGATTTGAACTAAACGATTAGTTCTGCAGAGATTGGAGTGAAATGCCCCCACTTTATCCTTAAAGATACTTTCCCGCCTCGAGGTGATTGCTTCAAGTTGACTGAAACATGGAACGACAGTTGTCCCAGGCTAACTGCTCTTTTGAGAAGGACTAATTCAACTGATGATTGCTCTTTAAGGATTTGCCCCCGGATTGGTAGAAATTCGAGGAGTTGAATTTCGATTTGATTGCCCCCAAATTAACAGAATCTTGAGAAGACAACCGGTGATATGCTCAAAGGAGTCCTTAAGCGTCTTGCCCCTTGATACAAATAACTGCTAACTCAATAGAATAATCAAGTTTCTCTTCTTTGGACAAAGTTAAACTCTTCACTGATGTTCATTATGAGAACTTCTTCAATGTCAACTAATTGTTTTACATGTAGAAGAATGTTTATTGTGACAATTATATTGCAACATTTATGTGTCTTGAAGTTTTGTATGAAAAACATTATGACTCTTTTTTTTTGTGAGTGAAACAATTTTAGAGTGCAACACTGAAAACTTTCTTTTTGAAAGATAAGACGAGCATATGATACCAACACAGATATTTAACACACACTATAAGAGTCAGGTAAACGCGATCTCTTCGTTGTATGCTTTTGAATTAACCCATGCTTCAATTAGGACTTTTGAGGGTTGTAACGTGGCCTGATTCACGTTTTTTTTTTTTTTTTAGAAAAAGATTTTTAGGCTCAAAATATTTGGTGCCCGCCCATTCTCCATGATATCCTTCAGTCCTAAGTTCAACTATCTTGATACGAGCACTCATCTCTCGAGAGGCGTTATGATGGTTGAGGAACCAATACGATGTTTCTTGGACACGACAGACACTCACATTTGTCTTTGGTGTCTAAACCACACGACTTGTTCTTTTCTCAAGATTTTTTTTGTAATCCTTTTTTACTGCCTTCCGGGATTTTTCTTTCTGTGACTTTTGCCTAAGCGACTTATTACCAAGTTCCGACTTAGCGGGCTTTTGTCTTTTTCTGTTCATTTTTTTTAACAAGTCGTGGATCTATACACAACCTTTGATTTGTTAGAAGTGATGGTGACTGTCTGAGTCCTGAGGGGTCGTATTGTCATCTGTTGACCTTTTGATGTGCGAGAGATACCCAACACGGTATCATTCTCCTTTGATGCACACTATCTTGATGAGTTCTGACCGCTCGATCAAATTAACTGAACACTACCCGCCCCTGGGTTGAAAAATGAGGGGGGGTTTCGAGAAGAAAAGAAACTCCTACTTCACGGCTCGAAGGGGGTTAACGAGGGTCTATCTCCCTTATAACTCCAGTGTCTAGGGATTTGAAACAAGGCATGTACATCGTTAGCAGAGTTCTACTCAAGAGCATACATTCAGAGACCTAGCGTTTTTTCAATTATCGTCATCCTCCCTCCGATCTTTGCCTAGGCGAAAGATTCAGCAACGTTGGTATCAAAATGCTCGCAAATCAATTAAAGAGTGATAACGAATGGATTGAGTGACAGCGAATGAATTACTTCAAGATAAGCATACTCATTGCATTAAGATAAAACAAACAAGCTTCTACATGCAAACAAAGTTTAAACAATTAAACAAAATACACATGAAAATGCAGTAAAGAAATAAAACACTGTCGTTGTTGAGGAGACTTGAGCTTCGTCTTGACTTGTTGATTCAGATGAATTCAGTAGGCTTGGCGTTTACTTGAGTACGGGGTTGCCATTCACAAACAGATTCCCACCTTGAATCGTCAAGTACTTCTGGTCAATCAACTGTTGAACTTTGGCTTTGTAGGCATTGCAGTCCTCTGTTGAGTGGCCTACTGTTCCATCATGGTATCCACATCGTGCGTTATGATCATAACCAGGCGGGAATAACTTTGGTGGGTTAAGAAATTTAGGAACCACCAATGAACTTTGAACCAAATATGGCAGAAGTTGACTGTAGGTCACTGGAATCGAATCAAGAAGAGCCTCCCTTCTTTCTAGATTATTCTGAGGTACAGTTTGATTTTGAGAGTTCCGGCTCTGAAGTTGAGGAAGATCAGACACAAGTTGTTGATGCAAAGACTTAAAATACGGTAATAGAGGATAATGAGTTGGTGTTGCAACTGACTTCCCTTTGTTAGAACTTGAGATATCTTTGCTGAAGGTTACCACCTTTTCTGAGGTGATCATTTGGTCTATTTCATTGTTGACACTATTTTGCGGCGTCTCAACTCCATTTTGGAAAATAATTGTCCCAATGAGTTTTAGAAATACCTCGAGGCTATTATCATCAGAATCTGAAACCAAAATGTCTAAACTCGAGTCGTTCTGTTTGAAAGACAAAACCCTGTCATCAATTAGCTCCTGAACCTTGCATTTGAAGGCGAAACAAAACTCAGTTTCATGTCCTGCAGAGTCAGCATGAAAAGCACATCTGACACTCTCATCAAACCAAGCTTTGCAACCCCTGGTACCGACTTCAATTCCCTTGGTATCACAACACCACTCTGAATCAAGTAAGGCAAGAGTCGAGAATATGATATCGGGATTGGCTGAATATCCTGTTGAGCATATCGGCGGTAATGCGGGTTAATATGCTGATTTGGTTCCTTCTTCTTCGATCAGGGAGTAAGCAATTGTTTTGTCGAGGAATCTTCGAAGGTGAAGGTCGAGGATGATGCTCAGTAGGATGATTTTGACCTGGAGAGTTCGCTACGTGCGGATGTCCTTGACTCATAAGCACACCAGATGACAGAGCAGTGACCAAGTTTGCGGAAATTGGTGTGGTGTTGCATTCCCTTTTCAGCACCACTTGCAAGAGATCCATGACCAGGTCCATCTGACTTTTCAAATGCTTAACTTCTGCCTTCAGTAGTTCTTGGCCACGATGAAGCTCGTCTATAGCCCTCTGAGACATCCTTGGAGTTCTGAACATGCGTCGAGTAGACAGTTTGATATTTCTGGACAGAAGAAATGAAATGAGTTTTTCTGATGAAAATGAAATGCATGATAATGCATTAAAGAATACAAATGTAATGTAATGGTAATGCATGTAAGAATGCAACATGACGGTAATACATATAAGAATGCCATATGATGGTGATGCATGTAAGAATGCAATGTGATGGTAATGCATGTAAGAATGCGATGTGGTGCGATACATATGGATGTTATGCGCAAAATCACATGTAAAGTTAAACAGACAAGGGTTTAAAAGGACGGTCGGACATGGTTTCGACGTCTACCCAACAATTTCCCAATCCAGGTTGGTTCTAATGTTTTTTGCTAAATGTTTCTTGAAGTCTCAGATCCCCTTTTAAAAAATATTATCATCACGCGAGCGGCCTACGTGGAGATAATATTTTCAAAAGTATACTCCAATAAACGACTCTTAAAGGGATACTCAAAATCCTTTGAGCGGTCGGTTTCAGTTTTGGACATCCTAATACTTAGAGTTATAGGCCCTTTATCCAAGAATTGTCGTCCCGCACTAGCATGCGGTGCAACAACTCTCTTAAAAAGACCAACTCTAAGGTGTAGTCTTCGCGTCGATCCAAAAGACACGGATGTCTAGTGGACCTAAGCTACTCAACCACTCTAAGCTTAATGTTTCCTATAAGCCTGGGTATTGGGCTTATCTATGAACCATAACCAACAAATTCCCAATATTGTAACATACATCAACAGGATAATATACAACATATAAAGAAATAATAAACATCAAAGCAACACAACACACATGCGAAGAACTAAACTAGGGTTGACTCGCTTAGTCAAAAAGATTTTAATTTGTTCCCCAGTGAAGTCGCCAACTGAAGCAACTCGATTTTCAAAAATCGTTTAAATTTCCGAAAACTAGTGAAATCGCCACCTAATTTTATTTGCTCTAAAAAGAACGGGAAAATATAGATAAAACCCCATACATGCGGATAAGGCGGTCTACGACCAAAAATATGGAATCGGGAGTCGGTTATGTAAGGGGAAGGTATTAGCACCCCTTACATCCATCGTACTCAATGGGGCCCATTTAGTTCTACGTGTTTGTGTGTGTGTTTATTGCTAAGTTATGAATACCAAAAGAAGAAAAAGAATTTGTTTATTATTATTTTGAGTTTGGCACGGTTTCGGAACCGTGTGCTTACGTATTCCATTGTGCAATGGGAAAGTCAAAACTCCGTAGTTCCTCTCAAAAAGGTTTTAAGTTTGTCGTATTGATTTTATAAGAAAAATCGTGCATTAGACATTTCAAATGCTTGAACTCGGACTTATTTAGTTTGTTTGAAAAGCTTTAAGTCCGCGTTCGCGTTTGAAATGACTATTGCACACTCTTTGTCGGAAAAGAGTTTGATGATCGCATATGAGCGAAAAGGATTTTGAGTGAGTTAAATTATTTTTAGATGAGTGAAAAAGTACCGAAAAATAGGACTAACGTCTTACGATTCAAATACTAGAAACCCGAGGAGCTAATGCTAAGACGAGTCATCTATCACCCAAAAAAGGTTTTCTTAAGAAAAAGTGAGGTGAAACGAGTTTCACGTTATTTAGAAGTCTTTAAGCAACTGGTCTAGCGTCCAACGACTTAAAGACTAAGAGTTCATTTAGGACAAGCTTTTAAACAATTGGCCTAGCGTCCAACGACTTAAAAACTTGGATTTTATTATGAAAAAGCTTTTGAAAATGCACTCGACGTTGGATCGAGGTTTGTAAATTAATTCTGAAAGCGTTTCGAAACTCGATGCGCGAGGAAGTGAGAAATGAAGTCAGGTTATGATTAATCAAGTATATGGACTTGATTAACCTCGTGAGGATAGGTGCTCCTACCCCCAACCATGAGACCCTGGTGCATGGTGATTGGTATATAGACCAATGTTACTTTCGGGTTATGATTAACTAAAGCAACAAGGGCTTTAGTTAACCTCGTGAGGATGGCCATGCCCATCCCCAACTATGAGACCCTTTAAGAAATCGGCATATGAGTCAATCAAGATAGAATCGAAATGATTTTAATTTTTAGTGTGTGCAAATTATACAATGGTGAATAATGCGGAACAAGCAGATAATCATCACACAATACAATCGGAAATTTAAATAATTATTAGAAACGATTTTTCCTATTCGATAAGAAATTGACTAATAGTTTAATCGGTAAATTATCAAATAAAAACTATCAGAACTAATTATTACTTAGTACATCGCACGAAAATATAATTTACGAAAAAAATAAATTAATTGACGAAGAGTGAAGGTTTAGAAATAGCCTGTATGACGCGATTCTGAGCGGTGCAAAAAGAAAACCAGAGACGATACTCTTGGACCCAAATAAAGTGCCCAATGAACCTTCAGAAAACTTCGTATAGAGCGTGGTTGATCAAAAAACCGAACTTGAGGCACACGAAAGTGGTGACAACGCAGGTGTATTGCGAGGATAATATAGAGAGAAAAAGAAAAAAAAAACGCTAAAAAATTTCTATTAAGCAAAATAGTCTAACTAGCATTATTATTAATATTTTTATATTTTTTAGAAATATACTAACAATTTTATTGGTTAAGAAAATAATGATAACAATTATTAATTGAGAAAAATAATAGTAGTTGGTAATAATAATAATAGTTATTATGTAATAATAATACTAATAATAGTTATTAAGTAATAATAATAATAATAATAATAATAATAATAATAGTAGTAGTAATACTAATAACAGTTAGTAATAATAATAAAAATTAGCAATAATAATAATAGTTATTAAATAATAATAATAATAATTAAGCTATAGTAATAATAACAGTAATTAAAAAACAATAATAGTTAGTAAAAGAAAATAATAATGGTTAGTAAATAAGAAAATAATAATAATTAGTAAGTAAGAAAATAATAATCCTAACTATTAAAAAAAACAAACAAAAACCAAAACACTCAATGTTTTTTTTCTTTCACACGATGCTCATCTGTTCTCTGCATGTTTCCCCAGAAAATCCCAATCGCTCTTCCTCACCGTTCTCACGATCTCTCCGCCGCTCTCTCTCAACCTCACAGGCTCCCATCGGTCTCTCTCACTCTCTGGAAACTGAAAGGGGCCGCGATTTTGTACCCATCATCTTTCTCGAACGCTCTCTGATGGAACCCTAACCCCTTGATTCGGTGTTGTTCGACCTATCTCTTGTGTTTTTTTAGTTTATTACTTGTTTTCTGATGTTGAATGCCATGGTTTTTTCAGATACCCACCTGATTTTGGCCAAAACTGGGAAGGAAATCGGAACCTCGATGCTGGATTCAGGTGAGATCGTTCTGAAATTCTCTCTTCTCTCTATATCAGAACCGTTTCTGAAATTTGCTTTTTTCTGAAGGGTGTGTTAGGGAAGATAATGAATAGGTTAGGGTTTATTTTGATTGTTGTTTGGTTTTTGCGTTTGGTTTTTGATAGTTGTTCTCTGTTAAGTTGGAACTGGTTTATGGTGATGGGTTATGTGTTTCTCGTTATCTTTTGTTAAGAATAAAATGTTATGTCTTGGTTTTTGGCTTGTGTTTTTTGTAAGAACAGATCTTCATATGCTGGTTTTTTTTAGAACAGATCCTACACTATTTTTGCTGGCTTTGGAATATTTGTTATGTTATCTTGAACTGGTATCTGGTCTGCTGGTTTTGTGAGAAGAACAGGTGCTATCTCCTTGTGATTTTTTTCTGAGTGTTTATTATATTGGAACTAGTATATGCCCCTGCTGGATTTCTTGAACAGATACACACTTGATTACATTTTTGTTGTCTTCTTTTTTATTTTGCTTGCCTGGTCTTTAGAACAAACACAAATGCTATACTTTGATCTGAACAGAACCTTTCTTGATTATTGCTCAAAATTGGCTTTTTATCACTTTAATGTAAATTCCAACTGCCTTTCCTTAGAACTTACTTTTGTTGCAGTCTGTGGTTGCTTTTCCTTGGAACTTATTTCTGTTGCAGTCTGTGGTTGCTTGTAATTAAACTCACTTTCCTTTTTTGGATAAGCTGCCTGTTGTGTTATTTAAAATTGACCGTTGGCATTTTGTCATTTTTGTGTACACATCCTACTGTGGTGAAAAACATTCACATTATGCTGATAACCAAGTATTTGGGTAAAAAAGAAGTCTCTCTCTTGCTGCCTGTTTCTGCTGATATGTTGACTTTATATTTGAATAAAACTGATTTTTAGAACTATTTGCCAAGCTGTTGGGCTGATTTTATTTGGGAAAATATGATGTGTTATCTCATTTTCTGCTTTGTACCTCTCTTTGTAAACCAACAACGAAAGTTGTTGTGATTTGCAATAAAGGTAGCAGCCGATGAAGGAACTTCGGTTCTGAGGCTTTTGAAACAATTAACCTTACAAACCTGATTCCCTAACACAACCCTCATGATGAGTCCGAAAAAAACAGAAACTCTCTTGATTTTTGTACGAATTTTGTTTCGTGTTTCGTAATTACTAACTATGTTCTCTTTTTTGTTTCAGGAATGGCGGCAACGGTCAAATGGCGATGAAGATGAAGAGGAACACTCGGACATGAAGGATGGCTCAGAGAAAGACAACAACTCGCTCGACAATCTCATAGCATTAGAATTAGGATACCTTTGTATTTTTGTAGCCTTTGTAACTTGTAACTGTAATGGAATTTTAAAGAAATAATAATAAGAACCCTTTTCAACATCGAATCTTGTAATTCCAAACTTGCATTTTTGCTTGAAATAAACAACATCCAATATAAATTAAATAGTTTCTTGTAATTATCTCCTGCTAGCAAATTAAATACCAAGAACGGCGTTTCCCTCCGCCGAATTTAAATGACCCAAGTAAAATAAAGAATTTCTTTTAAAATTTAAATTCTCAAATAAATAATTATTTTTGAATTCAAGTTCTAAAACAAATAACCCCTTTTCGAACAAATAAATCCAAACAACCTTTTGCACCAATAGTCCGAAACCGTTCGAAACCTCTTGAATTTGAATTGAATCGGTAACAAGATAAAACTTTCCCACCATTTTTCTCATGAAAAATTTCCCAGTAGAAACTTCTCTGAAACCACAATAAATGAACATCCTTGCTTGAAAATAACCAGGTAAAACGAAGGGGAAATTTTGGGGTGCAACATATATCAAGGTGGGAATCTGTTTGTGAATGGCAACCCCGTACTCAAGTAAACGCCAAGCCTACTGAATTCATCTGAATCAACAAGTCAAGACGGAGCTCAAGTCTCCTCAACAACGACAGTGTTTTATTTCTTTACTGCATTTTCATGTGTATTTTGTTTAATTGTTTAAACTTTGTTTGCATGTAGAAGCTTGTTTGTTTTATCTTAATGCAATGAGTATGCTTATCTTGAAGTAATCCATTCGCTGTCACTCAATCCATTCGTTATCACTCTTTAATTGATATATGTTGCACCCCAAAATTTCCCCTTCGTTTTACCTGGTTCAACATTATCTGAAAACAAATAAAAAATAATAGTAAGAAAAAACCTGTAACCATTTGGAACGCACCACGTCTAGGGTTCTAAAGGAGGCATGCAAATCGGAGATGCCAGCTGTTAGATCTCCGATCACCTTCTTCGTCGAGCTCTTGGCCAGAAAATTCAACTTCGCCGTGAATAATCGTGCTTAACATCGTCCAATTCGGTTTTTTGTGCTGGGTATGAATCTGATCTCCATTTTTCCAAACTCCCACTCTATCAAAGATAAATGTTCACTTGATCATCCATATCTTGCATTAGATGTTCAACGTCCACAACCACCGATTTAATCCTTCTAACTCAAAACTCATTTCTGCAGGATCAGACAAAAAACGTCAGTCGCGTCTTCAATTTTGAAATGGCCACGAAATAACTCAATCTCTTGTTCTTGAGTTCTTCGACGAAGGTGACATAACAATCGTAGTCAGGCTTACTTCGACCAACAACTGCGTCCACTTGAGTTCTTCCTTGGTGGAGATGAACAAGGAGGAGATCTGAAGAGAGGGTTTGTTGTGATTAAAGATGATGCGGTGATGCGAAAAGAAAGAAAGTTTATTGTCGGCGAGGCAGAAAGAGAGAGGTTCTTAAAGGTGTTCGTATAGTTTAACTTTGATGGAGGATTGCATCATTATAGGTGAAGCTCTGGGAGGGAAATTCGCTACCGATGAAGAAGCGAACATAGATGAATAAGAATGTATATACGACGTTTCGTTTCTTGAAGAATAAAACGTCATAGCCATTGTTGAAGCTTATAGAGAGAGTGAGTTTGTCACCTTTTTGTTGCGGTTGAGAGAGATGGAGTATGGTTATGAATGATAACGCGAGAATTTGTTATACTTGAGATAGAATGGTGACTAACCGATTCCAAAAAACAAGAGTTTGTTATGTTGAAGGCCGTTAGAGGTTGTTAATGGTGATGGTGAATTGAGAAAGATGAAGGTTGTGGTGGTGGTAATAATTTACGGTAAGAGAGAAGGTGGTTGTTGAAGATGAGAGTGGTTACGGTTATGGCAGTGAAAAAGTTTGTTATCATTTGCTTATAGGTTTTGTTATGGTTGTGGTTGAAGTTTGTTACGTTTATTATTACTGTTATGGTGAAGGGAGTGGTGAATGGTTGTTATGGCATGAATGTCGCGACAATGGAGAGTAAGAGAGTGAGAAAATTCTGTTGTGAGTTTTCTGTTACGAGTAGTTATGGATAAAGATGAGCAAATCATAGAGGGAGAAGAATGAGTGTGTGGTTATGGTGATGATGAAGTAAGAAGAAAGGAGAGTGAAGTGGTTGGATGAGCGATCATTGTTTTTTTTAATCCTCTTTCATTTGGAGTAAATTTATCCCATTATGTATGCAAACACCTATTTTTGTATGGCCATATCGAGTAACAAAACCATCATATACTCGCTGCCAAAAGAAGCCGACCAAAAGCGACGACGGATCTATGGCCACACTTCTTGACTTAATAATTCGAAATACAAAACTTTTTAGGACAAAACTCCAAAATCAAAATTGTAAAGGAGATTAGAATGAGCAACTTTCATGTTGAAAACATCTCGATTCGATTCCCGTAACATACTCTACATCGGCCCCGAAGTCAAGAGAATACACTTGATAATGGGCCGACAATGTTGGCAAAAATTTACCGATTATATTTTCATAACTTTGTTGCGTTATAACTCTCGATCCGTGGCTCGAATGAATTATATTCCTTCTACAAAGTTCGAGATTGCCATGAGGTTAACAATTTTGTAGTTGAACATTTTTTGATACATAGTGGATAGCCATGAGAAAATCGAACCCGAAGTCGTCAGCTTGACCATATTGACAAACACTCCAAAAAATTTCTAAGTTTTCGAACATTGTGAACATGACAAACTCATAAGTTACGGGCTTCGTAACTTTCCATCCGAATCCCGAATGGATTTGACTTCTTCAGCAAAGTTGTAGACTGCCGTGAGATGAACAACTTTCTCTTTAAGTGTTTTCTGAAATAAAGTCACAAAATATATGAAAATTGAACCCGAAGTTGTCGATCTGGCCATGTGAAAGCTTCAGCAAAATTTCACTAAGTGTTGGACTTTACACACATGATGAATTTATAAATTCTGAGCCTCGTGACTTTTGATCCGAATCCCAAATGGATTCAATTTCTTCAGCAAAGTTGTAGGTTGTCGCAAAATGAACAACTTTGATTTTGAACTCGACACGAAACGATGCTTGGAAACACTTGTACGTTACCTCAAAAGTCAAGCATTTTACCATGTTAAAAGTCTACAAATTTTCACTAAGTATAAATTTCAAAAGTTGTAAACTTCGAACTTCGGAGCCTCGTAACTCGAAAACCAGGCATTTTCGGAGAAATCTTCACAAGGACAAATTCGAAGTACAAAATATGCTTTTTTCAACGATTCCAAATTCGCGAAATTTCAACCGCAAACGAAGGAGATACGGAGTCGATAACATGGCTCCGGGATCATAAAGCTCTTAAAACTTGGGGGGAAATTTAAATCCAAGATCACTAAAAAATGCAAGAAATCTCGTTTTCACCCGATTCTTCCGACTTTCCTCGACAAATAATCACATTTTCTCAAATCTCGACTTTTGACAATAATTTTGACCAAAAGTCCACCCGGTCAAACTTTGAGTTTTTGTTGACTTTTCCCGAGACTTTCTTCACACACTTAACTTCCGACCTGATAACGAAAGTTGGAGATAATATCGAGAGGGACTTGCCGGTCGAGAATCATTCGAAAATACCCAATGATCTGAGAGTTAGGAATTTCAGAGCGCCCGAAACGCACAAGAAACCGAATTCCAATTTATTAAGAAATGAACTATTAAAGTCTTTTTCTTAACAAAACGACCTCCGATCTGAACAGATGAACTAGAAAACATATTTAAATGATCCCAATGCCTGTGGAACCAAGCCAAAATGACCTTCTGACCAGAAAATCACGCCTCAAGCATACAAACCACAAAACATCAACTTTGGCTCGAAATAAACTGAGACGGCCAAAACGCACAATTTTCCCTCAATTTGAGATACCATGAACCTGGTAACCACATGATCAATGTTATGCATGTTTATGCATGCGTGTTTATGATAACAAAACTATAAGCCAGAAATATTGAAATGAAGAGGGTAAATTTTGGGGTACAATAGTAATATCTAGAGTATATTACATATTAATGAGCAAGAAATTTTATGTAATAATAATAATAATAAATTAGAAAATATATTTTTAATGATTAAATTGATTAGAAATGTAACACCATGTATAATATAAATCTAGAATAATATCATACACAATGTTAATTGGTACTAATACAACATAAATTTCTAATGGCACCATTATATATACATGTCCCAACTATATTATACATCATATGACACATGATATACAAACATGCTTAATAAAAATACTAAAATATGTACATATACTCGTTTAATTATTGAATGAGGGATTTTATTGTTAAGGATATATGATGGCATGCAATTTATAAGGTAACATGTCGTTAGCACAACGTATCCCCAAAATCGAAGTGGAACATTACTATGGATTGGAGAAGTAGGGTCCGAATGGTTTCTACGAGATACTAATTTTTGTGTTCGGATACCCCCATTTTGTTGAGGTGTATAAGGGCAAGATATTTTATGGAGAATACCATTACTAGACATAAAATTTTGAAATTATTTGGATAAGTATTCACGAGCATTATCGCTTCTTAAGGTACGAACATACACGCCAAATTGAGTTTTATTTCTTTATATTTTTTTTCAAAAATAGAAAATAATACATATATATTTTTCATAAAAAATAACCCCATCGAATGTGAAAAGTCATCAATAAAAGCGACAAAATACCTAGACTAAAGAGTAGAGACAGTACGCGAGGGACCCTAAACATCATAGTGAACTAAAGCAAAATGGGACGAAGCTCATTTATTGACTCGATTGGGAAATTGAGTACGAGTGTGTTTCCCTAACTCACATGACTCACAATGTAAATTAGATACCTTCGATAAATTAAATGGGCAATTAGGTATATAAAGAAAAGAATTAACAAAGAGGGAATGTATAGTTTGAACAATACCAATTCCTTCAATTCAGGTTTGAGAATCATTGGAAAAAATTATAGTAGGTAAGACACTAGAGGTAGAGAGGAAAGATAAAATATTTTTACTACTGATAACATGACCAGATGCCCACGAAACAAAGGCCCATGGTCAAGAAGAAGATGATTGATACAGACAAGACAAATTGATGAATTACTAGTGTATGCAACCGAAGCAATAGAGTCTTAGTTCCGATAATTCGTATACCACATGAGGAAATAATCGTAGTTCAGCATAAAGTTTTGAGGAGTATCCATGAGTATCTAAAGAGAGAAAATATCATGCGAAGTGGGTAAAAAGGTTGTGTTTGAACTGGGTTATAATTTTCCATGAGTGAAAAATAAAATTTGAGGTCAGTTCTAGAACAAGGGCGGGAAGACATGTGGGTTAATGGAAAAGTCGTTGAGAATAGTCGTGAGATATGTTGTCACACGCGATTCAGGTGGCAGTGCATGAGGCCCATATGTGAATATGGAGGCGACACATGTGGAAACATGTGCATACTTTTTACGTTGAAAACTTTGGGAATGACCAAATGAGAGGAGACATTTCTCTCACTAGTGTTGGTTTGTTGGAAAGTCGCCAAAAACTGTAGCGAAGGCAATGGAAGGCGGCGATAGTGACCCGGGAAATTCAAAAACTGATATCGAAATGAGTCACAACCATGCATGGAAGGCAAATCAGAGTTATGACACAAATTGCCAAAAAATTCTCACCAAAAGATAATGAGTGAACTAGGTAAAACACAATGAAAGGTTATCTTTCACATGGCTCTAATACCATATTAAAATATTAGAGATTGGGAAACATTTGAATAAACCGTGTATTTTGTAAAACACTATAAAGACTTTATTATATATAGAGAGATCACAACTAATTACATTATATAATCGATACGAAACTATTATATCTATAAATATTCTTAACACTATATATTTACAAATATCAACAAGTACTAAATATTTATCATTTATCATCATTGAGAGAAAAATTACAAGAAAAGTTTACATGTATAATAATGTGTTGCCTATATATGATATATCAAGCTATTTGAATAACATGACATGTAACAATCCCATTACATAATATGAGTCTAATATATTAGTCATTACATGACTTTTGTAATTAGTTTCTAGATTCTAAATTATTTTCTTTCGTTTCTAGATGGTTGATTTGATTTTATGTTATAGGTCTAATTCTTGTGTTCGATCTCCTCTTTCAATTTTTTGTTTGAATTACATTTTTTCTCCTCTCACATAACTTATAGATTTTACATTTTGATTGAAAATTATTATTCAAAAATCTACTTAAAGAAAATCACGATCATCATTATTTCTCCTTTATATAATTAATTTTAAGAAATATTATAGAATTTCGACCTTACGTCACTTTTGTGGTATTGTTTTTTTATTGAGATTTTTTGGTTGAATAACATCTTAAAATTATATATAATTAATTTTTGGGTTAAATATGTTTTTATTCCCTATAAATATGCGACCCTGCAAATTTAGTCCCTCTAAAATTTTCCTTCGAATAATGATCCTCGCAAACTTTTTATTCATACAATTTTAGTCCTTGTTATTTTCTAAAAATTTTAAAACAGTTTAATTACCCTTAAATTTTAAATATTTTGAATAATTTTTTCATATGTGTTTAGAATACTATAAACTATTTATTTAATAAATTTTAGAATTTTTTAAAATGAGAAGAATTAAATATGAATTTTTTAAATTTCAAAAGATATTGATAAAAACAATGAAAAATTCGATTTAAAAATCAAATTTTGAGTTTCTTTTTTCCCTAGAAACTTTTTATAATGTTCTACACATGTATGTAAAATAATCATTCAAAAACACACATCGGTTTAACAACAGGGACTAAAACTATGTGCATAATAATTTTGCGATGACCATTATTCAAAGGAAATTTTTAGAGGGACCAAAATTGCTAGGTCGCATATTTATTGTGCAATAAAGTTCGCACATTTTATCATGGTATTATTCAACTGGTTTGATCTATTCCGCTCTTTAATTATCTCTCATTCAATTGTAACTAACTTTCTGTTACAATATTTGCAAGCTCCAAGAACTTAAACTCATATTTTTCCTTGCAGTCGTCGCCATGGTTTAATCGTCTAAAGTTTCAACTTTTGGAAGCTTGGCTCAGAATTCTCAATAAATTGCAATCAATGCCTTTGATTCTTCTTCGTCACATCACTTTGGTACAAGACATTCGATAAAAATGCAAGAAAATAATTATCTTATATATAATCAACAAGTTGAATAAGCCATCCTTATTCAAATAGTGCATAAGATAGTTATGAATCCTTAAATTCCATAAAAGTTCAAATCTGAACAAGATTGTATCAAATGCAAAACGTCTAAAGAGTACATAACTTTAATTGTGCATATCAAGATATTTTTATATGGCTTCTTTCAACCATATATGAGCATGTGTTTCCTTGAGTGTTATCTTGCAAGAATTCATTTGAAGTATGTGATAGTATCCATAGGTACTTTAATGCTCATATGAAGGTCCTAGTTAGGAAACTTCGTGTTAAGTTTAAATCCATGAAGAAATGCAATAGAACCATTAGTCAATATGTGCTTCGAGTTAAATCCATTATAAATTCTTTACTAACTATTGGAGATTTAATCTTAGCGAAAGATCAAATTGATTTCATCATTGATGGTTTACTAGATGGGTCTGACCAGTTTGTCATGCAAATTTATGGCAATCCTGACCTTGTAACACTCTTTGGTGTCGAAGTTATTCAGGAAGCCCAAATTGACAAGTTTATACAAGAATTGGTTATGGTTAGTGTTATTGCAAATGTGACTCACACAAATTAGCAAACATTTGTACGTGTGAAAACTTTGTAGGAAATCGAGGCAGAGGACACATGATTAGCATGGGAGAGGTCGTTTTTCATCAGGTTACCGATCTAGTTGTCCATTGTGTGGGAAATACGACCATGATGTTGTTGAATGTTGGCACATGTTTGATTAAACCTTCACACTTACACGAGCTTAGTCCAACTTGACAGAGTTTCAAAGGACATCCAATGACAAACATGAAGCACCAACCTGTAACCCTCAAGCTCATGATGGTCAATGCTCATAAATATTCTTTACTCAAGGATCTTGAGAAACAAACCTAGTTTGATGACTCAAGTTCCTCTCATCATCTTACTCCATATTCTTATTTCTTCCACGCCATGAAACCTTATGCGGGTCAAAGTCATGTTTGTGTAGTAAATGGCCAATCCGTAGCCAGTAATTCTGTAGGGTCCTCATGTGTGATTCCCAAATCTAACCATACAATTCCTCTTGCTCTTAATGATATACTTTCGTCACATAACAAGAAACTCACTTTAATTCTCAAAAGACAACAAGCATTTGTTTGAATTTATTGTTAATATGTGTTGTGTTAAATTGCAAGTTTCTAAGCTTACTATTCTTGAAGGCTACCTTTACTCAGGTGACTTGTATTGGTTTCTATAATTGATAATAAAGCTTTAAAGGACATCTTCCCCGAGTCATAGTGGTTCCTTTCCCTTCCACAACATTGTCAGTTCAATCTCCTATTATGTTATTTATGATGTAAATAAGCCTAACACTAGTTCCTTATGGAGTTATAGGCTAGGTCATGCTCATTTTTTCTACTATTAGACTTGCTTTAAAAAGTTGTAACATCAATGTCTCCAATAAAGAAAATATTGTGCTTGGGAAGAATTCCATAAAATACATGCTCTCTTATGTTTCACTGGGTATATTTGTCCCTTTTTTAAAGTAGCACACATTGATCTTTGGGCCCTTGCACCTTATCCTTAACTTTGTCAAAACTCGGTTTAACACCACTATCAAGGCATTACAATCAAATTATGAGGGATAGTTTAGACCGTTCACTAATTACCTCTATGAACTAGGCATCTCATGTATATTGAATTTCGTTCACACCTTTCATCAAAATGGCACAATTGAAAGGAAATATAACACACATTGTGGAAATTAGGCTTACTTTGTTGTCTCATTCTTCCATTACCCTTAAGTTTTGGAATCATAACACTGCTACCTTAATGCACATTATTAATAAGCTCTCAATTGTTGGCTTGACTAAGTTCCATTCCCTTGTGAGGAGTTTCCATTTACAAGACCTTATAACAAACACAAGCTATATTTCAAAAGTCAACAGCGTGGTACATATAAGTCTCATCTCAACACAAAGGGTTCAAGTTTATTAGCAAATACGAGAAAATGTTCATCTCTAAAGATATAGTATTCCATGAAAATCACTTTCCTTTTCCTACTATGTTTCAGTATGACCTTATCTCTCTGGACCAATCTAGTTGTGATTCCAAGTCCCATACTTTTCTTTAGTTGTCCCCTCATCAACCATCTAATGTAATAGTCACAAACTCAATGGACAATGCCCATTCTTCTCAAAACGTGTAAGATATCTTGTCATTTGTTGAGTCACTAATTGATAAGTTAAGTCTTAATATTGGTTTTGTAACTAAACATACCTCACATCAAAGTACCTCAAGTAGTCATACTCAACTATCTCAACCTATTACTAGACTCACTATTTCTTAAAGTGTCCACGATACTACAGCTCTTAACTAGAATTTGTTGTCTTACACCCTTAAGAATTGGTTCTTGACCACAAGTCATTATCGATACCTACTGGTACAAGGAATATCTTTCACCTTCGATACACAATTCTACACATCCAAGAGTCGTGCACATTAGTGGCCATCTTACATTGACAAAGGCAAAAAAGATCATTCCAAACCTATACCATTTCTCACACGTGTAGAGCCTTAATCTGTCAAGCAAGCTATATCCCAACCTCAATGACATCAAGCTATGCAACTTGAATATGATGTTTTCTTGGCCAATCAAACTTATACTTTGAGACCCCTCCCACCTCATAAAAAAACCTGTTGGATGCAAATGAGTTTTCAAGGTCAAGGATAAACCATGATGACATAGTGAATAAGTACAAAGCTAGACTAATAGCAAAAAACTATCATCAATATTTTGGCTTTGATTTTAATAAAACTTTTTTTCAGTTGTAAAGCCTCACTCTTGCCCCGACCAACAAATGTGAACTTCAACAAATTGACATCAACAATAGAAGACTTTCTTCAAGAAGAGGTTCATATGTCTCAACCATATGACTTTGAGAAACAAAATTCCACACTGATTTGCAAATTTAATAAATCTTTCTACATCTACAAAATCGATTACATTTGAAATTACAATATTAAGCTTTGCCTTACTTTTTAGAAAAAAAACGTTTTTTATTGAAATATTTTAAAGTTTCTCCTCCTACAAATCACTTCCACGTTAATATACTCATGTAAATTACTATAGATTCAATTCACCTTTAAAGAAAATCAATTTATTCAAAATAAAATTTAGCCACCTTTAAACAATGAAATGAACTGAGCGGAGCGGATCGAAGATATTATTTCATTGTTTAGAAATTTTAGGACAAAAGAAGATAAGTTGTTCATTCCGTCTAAATCAGACGGGAAGGAAAATGATGGCATGTGATGAAAAAATGTAATTCATATCACTCAATTCCATCCATTTTTAAATTATTCAAACATTAAAATATCATTTTATTTCATCGCATTCCGCTCCGCTCCATCCGATTCCATCGATCCAAACAACACCTAATATTTTGATAATTAAAAAATGGAAGTGAGAAGTAGAATCCACGCAGTCCATACACGCTCAAAGAAAGCGCGAAAAAGAGAACACTCAAATAAGAAGACTAAACTAAACCCTTCCATTTTCTGGGTTTTTTCAGCGCTAGGGTTTTACCTTCAATAGCTCCTCGTTCTCGTTCTCTCCTCCAACAATGGCCGACACAAGCTCCGTAGACGCGTCTCTATGGTGGGACTCATTCACTCTCCTCTTCACCGAGCTTGAGAATTCCCCCCTCTCCTCAGATCTCCCACTGAATTTGGTAAGCTTTCACTCATTTCTACTTTTCTTCACTCGCAGCTCGATTTGTGCATTTACACGATTCTTTTTGCTGCTTTTAGGTCAAGAAGTTGAAGGACAATCATGCCTGGTTCTTGAATGCACTTTCTTGCTTCAAACCGCCCAATCAGAAATCCAAGGAAGCTTTGAATTCAAAGACACTGAAAATTGGATCTCATCAGCTTACTATTCAGTCTCACTTGAAAGATAAAGCTCTCCAAATTAGCTCCTGTTTGGTTAGTTAGTTACTTCCTCATCTTTGTTCGCGAACATTGTAGCCTTTACCGATCATTACTGTATTATTATCATTATTGTTGTTATCTCTATGTTTGGGATTCAGAATTGAGTACACGATTCTAATTTCTGAAAGAAAATTCAAATTAAGTTTTGACATTGAATTTTGAAAGATGGAACAAACATTTTTGTATTTAGAGGGAATTCTGCTGATGGTTTTATGGATGTTTTCAATTGCTTCTCATGTTTATTTCAGCTGCTAGACGAGGTTCAATCGTACATAGTTGTTGAAAGGTTCAATGAACATAACAGTGCAGCTGCTGATTCCACGGCTCCAGAATTTCTTCACACCGTAAGTATTTCAATCCATATTGCCATTCATTTATATAACACTGCAGCCGTGCTCTGCTTTATTGTTTATACAATGGTCATATACTTTGTTACTCTGTTTCAAAAGATTTGTCTCATCTCATATGCTGGCACAATTCAAATAAAATGACTAAAGTGAATTATGTGTAGTCATTGTTTGCTGGATTCCAAGTTTTATTTGTAGATTTTTGGTGACATGTTTATTGTTTGAGACTTTAGAGTAGTGGTTGAGAGTTTAGAGATTTGACATAATATTTGGAATGACTGACAGTTATGTAAACAGTCCCAACTAACATTTAATTAGTTACCTATGGCCTCAGCTAACATTCAATTAGTTGAAACAGATTGTAACAAACCTATAACTATCAAAATGAATCTATAAAACTTTTGACAGCTCAGCACTTAGCCCAATCTAGAAGCTTATATTCCATTGCTAGTTAGAGCTCTATATAAGAGAATGATCCTATCCTAGCATTGATTCATTTCATTCAAAACAGAATTGAATTCGATCCAAGTTCATAGAATCCTCTCAAAGATTCTCTCTTTGAAAAATTTAAACTCAGTAGTGTAATATGTGAGAAAGCTGAGAGGAAAATATTTCATGTCTTTGAAAAACAGTTATTATGAAAATTGATTCTGTTACAGCGGAGATTAGGAACTTATATAGCTAGCTTAAACATAACTAACTTTCTCTATACAAAATAAGCACACTTATTTTACTGAATCTACACTGTCATAACATAACTAACTTTTTGTTAGTCATGCTGATGTGGCAGCAGAAGGGAGAAGAGTCTTCTACAAGAAGTTATTAGAAAGAAGCTACTAGAATAGCTAGAGATATACATATACCCCCTACCTTTAGGTTGGACCTGAAATGGTCAAACTTGTTATTAGGCAGGGGCTTGGTCAGGATGTTTGCTGCCTTTTGATCAGTGCCAGGTAGGTATGTACGCCCTGCAGTTGCATGGCCAGTTTTTTCTCTCTGACAAAAATAAGTCAATTTCCATGTGCTTTGTTATGGCATGAAGCATAGGATTGTGAGCCATAGCTGATGGAAGGAGCTGCATCACAAAAACCATGTAAGAAGAATGGTTGATGAGGTGCAGCATGATGTAGTTAGGGACCATAGTGCCAGTACTTTGTAGGTACATGATGGTTCTTTTTACTGCTTGCCTATGAGAATTTTGGGAATAAGCCATAAACTGAAACACCTTGTTCATAGAGTAGTTAATGTTAGATCTAGTGATAGTGGCATATTAAAAAGCCCCCACCACTGACCTGAACTTGGTGACCTAAATTACTTTCTTTGAAAGCTTGGCAGTGGCATTAATGGAAGTGTGAAGTGAGTTGGCATCTTGCATGACTGTTCTATGCCATAGATCACTGATGTACTTAGTTTGAGTCAATAGGAGAATACCATAAGGCTGTTTGTTTCCTGACTTCAATTCAAAGAAAGTAGTCTAGGTCACCAAGTTGTTTTTGTGCCCAAGCTGCTTGTGAGGCTTCTTAGTTATGATGGTCAGAAGACTAGGTGTGTTTCTAGTAAGAATTATGTCATCCGCATAGACAAGAAGGTAAGCAACTAATGATTTTGAGTTGAATGTGAAGAGAGAGAGGTCAAATTTCAAATTGGTCAAACCATTGGGCTTTGTTTGGTTGTTTTAGGTTCAGTGTGGGTGAGGAAATGTGGGTACCATATTAGAAATGAGGGCATAATATTCACATTTCCATTTTCCACGTAGACGAGGCTCCAATTTTTTTAAGAAATGAGTGCTTCATACTCACTTTTTATAGCAGTCAACCATTGTGGTTATTATAGGGCTTTGTTTGGTTGTTTTATGTTCAGTGATAGTGAGGAAAATGGATGGATGAAGCTTAGGGACATGAATGTCAATTTTGATTCTAGTTTGCATGGAGGAGTGCCGTGAGGTTAAGCAGAATGGATTGGTATGAAATTAAATGATGGTGAGCCCAGGTTAATAGTTGGAGAGAGTGTAGGCTTGGTGATTGGTGTACTAGGAGATGTGATATGTTCAAATATAGATGAATGGTTTGGGCTAATGAATGTAAAGTATGATTGGATGATGAAGATGAGGGAAAAAGATGCCCTAGTTCTAGATGTGGGAACAAGAACGGTGTTGTGAGGGATATTGATAGAGTTCAAAGTAGAGATTCACATAACGAAAAGGTGGAGGAATAGGTATGTGGGATTCATAGGGAAAGTGCTGTGACTCATTGTGAGAGGACTCAGAGAGACAGAGAGGGACTAACTGGATGGTTGAGGAGACTTGACTGGATGGATGAGGAGAATTGATAGACTTAGAGACAAAGGAGGACTATAATTGGATGGTTGAGGAGACTTGACTGGATGGCTGAGGAGAATTGATAGACTTAGAGACAAAGGAGGACTAACTGAATGGTTGACAAGACTCATTGACATGAGATCCTTGGAGATGTACATCCTATCACTAGGAGAGAAACACTTATGGCTTTTGTGGGTGGTGGAATAACCTAGAAAGAGGCGTTCATTAGACCTGAAATCAAATTTATGAGAGTTGTATAACCTGAGTACATACATGTAAGCAAGCACCTAAATGCCTTTAATAATTGTTTGTAAGTTTTGACCAAACAAGGTAAAATAAGGTGCGGCTTGGTGGAATGATGTTGTTAGTTTGTATTGAATGAAATGGTAAACACCTGTCATGTTTTATTCCTCAACTCTAAGGCTGGTATATATAGTAGTAATACAATAATGATAATTAATTCTCTCTTTAATAGAGAATAAAGAAAAATAAAAGACAATAAACAGAAATAATGAAAAGGGAAATAAGATATTTTCCAACCCCCAAGTTGGTGCATAGATATCCTCATGCCCAATTTGTCTATCAAATGTTCAAAGGTTGGTCTTGCCAAACTTTTGGTTAGGATATCCATGCTTTTGATTTGAAGTCACAAAAGGGAGACATATGATTCCGATCTAACTTCTCTTTTATGAAGTGTCGATCAATCTCAATATGTTTGGTTCTCATGTTGATGAGCTATGCTAATGGACTTCTTGTCGTATAATTATAATGGAAGCTCAATTTTCATCTTAAGTTCTTCTAATACTCTAAGGATCCATAATCCTTCACAAATACCTTGAGACATAGCTCTAAACTCGGCATCCGCACTACTTCTTGCTACAACTCCTTGTTTCTTACTCCTCCATGTCACAAGATTACCCCAAACATAGGTACAATATCCAGAGGTCGATCTTCTATCTGTGACTGAACCTGCCCAATCAACATCGGTGAAGATAGACACATTTCTTTGAATAGTTTTCTTAAAATGTAAGCCTTTACTAGGATTTCCCTTCAAATATCTCAGTATCCTGTAGACTGCCTCAAGATGTTCCTCGTAAGGAGAATGCATAAACTAACTTACTACACTAACTGAGAAAGCAATATCAGGCTCTGTTGTTAAACTCGGAATTGACCATCCAAAAATTGAACGGAAGGCGCGAAAAGGCGTTATTTCGGTGACGCGGACAATAACATATTTAATATAAAATATATATTCATAAGAATTATGAAAGATAAATAAAATATTTTTTAAATTATAACAATAAATTAATTAAATAATCATAAATTCATTTAAAAGGGCTTAATTTATTGCCCTTTGTGTTTCAAATACCATGATGAATTATTATATAATAATAATTATTATTATATTATTATATTTTGAATAGCCAGAATCTCTATGTAGTGTACAGCTAGTATACAACTGTTGAAATTGCTTTTTTTTATATACATTTATCACTTACTAGTATTTACTTCCCAATGCATTTTATCATACTTCCCAATGCACTTTATCAGCTATTAAATTCTTAAATAAATTACTTTTTAACCTTTATTCTCTCACTAATTTATCATCTATTAAATATTTCCTTCATCCTCACCTTCATCTTCTTTCATTATTAAATATTATCTTCTTCCTCACCTTCATCTTCTTTCATTTTTGTCTGTATCCATCCAAAACTTCATCTTCTTCCTCGCTTATTCCATTTTTGTCTACACTATTCTTAACTCCAACTCAAAATTTCTTCTTCACCCATTCCCGGTGGTAGTGGAAAAACGAAAAAATGAAAACAAATGAAAAAACGGCCGTTCCAGTCCGATCCACTACCGTTCTTTACCGTTCTTGCCCTTGTTTTTTTGTCCGCTCCAGCCGCATCACCCATCCGCGCCGTTCCGGCATGGTGTGACTCGCTTTTGCTGGATGTGCCGATCTGTGCCGATATCTCGGCCGGAACGGCCGAGTTTAACAACAGAGATATCAGGTCGGGTGTGTGCCAAATAAATCAGTTTTCCAACCAATCTCTGATATCTTCCAGTATCAACCGGAACATTTCCTTCTCCCCAAAGTTTAGCATTAGGATCCATAGAGGTATCTGCAAGACGACATCCACTCATTCCTGTTTCTTTCAATAAGTCTAGAATGTATTTCTGTTGTGAAACCACAATACCATTCTTTGACCGAGCAACCTCCATACCAAGAAAATATCTCATGGATCCTAAGTCCTTGATCTCAAAGTCGACTGCTAGTTTCTCTTTTACTCTAGCCATTTCAACTGTATCGTCTCCAGTAAGGACAATATCATCAACATATACAATCAGGACAACAATTTTCCATCTTGAGAGAACTTTGTGAACAGGGTGTGATCAGCTTGTCCTTGAATGTACCCTTGTTTCTTCATGGACTGAGTGAATTTTTCAAACCAAGCTCTAGGGGACTATTTTAGTCCATACAAAGACTTAGTTAGTTTGCATACATTTGATCCAAATTTGTTTTCAAAGCCAGGAGGAATGTCCATGTATACTTCTTCTTCTAAATCGCCATTAAGAAATGCATTCTTAACATCTAACTGATGTAGGGGCCAATCCAGGTTAGCGGCAAGAGATAAAAGAATTCTTTGTTCGGTTTGCAGGAGCAAATGTCTCAGAGTAGTCTATACCATAGGTCTGAGTAAAGCCTTTAGCCACCAAGCGAGCCTTGTACCTTTCAATTGACCCATCTGAATTATACTTCACAGTAAACACCCATTTGCATTCAACTGTCTTCTTGCCATTCGGTAGTGTCGTAACACTCCAAGTTTTGTTCTTTTCTAGAGCTTTCATCTCCTCAAGTACAACTTCCCTTCACTTTGGAATTTCTAGAGCAATCTGTACATTTTTTGGAATTTCTACACTAGACAATTTTGAGGTGAAGGCAGACAGAGATGAAGACAAATTTGAATATGATATAAAATTGGACATGGGGTGTTTAGTACAAGATCTAACAGGTTTTCTAATGGCAACAAGATCATCAATATCAGGATATAAAATACGACTTTTAGAAACAGAGATGGACTTACCTTTTCTATTCTTAGGAGGTTGATCATTCCCCGGTTCAGATTCTTGATAGTGTTGAGATGTAGACTCATCCCTTTCTTTGTGGTGCTTTTTCACAAAAACCATCCCTTTCCAAATTCCGTCTCCTAATTCAAATCTGTTTTCCTGAAGTGACTCATTATTTTGTGGCCTTTCAATTAGATCATCACTATTATTTTTTTCAGGAATTTCATTGTTTATTCCATGAGAAAATGTGGGCTCAGATTCACAAAGTTCCTTACTCATAACAGGAGTAGGATCAGTTAAAGAATCATGACCAATTTTTGTTGGTGCAGAAGTATATGTCCCAGAACTTTGTGATGCAGGTAAAGATAAATTATTTAAAAACCTCATGTCCTCAATTTGAAACAAGTCTTCTTTTATATATCACCCTTGATGAGTGCCATCAAAAAAAGGTTTATTTTCAAAGAATGTAACGTCCATAGTGACAAACATTTTCTTGTTTTTTGGATCAAAACATTTATATCCTTTTTGGGTTGGAGAGTATCCAACAAAAACACATTTTATAGCACGTGGTTCAAGTTTTCCAACATTTTTCTGTTCATGAACAAATCTTTGTGCAACCAAAGATTCTTAATGTCAGATCAGTTAAAACACGAGTACTAGGAAAACATTCTTTGAAAGTATTAATTGGAGTTTGAAAATTTAGAATTTTTGAGGGCATTCTATTAATTAAATATGTAGCTGTTAAAACAGCTTCGCCCCACAAATATTTTGGTACTTTATTTGAAAAAAATAGAGCTTTAGCAACCTCCAATAAATGTCTATTTTTTCTTTCGGCAACTCCATTTTGTTGAGGAGTATTAGGACATAAACTTTGATGTACAATCCCATTTTTTAGAAAAAAATCATCCAGGATAGTATTAAAATATTCTTTGCCATTATCACTTCTAAAGACTTGGATATTTGTTTGAAATTGATTCTGCACCATTATAAAAAAATTCTTTACAGCCTGACAAACATCTGATTTCCCCTTTAACAAGTACACCCAACATACTCTTGTATGGTCATCTATAAATGTGATAAATCATTTCTTGAGAGAGAGTGTACTTGTACGGTTAGGGCCCCAAACATCACTGTGAATAATAGAAAAAGGTTTTGATGGTTTATAAGGCTGTATTGAAAATTGGGAACGATGATGTTTTGCAAACTCACATGCTTCACATTTAAACGAAGAAAAGTTCTTATTGTGAAATAACTTAGGAAACAAGTGTTTTAAGTAACGAAAACTAGGATGACCTAATCTTAAATGCCATACCATAATGTTGTCATCTTTATTATTCAAAACAGAAAAAGACTCAAAACAAGAACTTATTGTTTTTGAAGGTAGTTGTGATGCAAATCCAATGTCAAAGTAGTAGAGTCCTCCACTCTCCTTAGCACTGCCAATCATCTTCTCCGAGTTTAAATCCTGAAAGACACAGTGAGATTGAAAAAAATTAGTTTGACAATTTATATCCTGGGCTAATTTACTGACGGACATTAGATTACATGATAAATTTGGAACATGAAGGACATTTTTAAGAGTCAACATCGGAGACAACACAACTGACCCTTTACCTGCAATGGCTGAAAAAGAGCCATCTACGATTTTTATATTTTGATTACTTGCACATGGACTATATAAAGAGAACAAGGTAGATTCACCTGTCATATGATCAGAGGCACCTGAATCTACTATCCAAGTATGAACGGGACTGACACTAATAAATGCAAAATTACCTTTTGTTGCTATAGAGCAAGAAGGAGTTGGAGACTCGAGGAGTTTGTATAGTTTGTCTAGTTGTTCCGTAGTGAGTGGAAGTTGAGGTGAAGAGATTTGCTGCCCTTGATCAGAATTACTAGCTTGAAATGCACGACCACCTTTCTTCTTCCAGTTAGGAGGTTTCCCTTTGAGCTTCCAACAGGTTTCACGCGTATGCCATTCGCGTTTGCAGTGATCACACCCAGGAACTTTGTCTAACCTTTTTCCTTCTTCAAGGTTCCTAGAAGCCAAAGCTGAGCCTTCAGATTCAGAGTTTCGTGGTATCTTGCCCATCATAATACCTTGACGTGCCTCCTCCCTTCTGATTTCTGCAAAAGTTTCACGAAGAGTTGACAATGGTATTTTTCCTAGAACTTTACCTCTTACCTCATCAAGGTCTTTATTGAGCCCAACGAGAAACATGAAGACACGATCATTTTCTTGTCTTTTGAGAAACAGAACACTATCTTCTGTACACCTCTAATTGTCATCATAACATAGATCTAACTCTTGCCAAAGGGTCAACAACTCATTGTAATAAACAGTAACATTCTTGTCTCCTTGTTTCGCATGCCATAACTTTGATTTTAACCCAAAAATTTGTGAGGAATTTTGAATATCAGAGTATGTTTCCTTAATAGCTTCCCATACATCCTTTGCAGAAGGCAAAAACATGTAAGACTTACCTATTCCAGTTTCTATTGAGCTTACCAACCATGTAATAATCAAGGAGTTTTCAGATTTCCATTGTTTGTAAAGAGGGTCTCCTCCTGCCGGTTCGGCTACTGCTCCTGTTAAAAAACCAAGCTTCCCTTTGCTATCCAAAACCAAACGAACTGTTTGGGCCCATTTATTATAGTTATACCCATTCATCTTAGGAATATTGACCTTGAGGGAATATGAGGAACCCTCTTGGTCATAGCCGCCTATATTGAAGTAGCTGCCATTGTTTTTGACTGACGACGACTTGTCGACGTTACCGCGGCCACCGCCGTTGCCACCACCGTTACCGCGGCCACCACCGTCACCGCGGCCAACGCCGTTGCCACCACCGTTACCGCGGCCACTGCCGTCATTATTGGATCCGGTGTAGGCGAACCTTAGAGGAGGCCAACTGGTGTTGCGATTCGCCATAGGGAGTTAAGCGGGCATGTGAAAGCTTTACAGTAAACCCTAACACAGAGCTCTTGATACCATATTGAATGAAATGGTAAACAACTGTTATGTTTTATTCCTCAGCTCTAAGGCTGATATAAATAGAAGACAATAAACAGAAATATGAAAAGGGAAATAAGATATTTTCCAACAGTTTGTTTATGAGAAAGACAATCATTAGAAAGGCATGGTCCTAGTATTTTAGTGGACAGAGCCATAACTAAGGAGGGTAAGACCATGGTCCTAGTTTTATGCCTAGGCCAGTGAGAAATTTAGTGAAAGGTATTAATTCACCACCCCAATTAGTTTGTAGAGACTTAATGAGGAGGCTAGATTGGAGTTCAACCATGCTTTTGAAGTGTTTAAAGATTAAAAGGGTACCATATTTACTATTTAGAAGGTAAATTCAGGCAAATCTAGTTGTAGCACCAACGAGGTAATGTTGTAGAGAAAATTATTGGATGATTTAATAGGTCCGCAGGACCTCATAAATCACTATATATTAGTTTTAAAGGAGTAGTGTATTGAGTGTATGAATGTGGGAAGCAATTGGATGATTTAATAGGTCCGCAGGACCTCATAAATCACTATATATTAGTTTTAAAGGAGTAGTGTATTGAGTGTACGAATGTGGGAAGCAAAGTTTACGTGCTTTTCCCGTGCAACAAGCAAAATAAAACTTAAGAGTCATTTTTTATTTCTTAAAATTGGAATATTACAATGTTTTAGTACAAGATATAAAATATTTTGATTAGGATGGGCTAACCTTAAGTGCCACATAAAGTAAGAACTAGGGGACATAATGTCAACAAGGTTACTAGAAGAGTTACAAACCATAGAATTAATAAAGTTGTGAGAAACTAAATTAGAGCTAGTACTTGAAGACTGCAACTAATGGCTTGGAAATTAATTAAGACCATCACCAGGTCCTAATGTCCTATTGAACCTTCTAGTAAGACACCATCATTGGCATGGGATATAACAACACAATGATCAGGATAAAAAACAAAATGAACCGAGTTGTCTTTGGAAAATTTACTTACACTTGTAAAACTCTTGGGAATGAAAGGAACATGAACTAAACTGTGCAAAACTACTGAGACATTAAGCTTTGAAAGAGAGGGAAAATGAGCAGAACCAGAAGAAAGAATAGGCAAACCTTGGCCATTGCCTTTAAAGATCTGTTCAAGACCTTCAAAAGGCATTTGCTGATTGGATGTTTTGGGAACTATTGATGACTAGAGTTATTAATCCCGGATTGCAGAGCGGAACGGCCGACCCCAAAAATAGGAATCAAGAAATTGGGCCAGAAATTGATTCCGTAGAGAATCAAGAACCAAAATTGATTGTGAAATCAAGGAAAATATCAAGAAATCAAAATATCCATGGTCAGAAAAAAAGGAGCAAAGTAAAGAACCCTAATAAAGAAGGAGGCCGCGGGTTTGGCGTTTCAGATCGGTAAAAAATTAAAGCAAAAATGGAGAAAACTGCGTGAAAAGAGGAAATTGGAGGCATGCAACTAAGCACAATCAAGAAAACAAAATTGTCATTGAAAGAAGAACCACCCAAAGTGAATCTAACCGGTGGAAAGGAATGGTTTGTGGCTGAGAAGAATAAAGTATTTTCTTACATATTGGTTGTATTTTCACCAATGAAACCAATAAACAAGAGTGCTGTTTTCTGTTGCACAACGACTACCAAGAGATTCACTGCATTCTCTAACCTACAAAGGAAGACCAACAAATGCCACTGCAATAATCTCAAATGCTTGGTGAATTGTCCTCCCATGTGTGGGACCCAGGGGTAACATTGTGCCGCAAGAAGCCAATATAATAATCTTGTTCTTACAATTTGGGTTGGGCCTAACTCATCCATACAAAACCGACTTGTAAGGTGAGGATTGCTCCCACTTATTAACACAACACAAACCATACCTCTAATCAATGCCAGATTAAATTCACCCCTTCAAACCCAACACAATGAAGGTGTTGGATGCTGCAATGAAGGCAAGTCAAATACTGCAATTAAGGCGACTAGAGGCGGACCGTAATGAAGGTGGAAATTCCAACACACCCCCTCACGCTTCGGCCTCAATGAGTCCAAAGCGTGGATGATGCGGGAAGCCCAACAATGATTCTAGGAGAGATCAGATACCATGTTACGATTAAGATAGTAATAATAACGAGTCTTGTTAATAAATACTAATAGGCAGTTATTATTAAAAATAACTGTCATATGTAACTACACTGCAGTTAGAATCAGAATTCATTAATTAGTCGAATGAAATTGTTGTCTATAAATAAAGGGGGTGATTGAGAGAGAGGACCTCTTGGAATTGGATTGAAAAGGGGTTGTCATTTTGACATTTGGGAGGTGTAGAACCTTGAAGTTTTACGATATTATTTTGTAATCAAAGGGATTTTCCCTATTTACTTTTCTATTTTACTTTTTAATATAAGTTGGTTTCTATCACTCTCTCTGTGCACACACATATAGAACTTCTTGTCTTCGTGTTCTCTTAGTTTGAAACCTTTACGGCTCTTCCTCTTCACGTCTTTTATCTCTAATGTGGTTAAGTTATTAATATTAATCATATTGCTTATCTATATTGCCTTTATTGCATATATGAGGGGTTTATAATATGTTGGTATGTTAGCTACTTCTACTATGTAAGTTCTTGTTTGAGAGATATTTTACGGGGGATTTTTTTTTGCTAAAAAAGTGGGGCAGATTTATAGACAGATTTTTAATTTTACCAGTGTGACATGCTTTTAATATCCTGTTTCTGACTTGTTTTCTATCTTGTTATGAAGATATTAATTCAATATTACAAGGAGCGGCAGTGTTTGTTGAAGTGCATCAGGTGGATTCTCATGCGTGCTAGTAAGTGTCATGTTGTTTTCTTGTCTATGTGGTACTTACTATGCCAAATTTTTGTATGGAAGATAGCTACTTGTCTACTTTGTCTTAGTTGAATTTTCTTGCTGGTATTTCTTAGACCTTGACATTTATGCAGTATATATTGGTCCTGTGTCTGAAAACAATTCTGTGAAGGAGGAGGCAAAAGAGCTATTTCATGATGGACTGGAAAATAAATTAGTATCTTTCTTGGAGGGTCTTTTATCCTGCAGTTACCCTGAGCAAATGGTATGTTCAGTCTCCATGCACCACCTGTCTTTAATTTTGTACTTCCCTATAAGACGGGTAGTTAACTTGTGTTCAACATGTGGTCATCACTTACCTTATATCAGTCCAGTATAGGATTGTCTTGCCACTCTTCTATATGTTCTTGAGTCTTGATTAGGAAGCTGTGTCTCCAAGCTATGGATGTTGTACCAGTAGATTAGCTCATGCAACATGCGAAATACTTAAAATTGGGAACTTTATTTGGGGATTTACTTTGTTTTTGATTGGTAATTTCATGATATGAACTGTAACCAAAATTTTATTACTTGATGACTCCATTTACTGAACTGTGGAATGCTTGAAGGATGTTGATCTGTTTACTCTATGGGCTGAGGAGACTCTAATTGAAGACAATTTGGTTTTAGACATTCTTTTTCTAGCCTATTATGACCCATTTTGTACCTGTGGTAGTGGGATATGGAAGAAGTTTGGTTCTATTTACAAGGTATACAAATAGTTCTACTTATATTTGGTTTGTTTTGTGGTGTTTTCATTAGTTAATGTCACAAGATTATCTTTTGATTCAGGGAATCTTAGCTGGGGAATATAACTTAGGAAAGCTGTCAATTACTTCAGACTCACAGCAGCTGTCTTATTATGTCAAAGTTCAGCTGCTTCTTATTTTAATAGAAACCCTAAACTTGGAGAATCTTCTTCAAATGGTTCATGACGAAACACCGTACAGGTCAGACTAGTCTCTGTTTACATATGTTGAAATCGAGAGAAAGAGAGACATTTAGGTAAACCGTGTAACTGAATAGCACTACGGAAGTTCTATAATATAGGGAATTACACAGTTAATTGTTTTAATTACATAAGGAATATACTACGGTATATTTAAGGAATATGCTACGGAATATTAAATATTTACAAATATCAACGTCATTAGCAATACTTTGTGGAACTGACAGTTTGGTTAAACCAATGATATTCATATACTATCAGTTGCAATACCATAATATCAAGCCTAATTTCTGATGAACTTGCTAAATGCTGAACTGAATGTGCTGTACCATATTTTGTCTTGGACGTACAATAAATTCCACTCTGTTAAAGTATATTCTAGTTGAGAAAGCAAACACGGGGCAGATGGTCAATCCTTTGAGTCTCACCGTAATTTTTTCATTTTCCACAATTTTCAATTGGGAACTTGGGAAGAAATTGCATATTGTCATGCTTTGTTTCTCCACTGTAATACATCAAACCCCCTCCTTGCTGGCTTGTATTTATATTACTTGTTTGGGATGTAAATTATATCTATCTTTTAAGTCATTGCTAGAGTTCTTTGATTTTACCTAGAATTTAGTATTTTAATTAATTTTACTTGCCAGCCTTTTGATATTCGTCGGCTAAAACTGTGGATTTTAAGCCTACGTCTTAGTTCCTAGTGACATTTCTGTGGTCTTCTTATTAAAGTAGTCCTGTAGGCTGGCAAAATTTGTGTATTTTATGACTGTTTTTCTAATTAATATTATGTTTTTTGTTGCAAAATCTGTTTGGATTTCCAGGAAAGGTGCATATACTTTCTCCTTTACTGATGTGCAAGAGATGGATACACTAGTTTCTACTTTCAGTGGTTTTGAAATGAATGAAGCCGGTCCTCTAGTTCTAGCATGGGCAGTATTTCTTTATCTGCTCTCTACACTCCCGGGAAAAGATGGGAACAATGAGCTCATGGTATGTGGTTAAGTTATATTTGAAATTTTAATTACTACTCTAGCATCTGTGCATATAACAAATTTAACTCTTTTATTTACTCTGCATCCAGGAGATTGATCACATTGGTTATGTTCGTCAAGCCTTTGAGGCTGGATCATTACACTATTGTCTTGAAATTCTTCAGTGCGACATTTTGAAGGATTATGATGTGAGTCATTCTTTCCTGTGTAGCTTAATTGTTATAACGGACGTTTCTTTTGTTAAACCTTGATTGGGGCCTCTTTTCTCTGTGATGAAACATTCTCTTTAAACTATACTAAATCATGCTTTTCTCATGTCCATTCAGGGCCCGGTTTCAGGTTATCGCAGTGTTCTGAGGACATTCATATCTGCATTTATTGCATCTTATGAGATCAACCTTCAGGTATGGTAGTAAAATCTGCAGTTAGCTTTAAGGATTTTTTAACTTATTTCTCATTTGGTGTGGTCCAACGTACAGCCTGAGGACAGTAACTCTGCTTTGATACTGGATATTATCTGCAAGATTTACCGTGGAGAGGTTTGGATATATAATCATAGCCCTTCAGTTCATTCATTGCTCCGGTATCACAATATCTGCTGGTGATCATTTATTATATTAATAAAGGATTCTGCTCATATAATTTCAGGAATCTCTGTGTATTCAGTTTTGGGACAAGGGAAGTTTCATTGATGGTCCAATTCGGAGTCTTCTTTGCAACATAGAGAGTGAGTTCCCTTTCAGGACAGTAGAACTTGTTAAACTCCTTTCATCCCTCTGTGAAGGAGCTTGGCCTGCAGAGTGTGTGTAAGTACACAAATTTCATGTTCCTTTTCATGTTATCTCATATATTGGAATGAGTATGACACTGCAATTGATCTCTCAAACTTGAAGGAACTTTTTTTTCCTTTTCAATCGTTGGTAGCCTTTTTTATGGGTGCAGTTTTTCAACAGGTATACTTTTCTAGATAGATCTGTTGGTATATCTTCCTTGTTCGAGATCAGTAGTGATTTGCTAGCAAATGATGTCTACCATATTCTTGAGGCACAACAAGCCGTGCAAGTTCCTGGAATTGAAGGCTTGTTTGTTCCATCTGGAACTCGTGGGCGTGTCTTGAAAGTTGTTGGAGAGAAAACTTCCCTTGTACGATGGGAGGTGAATTCTCTGTATATTGTTATGTTTTACTTTATGTTGGAGTGCCTATTGTAACTTGTGATAGTCTAAAATTATAAATTTTCTTCACAACCAATTTTTGGCAGTTTGGAAATAAATCACTTCAATTTTTGTTCTTAAAATCTTATTGCTTGTTCTTGTATTACCTTGTCTTCTTTTTTCCATAGGTTTGGAATAACCAGTAACCTCTGAATCATGCTAATCACATCTAGTGAGGCTGGTTCTGAAAGTTCATAATAGAAAGAGACCAGTTTTTATTTAATATATTCTTTAGTTCTAAAAAAACCAATTCATTGCTATTCACCTAAGCCTATTTTAAATATTCATTTTACATTTGTTTTCACTGAATTTACATGCTTGCCAATTCCAAAGTACCAAAATATTTGGGGTTCTCTATAAATTCATTGGCATCTGAAATATTATTCTTTAGTGATAATAAAATATATGCTGGTGTTTTTGTTTTCAATTATTTTTACTCAGCAATTGTATATGTTGCTTGTGTTTTATACTCATTATGAATTTTAATATACTTTAGAGATTGTTTACATCTCATCAATATAATCTCAGTTGCACAATTCCCTGCTGACAAAATTTTCATATTTCTAGTTACCCCCATCTGGAGTATATGTGTTACTCTTACACTTGGCACAAAATATGTATCTGAATAACAAGGAGGAAGTTTTTTTCACTCTTGACTTGCTCAATAGATTGGTTTCCTTCAACACTGTAAGTTGGTTAGTTTCATTGGGCATTTATCTCCAATTTGATTCTTTCATGATTGATTTATGGATGCATAATGAACGCTTAAAAACAGTACAGTGTGATATTTCTCATCAATGGCATCGTGTGATGAGATTAAATGTGTTGAATAGCTTAAATTAATGACAAGATCTGTGCAACAATTGTCTTGGAGTAATCTTTTTGTCTACCTTTGTCATTGATTGTATATTTTGACTTAATTGGACTTATACCTTTGTTGTTATTATTTGTTGGATCAGATTTAGTTACCAACTGGCTTCTAGTCTTTTCGTGCCAATTGTTTCAATGCCTCAGCTTTGTAATAAGTTTATCAAATATTCAGAGAAAGTTAGAATGTTAATAATCCAAATATTATTAGAAAAGTGACACAATATTTTTGGTCCAAGATTAAGTCTTTCTTTTGAGTATCATGAGGCTCTCAACATTTATCACGAGTTTGCTTTTATTATTGTCTGTTTTGGTGTGAGGACTATGATTCTGCTTCACCCTTCAGATATTCTGTTTTTCTAAGCCCTGATTTATGAGCTTGTTATGGTTCTTTGTCACTACTAGCTTGACTGAATCAAGTTGGATTCTGTTGAAACCTGAAGTTGATTATACTCAAAAAGTATTTTCAAGAAGTGTAGTCCATGCTTTATAAAACTCTTGTATTTTTATGTACAAAGACTTCGTCCCTGTTTTTTTCTCACAGATTTACTTTGTGCAGGCTGTTTGTTATGCAATGATGAACATTAGCAACTCCATGCAATTTCATGATATTCGCCTGGACAATGAGCAAGTTGAAAAGAATGTCTGGTAAATTTTCATTTTGAATTATTGTCCTTGATTACCTGTATAATTTGTTTACATATTTATCTCCACTTGTTTGTTTAGTATCTTTTGTACATTTTTTAGTGGTTTATTTTACTTTATCTTACAGGGTGGTTGAGATGATTTGCAATCTAGTTAAAAACCTGCCTCTGGATTCCTACGGTGCTGCGCTTATGTCTATGGGTGTTAGGATTTTAGGTGTCATGTTGATCTGGTAATTTAACTTATTCTTTTTAAAGAAGTCGAACAATTTGTGCTAATCAAGTATTTGATCTGTATTTGTATCTCCTCTAGTCTCAATAGTTAAAAACTTGTATTGTGAAGGATTGTTTTAGGTTATCTAATTGTTAGGATCTTCATATTTGTGGGACTTGATTATGTTGTCAAGAAGAGGTTTACTAATCTTTTTTCCATTTCCTATCCAGTTCTCCATCTAATGTTACAGCAGTCGCTCTAAATGCAAATCTATTTGATATCACTTTGCAGACTGCTGTGTTCAGTGTAAGCAGTAATGACTTGTCAAGGTAAAATCCTACAGTGCTTTTTAATATAGCATGCATATACAAATAGGCACTTTATCATCTTCACGAAATTGGCTCTGAATTGTTGCCCATGTAAAAAGATAGGGATTTCTTATCAAATCAAGATTCAAAGCATTAACCAGAATGCATATTTTCCAAATTGTGAATCAGATCTTATTATGAATCATAGGATACACGATCAATATGGCACTTTATAAGAAAATAGTACTGGATTATGCAAAAACCATAAGCTGAGGGAGTTGTGATCCATCAGAATTAATTGATATTCATGCTGCAAATGTGTCCATGACAATTTGTCTAGATTAGGTTCACTTTTGCTTTTAATTCGAGATGTGTAGCATAAGATATTGTTAACCATAGGTTGTTTTAATCCTCTATCTTATGATGTCACATCTGCTTATGCATTTTTTTTTGGCGATCATGCACTCTCTCAGTGGCTTATAGTCACTACTGTATTTTATAGCATATAAAGTTATATCTCCCTGTCATTCTGTCTGTTTTCAGTGGATCGTGGTTGCTTTCTGGCAGACTGGCTAGAATGCTTTTAATTGACTGTGAGCAAAACATTAATGACTTCCCCTTGACAATATCAGGTATGGCTAACAATATCCTTCACGCATTCTTGTGCTTATCTTTGAATATTTGTGTTGATTTAATTCTAGTATTACTGTCTTCTTTCTTTCGGTCTATTATTGGATACATTTGGATAGACAAGATTTCAACTTAGTGCACTCAATATATTGGATGCTTGTCTTGAGAGATTTTGCAGTGTGAGTGAGTGCTGCATTAGACTTAGAATTCTATTAGTTAGATTTTGCTTCAAGCCTGTTTTGTAAGAGTTTTAATATGTAGGAAGCCCTCTATAAATACTTGGTGTAAGCACTTCACAAGTCCCTGAAAATAATTTCCAACTGTTAAGTTTCGGATAAAAAAGAATATACTATTGAAAACTATAAAATTGAATTATCAACAATACTTTTCATTGGTTGAACAATAGTAGGTGTGAAAATTGAGTATTAATATTTATTGAAAAGAATGATAAAATGCTGTTTTTTTATTCCTCAGCTTTAGACTGGTTTATATAGAGAAGATACAATTAATACACATTTAATTTTCTTCTTAATGGAGAATAAAGGAAAATAAAATAAAGGTAACCATGAAGGAAATAACAAAACCAGATATATAATATTTTCCAACACCCTCCTCAAGTTGGTGCATAGATATATATCATGTCCAACTTGTCTATCGAATGCTCAAAAGTAGGTCTTGTCAAACTTTTGGTCAAGATATCCGCATTTTGCTGACTTGAAGTCACCAAAGGTAGACATATGATTCCAACATCTAACTTCTCTTTTATGAAGTCACGAAGGGTAGACATATGATTCCAGCATCTAACTTCTCTTTTATGAAGTGTTGATCAATCTTGATATGATTGGTTCTGTCATGTTGAACTGAATTATGAGCAATGCTCATAGCAACTTAACTGTCAGAGTACAATTTCAATGGAAGATCAATTTTCATCTTAAGTTCATCTATGATTCTAAGGATCCATAATCCTTCACAAATACCTTGAGACATACCTCTAAACTCGACTTTTGCACTACTCCTTGCACAACTCCTTGTTTCTTGCTCCTCCATGTCACAAGATTACCCCAAAAATTGGTACAATATCCAGAGGATCTTCTATCTGTTACTGAATCTGTCTAATCACCATCAGTGAAGATAGACACGTTTCTTTCACTAGTCTTCTTAAAAAATTATCTTTTTTTAGGATTTCCCTTCACATATCTCAGTATCCTATAGACTGCCTGAAGATGTTTTTCGAAAGGAGAATGCATAAACTGACTCACTACACTAACTGAAAAAGCAATATCAAGTCGGATGTGTGACAAATAAATCAATTTTTCAACCAATCTCTGATATCTTTCAGGATCAACTGAAATATTTCCTTCTTCCCAAAGTTTAGCATTAGGATCCATATGAGTATCTGCAGGACGACATCCCCTCATTCCTGTTTCTTTCAACAAGTCTAGAATGTATTTCTGCTCTGAAACCACAAAACCATTCTTTGACCGAGCAACCTCCATACCTAAAAAATATCTCATGAATCCCAAGTCCTTGATTTCAAAGTCAACTGCCAATTTCTCTTTTACTCTTGTCATTTCCACTCTATCATCTCCAGTAAGGAAAATATCAGCAACATAACTAATCAGGGTAGCAACTTTCCCATCGTGGGAGAACTTTGTGAACAATGTGTGATCATCTTGTTCTTGAATGTACCCTTGTTTCTTCATGAGCCGAGTGAATTTTTCAAACTAAGCTCTAGGGGACTGCTTTAATTCATACAAAGACTTATTTAGTTTGCACATATTTGATCCAAATTTGTTTTCAAAGTCAAGAGGAAGGTTCATATTTACTTCTTCTAAATCGCCATTAAGAAATGCATTCTTAACATCTAACTAATGTAGGGGCCAATCCAGATTAGCAATTGTTGAATAATGAGAGAACTAAAGGAAAGTTGGATTAGATCTGTGTGTTTGAATTACACACAAAGTTCATTATATATAATAGGAGGCATAAATGGCCATAGTAGTTACATAATATTTTATTTCCTATTTACATGATATCCTAATTACTTACAAAATATTCTATTTACATAATACAAAATATTCCGATATCTAACACTCCCCCTCAAGCTGGAGCATATATGTCATATGCACCAAGCTTGTTACAAATATAATTAATTCAAGGACCTCTTAAAGACTTAGTGAAAACATCCTCTAATTGATCATTTGAATTGACAAAACTAGTGCTGATAACTCCATATAAAATCTTCTCTCTGATGAAATGACAATCAATCTCAATATGTTTGGTTCTCTCATGGAACACTGGATAAGATGCAATATGCAAAGTTGTCTGATTGTCACAAATAAGTGTCATCTGTTAAGCATCCATGAATGTCAGGTTGTGAAGCAACTGTTTGAGCCATATAAGCTCACAAGTTGTTGTTAACATGACTCGATATTTTGCTTCCGCACTTGGCCTTGCCACTACATTTTGTTTCTTACTCTTCCAGGAAATTAAGTTACCACCCAAGAAAACACAATAACCTGAGATGAATCTCCTATCAAAAGGAGAACATGCCCAATCTGTATCTGAGTATCCTACAACTTGAGTGTGTCCCTTGTCTTCATAGAGTAAGCCTTTTCCTGGAGCTCCTTTAATATATTTTAAGATGCGAATCACAGTTTTCCAATGCCCTTCACAAGGAGAGTTAAGAAATTGACTTACCACACTAATAAGAAATGAAATATCTGCGCGAGTAACAGTGAGGTAATTCAGTTTTCCATCTAATCTTCTATATTTTTCAGGATCAGAGAGTGGCTCCCCCTAAGCTGGCATAAGTTTAGCAATGCGATCCATCGGAGTGTCAACTGGCTTGGCATTTAACAATCATGTCTCCTCTAACATATCCATAGCATACTTCCTTTGTGAAATCACCATCCCCTGTTTGGATTGGGCAGCCTTTATGCCCAAGAAATAACGAAGTTTGCCGAGGTCTTTTGTATGGAAATGACGACAAAGGTGTTGTTTTACCGGTGTGATCCCATGATGATCATTACCTGTAATGACAATGTCGTCCACATACACAATTAAGTAAATACACCCAACAACTGAGTGACGATAAAACACTGAGTGATCAGTTTCACATCGTGTCATACCAAATTGTTGAATAACAGTGCTAAATCTCCCAAACCAAGCCCTAGGAGATTGCATAAGACCATACAAAGACTTCCGAAGACAACAAACTAATCCAGAAGACTCCCCCTGAGCAACAAACCCAGGAGGTTGCTGCATATAAACTACCTCACACAGATCACCATTGAGGAATGCGTTCTTGATGTTAAGGTGGTAAAGGGGCCAATGGCAAATAGTTGCAATAGAGAGAAATAGTCGAACCAAGGTCATTTTAGCCTCAAGAGAGAAGATGTCACCATAATCGAGCCCAAACATCTGTGTATAACCTTTGGCCACTAAACGTGCCTTGAGATGATCAACTTGTCCATCAGTCCAACTTGACTTTGAAAACCCACCTGCAACCTACAATAGATTTCCCAAGAGGAAGAGGATCAAGTTCCCACATGCCACTGTTCTGAAGAGCACACATCTCCTCAAGCATAGCTTGTTTTCAGCCAAGGTGAGATACAACATCACCTACAGTCTTAGGAATAGACACAGAAGACAGAGGAAATACAAGCATAATGCAAAGAAGACAAACGATGATAAGACAAATTAACATAATGAGGAGATGGATTACGAGTGGAACGTATACCTTTGCAAATTACAATTGGGAGACCAACCTCAGGGGACAGGGTCGGATGGGGTGAAGGAGTTGGATCCGGAGGGGAGTCTATGGGGATTTCTGCATTAGTTGATGGTAATGGAGGTGAACGTGGTCGACGCTAATAAACCTGCAAGGGAGCTGAAGGGGTGGATTGGCTAGCAAAGGAGACAAAACTACGTTTGGCGGGGCAATAGTGGGAGATGAAGAAATCATGGGTTGTGGGGACTCAGGTCCTGTAGATGTCCCAAAGTAAGGGGCTGACTCAAAGAGTGTGACATCAGCAGAGACGAAATATCGACGAAGATACGAGGAGTAACATTTATATCCCTTTTGGGATCTTGTGTAGCCTAAGAACACACACTTAGAAGAACGAGCTGAGAGTTTGTCTAGCCCAGAACTAACATTATGGACAAAACATGTAGACTCAAAGACTCTAGGTTGTAAGGGGTGAAGAGACTGGTGAAGAAATAGAATAGAGTGAGGGGTCTGATTATTGAGGACAAATGATGGGATCCTATTTATGAGATAACAAGCTGTAAGGACAACATCACCCCAAAAGGCCGTGCAACCAAAGATTTTTGATGTCAAATACGTTGAAACATGAGTACTAGGAAACATTCTTTGAAGGTATTAATTGGAGTTTGAAAATTGAGAATTTTGGAGGACATCCTATTTATCAAATACACAGCTGTTAAAACAGCTTCGCCCCACAAATAGTTTGGTACTGTATTTGGAAAAAGTAGAGCTCTAGCAATCTCCAATAAATATTTATTTTTCTTTCGGCAACTCCATTTTGTTGAGGAGTATCAGGACATGAACTTTGATGTATAACCCCATTTTTTAGAAAAAACTCATCCAGGATAGTGTTAAAATATTCTTTGCCATTATCACTTCTAAAGACTTGGATATTTGTTTGAAATTGGTTGTGCACCATTGTAAAAAAATTCATCACAATCTGACAAACATCTAATTTCCCCTTTAACAAGTACACCCAACATACTCTTGTATGGTCATCTATAAATGTGATAAATCATTTTTTGAGAGAGCGCGTACTTGTACGATTAGGGCCCCAAACATCACTGAGTAATAGAAAATAGTTTTGATAGTTTTGATATCTTACACATAAATATTTGGTGGTTGCTTATGTTTCCTTTATGACCAATAGTATGGAAAAGTCATAAGGTTCCACTCTCATTTGGATTTCATGTCTCAGAACATCTTCTTGCTTATTTTGGATATTAGATTCAGGAGCCACAAATCATACGACACCCTCTTCGAAACAATTCTCCACATAATACTCTTGTAACTGTAGATGATACTCTTGTAACTGTAGTTGGCATTTGAGATATCCAAATAAATGATTCTATAACCATAAAAAGGGTCATCCATGCTCCAAAACTATCCATGAACTTTGTCTCCATACAAAAACTTATAAACGATTTATCTTGTAGTGAGCCTTTTCATAATGATTGTTGTTTATTTCATGATAAGGAGAAGGGAAAGACGATTGTACATGCTAGTTTGCTACATTTTCCTTTTCCATTAAACAACAAAAGAAGTCTTTCCTCCTTCTATTTTATTCATTAAGATATTTGGGGTCCCTCTACCAATCCAAATGTAACAGGTGCTAGGTGGTTTGTTATTTCTATTGAAGATCGTATCCGGGTTACTTTTACTCCAAAACAAGTCTCACGCCAGTACAGTTTTTCCAAAGTTTTTCTACATTATTAAAAATCGATTTTGAGTAAACATCAAAAAGCTTACGTCTGATAAAGAGTACTTCAATCATGTTCTTACATCTTTCTGTCAAAAAGAGGGAATTGTCCATGAGTTTTCTTGTGTTAAAACACCACAACAAAATAGAATTGCAAAGAGAAAAAATGGGCATCTATTAGACCAAACTCGAGCACTGTTGTTTCATCAAAATGTTACAAAATCTTTATGGGGGAATGCCGTTCTCACTAGTACATATCTTGTTAATTGATTATCCTCTAGAGTATTAGGGTTAAAAAGTCCTACGGATGTTCTTTCTTCCTTCTATCCAAATTTACTAGTAAGTAGTAATCTTAAACCCATAATCTTTGGATGTGTCTCATTTGTCCATGTGCATAGTCAAGACAGAAAAAAACTTGACCCTAGAGCCATAAGATGTGTTTTTGTCGGGTATTCCTCTACTCAAAAGGGGGATATAAGTGTTTCTATCTTCCACCTAAAAAGTTTTTTGTGTCGCGGGATGTTACCTTTCATGAGAAGGAACCGTACATCACTCAACCTTATCTTCATGGTGAGAATTTTAAGGAAGATAAGCTTGAAAGTCTATCTTTTTGGTCTTGAGTCTAATATTCTCAATCTCTCTAGTATTAAGTCAAACACATCTGGTCATGATCCAAATACACTCAATTTCTCTGGTCTCGAGTCAAATCCCCCTAATTCTTCCAGTTTCGAGTCAAAAAAATTCTTCCAGTTTCGAGTCAAAAAGACCCAATCTGTTTGGTCTTTAGTTAAACACACTTGTACTAGACCCATCTGAGGCTGAAAAACTAGGAGTTGAGTCAAATCAATGAAATACACCAGTAGCTGAGTTTGGACCTGAAGTGGATGTAAGATATGGAAAGAATCTGGTTTACATGAAAAAGTCAAAGGCCATTCCCGAATCGACACAAGTTTACATAACAAAAATACAGTATGAATTTACTGAAAGAGACGAGAAAAACATGTAAACCTGCGAGTGTTCCAATGGATCATAATCTTAAATTGAGTAATATAGTAGAAGATATTACAATAGATAAAGAAATGTATCAACGTCTAGTTATGAGATTAATTTACTTGTCTCACACTAGACCCGAAATTGCATATGCTGTAAGTATGGTTAGTTAATTCATGAATTGTCCTAAAGAAATTCATTTACAAGAAGTTCATAGAATCCTGCAGTATCTCAAGGTACTCCAGGAAGAGGAATTTTGTTCAAAAGAAATAGAAATACAACCCTTGTGGCGTACACTGATGCATACTATGCAAGTTCAATTGTTGATAAAAGATCCACTACAGAGTACTGCCCCTTTCTTGGAGAAAATCTTGTGACTTGGAGGAGTAAGAGGCAAAATGTAATAGCACGTTCTAGTGTGGAAGTTGAATTTCAAGCCACGGTACAAGGCATTTGTTAATTACTTTGGCTCAAAATTATTTTAGAAGATTTGAAAATCAAATGGGAAGGACCCATGAAGCTCTACTGTGATAATAAGTCAGCTATCGGTAAAGCACATAATCTAGTTCAACATAATCGAACTAAGTATTCTGAGGTTGATAGACACTTCATTAAGGAGAAGCTTGATAATGAGTTAATTATATTTATCCCAAGAATTTCAAACTTTTATATCATCCAATGGTATTATGCACCAAATATCTTGCCCTCATACACCTCAACAAAACGGGGTTGCCGAACGCAAAAATCGGCATCTCGTAGAATTGGCATCCTTTGTTCATTGCAAAACATATGTCTGATTTTGTTATTGTGACATGCTGAAGAGCACCCACATTGGACCTGCACAAGATAGGGTCAACAAATTTGTTATGACCATCTTTGGAGAGTTTTGAATCAGCCACCATAGGGGGGAGGATAGTGGTTTGGCTTCTTGCAGGTTAACTTTAGCAAGTAGTTCTCGAATGTATTTGCCTTGAATTAAAAATAGAGAATGCTTGGTGGTGGAGTTAACCTCTATGCCTAAAAATTAATCAAGATTACCAAGTTCTGCTAGAGAGTAGACAAAATTCAATAGGGTGACCAGTTGTTGAATTAGAGAGGAGTTGTTACCTCTATCAATTATGTTATCAACATGTACTAACATGTATATGTGAGTGTCTTGATGTGAGAAGATGAAGAGAGATGGGTCACATTTGTTGGTGTTTTCAAATCCAGGTGGCTATGTCATATACACAGTTTCATCAAGCTCGCTATTGAGGAATACATTATTGACATAAAGCTGTTGAAGAGGCCAATTTTGTAGATAATGCTAGTGTTAGAATTGTTCTTAACTGTTACTGGCTTGATGACAGGACTAAAGGTTTCCGTATAGTCAGCTCCATATTGTTGATGAAACCCATTAGCTACAAGCCTAGCCTTGTATATTGGTATCAGTTGAGCCTCACAACAGCCCTGTAGCATCGGCAAACAACTCTGATTCGGTGCTTACAACATCGCCTACTGCCGAGCAGCCACAAGTGTCGTCTGTCACACTTTCTTCTTTATCTCCACGTTCTTCGTTTCCTGCAATTTCAGAGAAACTTGATGCAGAAAATCACCTCCTCTTTATTCAGCTAGTTGAACTAGTCATTAAAGCTCAGACTTCACCATTATCTGGTCAATCCAAAAATTCCTCCTAAATATGCAAGATTCCTGGCATCTATAGGATAAAATCTTCACTTATTTTCAACATGTCAATGCGAAACTTTGTCAATTAAAATCTGAAAACGTTTGTCAGTTCATTTCTTTTGAATTCTTTCAATTCTAAACTTGTTATGTACTTGATGACAATATATTGATATAGTTTTGTGCTGATTTATTTTTTCAATATAGAATTTGTTGTTATTTGCATATATTTAAAATAAAGTATTCCGTATCATATTCCTTAAATAAACTGTAGTATATTCCTCATGTAATTAATACAATTAATTGTGCAATTCCCTATATAGTAGAACTTCCGTATTTCAACTAATTATCTGAATTGTTGGTGTGACATGCTTTTGTGAAGTTATGTGCTATATTATATACTCCCTCCGTTCCTTTTTAAGCGTCACTTTTTAGAAAAAAATTTGTTGTGTCATTTCAAAGTTCAAGATAGTTTTGATTGTAGTGTTGTCAAAATTACCCTTAATCATTATTACAAAAAGAGAGAGAGAGAAAAGTTAAATAAACTACTAAAAACATAAGGGTATTGTAGGAAAAAAATCATTGTTTAAAAAGTAACAACAATAATTAATTATCTTGGTATGTGTAAAATGTCAAAAAGTGACAATTAAAAAGGAACGGAGGAAGTATCCATTTTATCCTTGATCTTATGTTCCGGTTCAATTTCTGCAGTGCTGGACTTCACCATAGAGCTTGTAGAAACAGGAGTAGAGAATGATGTTCTCCTGGCGTTGGTCATTTTCTCTTTTCAGTATGTCTTGGTCAATCATGAGTATTGGAAATACAGGATAAAGCATATTAGATGGAAAATAACATTGAAGGTATGTCCTGCTTTTCTTTTGAAGTTTCTCAACTTTATATTGTTTTAATTATTCTTTAGTGAAGTACTTATAAGATCATGATTGACCCAGGTGATGATAACTTTTCTGTTATTTCTTCTCCTATTATCAGTGTACTGAATTGAACCATCAACAATATATTTATCCATTTCTCCAGGACAGTTTTTTGGTTTCATGTTTGTATTCTTTCATTACAATCAGCATTCACTGTCAAGCTATTTAAATGCCCTGTTCGTGGCATTTTATACGTGCCCTTTTTATACGTGCCCTTTTTGTTGATCTTTATATGAATGCCTCATTTTTGTTGAATTATGCCAACGTGTTTCTACTTTGTCAAAGTCTTTTATATTTATTGTTCAGGAAAAAACATTTATGTATGTTTGATCTTCGCTGATTATCTTTCACTGTTATGGTCAATTGAAATACAAGACTTTATCATACACAATCTGCATTATTTGATATGGCTTTTACTGTGACTTTCTTTAAAAGATATTTCCATGACAATAAATCATATGAATTAGTTTTTGGTGTTCTGAAGCTTAAGTCAGTTGATTCTATTTCTACTTCATTGTAGGTTTTATACAATTAATACTTAACAGTTATTCTATTCTGATTATTTCAAACTTTGGGATACTTCTGTAGGTTCTTGAGTTGATGAAAAAATGCATTATATTAATGCCTTATTGTGGAAAATTGGGTGAGATCATACACAATGTGTTGTTCTCTGATTCTTCCATCCACAACGCGCTTTTCCATATTGCTTGCACTACTGCACATGCTTTGGAGGTGACATAAGCTGAAGTCTTTTTTTTATTTATTTGTATTTTGTTATTGTATTTCTTATTGCTTTGTTTTATTGACAAAATAATTTATTTCTATACAGAAATTGAATGCAAGCCGCTTCTTTGATCCAATGGAAATTGAAGGGTTGCAGCTTGCTATAGGTTCTGTTTTAGATATTCTTTCAGAGATGACCACCAAGCTTTCTAAGGTACCAAGAAAGCCACCAATGTTCTATCTTGACTGATTATTTCTAATTTCAATAGTTTTCATTCTCACTTAATTACAGAATTTCATGTCATGGCAATGAATTGATGAAGTGTCATCTCTTTTTTTTTGTTGTAAAGGACATTATCACTATCATTATCATTATCATCATTATTATTATATTATTATTATTATTATTATTATTATTATCATAATAATAATAATAATAATAATAATAATAATAATAATAATAATAATAATAATAATAATATTATTGTTATTAATAATGATAATGATAACAGTCTGAACTATTCTTTATATTAATAACATTTTTATGTTCTGTATATACTGAAAATCGTTGTGTTGTCCAGGATACATCATCCAGCATTCCTGTTTTTCTCCAGGCAATGTTCTCATGCACAACCAAACCAGTTCCTGTTGTGACTTCTGCTATATCGTTGATTTCATACTTCCGAGATCCTGTATGAACTCTTAACTTTTCTCAAACTGGAGTACCGTTATATTTTTCTAATTATTTTTCTATGGCGACGTCCTCTTAACAACACACTTGCATTGTTGGTAAATGAGTTTTTATTCAACAATAATGAACATCTTCCTTTAGTTCGCTTTCTTGTCTTCCAACAATTTGTGGTAAATGAGTTTTTATTCAACAATAATGAACATCTTCCTTTAGTTCGCTTTCTTGTCTTCCAACAATCTGTGGTCTGTGAACACTTCAGCAGTGTACAGTATTGATATAAATGGCATTAGCATTTAGCTGCATAATTAAATTACGTTGATCAATTTGTAACGTTTTCCAGATTTTCTTTAGTTTTTATAGTTACACTTGGATTGTCAACTTGTGTCTCTTTTTTTCATGTTGTAATCTTGTATTGCCTTTTTGTTTTCACTCTTGCTTTTCCTTCATCAGCTATACGTTGTTTCGTGCATTTAATGTTCTATTAGAGAGCCCTGCATACCTTGTTGGTACTTGATGGAGTATTAGTTACTGTATCTCCTTTTCAGCCAGTATATACTTGACAGTACCTGATTTTCTATTGTGTTGTTTAACAACAGATGTGTGCTGCTTATGCAGGTCATCCAACTTGGTGCTGTCCGGTTTATTTCAACATTATTTGCCACAACAGACTGTGTCCAATCATTTTCATGTGAAACCACATACTTTGCTCCAGATAATCAGGAGGTTTGGGGTGTTAGTTTTAGTTTCTTCAATTTCATAATTTCCTTGGGGGCTGTTTGTGAGTTGGTTTTTGAAGGGAAGACTTTGGAGGGTTGCATCTATATCTTGAAATGTGTTTGATATTTTTTTTAAATTTAAAAAATAATATGATTTTATATGCTATATATTGTTTTTTAAATTTTTTTAAAAATTCGACACATTTCAAGATATAGATGCAACCCTCCAAAAACCAACTCCCAAACATCCCCTTGGTTTATAAGTGTGATTTAAGTGATGGTTTTTCTAATTGGTTTTAGATCATAAATTTGAGGCACTCTATGAGCTACATACTCCGGGAGAAATCAGAATCAAATGAAGATCTCTTTGTTGCAACAGTTAACCTGCTTACTTCTGCAGCAAACTCCCAGGTTGAAACTATTTTAATAATTACAAGTTTACTTGCAGGGATACCATTTTTAGTTTGTCTGGACTCTGGTGTCTATTTTCATTTTTTTTTGTAAATGCTAATTTCAGTTGCTCAGACTTTCAGTAGCAAAATTACACCAGGAGTCTTTTAAGTTTTTTCTGTAACAACTTGGTATTTTAAGTTAACAAACGTGTTGAATTAGGATCTTACTTTATGTATTTTGGATGCTACTTTATGTATTTTGGGTTATTGGTTTAATCAAAGATTTAAAAAAAGGGGTAACGGTGCACACGTTTGTTAACTTAAAGGATCAAGTTGTTACAAAAATAAACTTTATGACTAACATGTTAAAAAAAATAACTTAAAGGGTCCTTGGTGTAATTATGCCTAATATTTATTAGAGAATGACAAAGGGAGCATTGATTAGAGAAGAAGATGAATCTATTGTATTGAATTAACAGAATTCACAATGAGTTAGTTACAAAGGTTTTTATTTATAGTGAAACTTGAATGATAGCTCAACATAACAAACTAATAACTTAAGAGTCCCACATCGGACAATATATGACCTGGACATGTGTTTATAAGTGGGGGCAATTCTCATCTTACAAGCCGGTTTTGTAGGATTGAGTTAGACTCAACCACACATTCTAAGATGGTATCAGAGCCTCATCTAAGATCCATTGGGCCACCCGCTATTTAATTCTATGCTCTAGACGCAATTCCTGGGCGTGAGAGGGGGTATTAAGAATCCCACATTGGACAATATATGGCCTGAACATGTGTTTATAAGTGGGGGCAATTTTCATCTTACAAGCCGGTTTTGTAGGGTTTAGTTAGGCTCAACCACACATTTTAAGAACCAATCTCTATCTGACTTGTTAGGATTAGTTAAGCCTAACTTCCATTATTGCTTAATACACTCTAATAATATTAACATAGATTAAAATATTGTAAGATAGTTTTAGTATTTTTATATACTTTTTCGTTTGTTCTAACAGTGCTGATGATCTTTGCAATTAGATTTTTTTTCACTGTACTCATGTGTTAAATTATTAGCTTCTAATATAACATTTGTTTTTACAGCCTGCTTTTATTGTTTCCATCTTGGCTCCGGGGGAGAACAATGAGGACCGCTCAAGTACCAATGATGCAGAGCTACAAAGAAATGAAACTTCTGTGCCTAAAGGTTCAAGTCTGACAGATGCACTTATAAACTACATTGAGCGGGCAGATGGTCTGATCAAAAGGTACAATTCGGAGGGTTTTGTGGTTGGGCGAGGGGTTGTTTGTTTTTTGCTTTGATTTTCATCCTTATTGCCTGTTCCTTTTGTAGATTGGCTTGCTTGTCACACATTTCTTTTGACTTAGTCTTCATATTTTTTTTAAATCTCCAGTAAGCCCCACATACTGCTTTGTGTGCTTAACTTCCTGACTTCCTTATGGCAAGGAGCTCCCCAGTATGCAAATCTCTTAGAGTCTCTAAGAAGCCATGGAAATTTCTGGAAGCACTTGGCCAATGCAATCACAAGTACTGCTAGCAGTGAAAATCCCTTATTTGAGAGTCTGAAAGGAAAAGATGCACTTAATCTGGCATACAGTTTCCGTTGTCAATCTGCCATACTGAGAATCATGGCATATGAAATATTCTTGCAGAAAAAGTTGTTGCATGCAGAGTCACTTGTGAAAAATACAGCAGAATCTAAGCACAAGGAGCAAAATGCCACAAAAACTGAAAAATCTAAAGCCACAGGTTTTCATGATCTTAAGGGAGTTTGGTCTTCATGGTTCAAAGACTCTGTTTTAGAGAAACTAATAAAAACATATACTTCTTCTGCACATAATAATGATGTATATGAAGGTGCAAAGGTTAGCTTGATATGATTTTCTTGTTGATTTAACAGTTGTAGTAGTCTTTGCTACGATTGGGTTAATTCTATACTTACATGGTACTGTTTTCTTAGTTTTGTTATAAAGTTAAGTATATGTTCCATTCTCTACCCTTATAATCTTATTGTTGAGTATTTACATGTGTGAGACTTAAGAAATAAGATCGATTTTGCAAATATGTGTGAGTGAATTACTGCCCAGCAGAATGTTTAATTTATGCAGAAAGATTACAAAGATAATGCTACAATTTATGAGATTGGTGGCTAAAGTATCTCTATTTCTCAAGACACATTGAATCTATTCTACTTGCTGTACAGAAACTAAACTACGTGAAAGTGGAACATTGATGTGGTTCTATTTACAACATTTCCTTTTGTATAATACAAATCAAAATATGAAAATTCTTTTTTATTTCTGTGTTTATGCTTTTTATGTGACACAATTTATTATAGATTTGCACTATAAACTTGTAATCGTTATGTTAATGTTAAATGCATGAAAATTCAGGTTGCCACCAGTTTATTCTGTGTTCATGTGATGTTAAAATTAGCAGTTAACGACTCCGGAAGTTTATCCGTGTCCTTGCTTCAGAAGATTCATGGAATTGTTACAAAGGTTTAACGTCTATTCTATTTTCATCTATGAAAGTAATTTATTCTACTTTACTACCGTAACATGTTAATCGTCTGATGCAATCATGATGAATATGATAGGCTTCAAAAAAGTTAAAATATAATCCTTGTGACTATTTTGTCAACATTTTCTAACAAAATGTTTCTTGTTTGCAGCTGACAATTCATCCCGCTTTCTCTGAATTGCTATCTCAGTATTCACACCGTGGTTACAGGTCTCTATATTAATTACACGCTATCTGGGATTTTTGTAACGTTAGTTAACAATTCATTTTGCTGCATATATATGTGCCGCTTTTTTTTTTTTTTTGGATAAGATGCATGTCTTTTTCTTGAATGTTCAATTAACTTCAGAACACTCTTTTGGCTCATATTTTACTATCATTGTATCTAAAAGAATTGGACTACTGAGAATCCAGGAAACCTCTTTTTTTTTATAAATTTTTTGGTGGTTTCGAGTAAAAAATCATGTTTTTTTCCACCAGAAGATGTGTCTTGAATTTATGTTATCTCTAACTAAAACAGGTTTTTTATTTCCCATCTCAATCATAATATGGTCGTTACTCTTAATTTCTACAGTGAGGGGAAGGAACTAAAGAAGTTGATTCTTAATGACCTTTATCATCATTTACAAGGAGAGCTTGAAGGGAGAAAAATGGGTATCGGACCTTTCAAAGAATTATCTCAGTATCTTGCTGAATCAAATTTTTTGGGATCCTATCAACACCAGTTCAGTGAAGATTTTTTCGCAAAGAATATGTACTTGTTTGACCTTACACAATTGCGAGCTGATTTGAACTTAGGTGCTTGGGATTGTTCTGATTGGAGAACATCTAAGGAAATTGCAGAAACCATGTTGCGTTTCCTGCAGGATGCAAACACTGTTATGTTGCTTTCAAGTTCAAAACTTTCTGCATTAAAAGAATTGATAGCTGTGTTGGCTGTCTATCATGATGATGTAAGAATCTAAAATCTTGATTTCTTTTCATTGCATTTTCCTAACCGAACAATAGAGTTAGAAAGGTACAGATGTTTAATCGTCTGCATGCAAGCTCAACTGTTCCAAATACTGCTTCTACATGTGCATAAATTTGAGCCTTGCAGTTGGTTTATGCATGAAATGATTGAACCCTCAGCCTAGTGTATTTATAATCAAATGCTTACAATCAAGATCTCGAAATTATGGGGATGACAATAGGAGCCAATATCATAAAGATGGAAACGAAATATTTATATAATAATAATAAAATAAACTAAATACGGCAATATCTCAACTTAAATATGGAAAGTAGGATCCCGGTTTACCATGAAGCAGTATTTTAAGATTCTAAACTATTTTATCTTTTCTTACTTCGATTAAAAATGTCAAGGGATGATTAGAAAATTGTTTTGGAGTTTATCTAATAAAGGGTCGAGTGAAAAAGTGTTTCAGCATTAATATTGCAGGTTTCTTGTACTTCATTTGGTTTCTTATACTTCATAAACTTTCTTGTTTAGTTTTATTACTCTTAGTAAATTTCTTCTTTCTGTTCTTTGTGGTATCTTACATCTGTTCAATATTAATTTTGCACATAATTTTGCAGTCAAAAGGGAGGGCTACTACTGGAGAGAGAATTCAAAATGAACTCATATTCACCTGTATAGATAACATATGCCAATCTTTCCTTGCTACCATTGAGATGCTATCACCAGTTCTGGATGCTTCTGAGGATATGCTCAATATTCTAGCTTGTCAAGTAGAATTACTCCTCCTTTTGACTAGAACTGTTTGCAAAGGCTTATCCATAGACATATCACTACTTGTTATGAAATGCACAAGTTCTGGTCTAAAACTGTTGAGTGAACTCAAGCTGTTACCTTCCAAAGCCAATTTGATCATGAAATTATTACTCACATTGCTGCTTTTGGTACTTCAGTCCAACTCCCTCAATTTGAATTTTGATGCGGAAGCAAACAAAGGTTCTGGTAAGGATTTCTCAAAGGTTTCAAATGCAACCCTTGGCCTACTACCCATTCTTTGCAACTGCATTACAACTTCTGAGCATTGCATGCTCTCCCTGTCAGTCATGGACCTGATATTGGGAAGCTTCTTGATGCCGAGAACGTGGTTACCTGTCCTGCAGAATCACCTCCAAATGCAGTTTGTCATACTAAAACTCCAAGATGAAAATTCTTCTACCATTCCGATTATATTGAAGTTCTTTTTGACCATTGCCCAGACTAGAGGAGCTGCTGAGATGCTTTATTGTTCTGGCTTCTTGTCATCATTGAGAGTGCTGTTTTCTCAGTCTGGTGAGGCTTTCTCAAGAATTGGTAGCCCGAATATGAGTGCAAGTGAAAAGTTGGAAATACCTCAAGACATTTGGGGACTTGGATTAGCTGTTGTTACTGCTATGATTCAATCACTGGGCGACAGTTCTTCTGGCACTGCTATAGTGGAAAGCATGATGCCTTACTTTTTTTCAGAGAAAGCTCATCGTATCTTCAATTCTCTTGATGCCCCAGACTTCCCTTCCGAGGATCACTACAAGAAAAGACCTCGGACACAGAGGCCATGGATTTCTTTTGCTACCCTTAAAGAAACAGAACATACTTTGATGCTCATGTGTGAGTTAGCAAAACACTGGAATTCATGGATTAAAGCAATAAAAAATGTGGATAAACAGATAAGAGAAAAGTGCATTCATCTTTTAGCCTTCATTAGCAGGGGAAGTCAACGTCTTGGTGAACCTTCAATTAGGAGTCCCCCTCTTCTGTGTCCACCTACTCTTAAAGAGGATTTTGAAATTTGCTCAAAACCTTCATATATCAACAGCAGAAGTGGATGGTTTGCTCTTTCACCACCTGGATGTGTGCCAAATCCAAAGATCTCTTCGTTCTCAACTGCATTATCTATCTATGGTCAAACGGCTGACACTACTGACCCTGTTCCCAAAACATGCTTCTCTGACACTGTTGCTGTTCAGGTATATAGAATTACATTTCTTCTTTTGAAATTTCTGTGTTTGCAAGCTGAGGGTGCTGCAAAAAGGGCTGAGGAGGTTGGCTTTATTGATCTTGCACATTTTCCTGAGCTTCCAATGCCAGAAATCCTGCATGGACTGCAGGTAAAGCGAGCTTCACAAGTTACATACATAAGCTGTTTTCATTTTTGTAATATGCTTTGATATAAAGTAATACGACATTTCTTCAGTTGTTGAATTATGCAAGTGCTCTTAAGCCTTTCTTTACACAATTAATCGTTAAGGGCCACATGAATCGGGAAAGCAAATAATTGGATGTACATCTGAGCTTAATTTCTTTTTGGTGCAGGATCAAGCAATTACCATTGTTGTGGAGCTCTTGACAGCCCACAAACAGATGGAATCCTTGGAAATAAAGAGTGTATGCAACTTATTATTGCAAATACTTGAAATGGCTTTGCAATTGGAACTTTGTGTACTGCAAATTTGTACCTTAAGACCTGTATTAGGGCGTGTTGAGGACTTCTCAAAGGAAGCCAAATCTTTATTTAGTGGTACTGTTATTCTTCATCCTTCTGTAGCATGTGTTTGATTTATTATGTTCTTATTTTTTATAATCATTTAATACTTTAATACTCTTTCTTGAGGAAGTTTTAATTATTTATTGATTCATTGTGCAGCATTGGAGGGTCATGATTTTCTGAAACCATCTAGAAATTCTTTAAAACAGATGATATCATGTATCTATCCTGGGTTGTTGTAAGCAGAGAATGTGATGTGTTAGATTTGCCTTGGACAGAAGATTGTTGATTGTACATAATGTTGATATATAAATGTAGCTTTGGTAGTAAAGGGCTTTCATGCAATTGTAGTTTACTTGCCATATTGCAAATATGCAGCCTGATTGTTTATTTAGTTATTAAATTGATTTTTCTCCTCTAAAGACATTATCGACCTTAAATATTTTGCTAGAGCGCTCTTATGAATGATCTAAAGAACTACAATTCTGCAATGTAATCAGGATAGCTTAAAACATTGTATATGAGATAGACATTTTCTCAAATATTGGGTACTGACCTGACAAGCTCAACCGTTACTAGAGTTTAGACTGTAATTAATAATTATGACAACATTAGCTATTGTTTCTCGAGTTTATATGAAATAATTGTACTAGATCGAGTGGACGAGAACTAGAGGTAGGTGAAGATTGAGTGGACTTGATTTTCAATGTGACGGAGTAAGTTTTTCGATATGTCACGGTGAATAATTGAAAGAGTGGTTTCAGTATATGAATGAATTTTGAAATTATTTTGTTGTGCTTAATGCAAGACACATAGCTAAAGTTGTTCTATGAGATTTGATGCGTGGGTTATTGTCTAATCAAATCCCATGGTGGAAAGCAATGTTTTAAAACCCGGATCGGTGATCGACTCGGTAAAGTTATTGGGTCACTGGTCGGACCAGTGGGTCACTGGTCAGACCGCATGGCTTTTGACCCAGTTTCTATAAAAAAATATATTCATTATATGAAATTTGTAACTATAATAATATAGAAAATTATAAATTCAAATAATTTAGAATAAACAAAAGTATTAGTAACAATCAAAATAAGTGATAGAAACTTAATGTAGCAAATTATAAATTCAAATAAGTGATAGAAACTTAACAATTCATAAGTTATAGTATTATAATAAGTCACAAAAATCCACACTCAACAATCCATAATTTTTTATGTCCATGAAGTCAAATTGTCATAATCTTGATATTCATATTCATCTTCAGCTTCATTGTCTTCTCCACCAACTTTATCTTCTCCGGTGTTGCTTTTTTCTTGATTCACAATATCAACAATAGTATCTTGTGCATTATCCATGTCTCCATCTTCATCCTCATCTAAATCTAATTGATCTATAACAATATTTTTAAAAATAATTAACAAAAAAATAGTCAAACCCATCGGTTCAGTCAAAACCGCCGGTTCACTGGTTTAACCGGTGAACTGGCCGATTCACACCGGTTTCATCCGGTCTAAATGTAATTCCGGTCTTATCTCTTAATCGGACCGCCTGGACCACCGGTTCTCGGTCAGACCGGCCGGGTCGGGCTGGGTTTTAAAATACTGGTGGAAAGTGTGACGAAGGTTGGAATCACGTGTCATTAACTTGGGTGAGGTCTCACTTATTTTGATGCTTGTTATTGGGCTTTTGTCATGGCCTTGCGAGCAGCCTAGAACATTTGTCCTCAAATTCTTGTTCATACTTGTTGGATGGATGGTTTGTTGTGCATGTCTTTAGTTCGGTTTTTGACAAAAGGGAGTGGAAGAGCTTTGATATGACATTAGTAGCAATGGGAACAAGCATATTAAATACATTTCTTGTGATTAGCAACATTTAGTAGGGGAGCCATAACTTGTGGCCTTATGCTTGGAAGCAATGATACCTGTAGTAGTAGGGGTGTTCATGGGTACGGATAGATCCACGAACCCGCTCATCTAATTCAACCCTTATTTTTATCCAACTTATTCATGTACGGGTCTAGCCCGAATCAATCTATTCAAACTCAGAAAATTTCACTTTGTACCCCCACATTTCAACCTGTACCCCCGCTACAGTAGTTTTTTTTGACTAAAATACCCTCATATAAAAAGCATAAGATTTTAAAAAAAATTTATTTTTCACATCTCATCTAAAAGTGTTCCGAATTCTTTCTACATCTATTGCATTCCGGAACAGTTGGGCCAAGTCTTCCGGTTCACAAAAAAACACACCGAAACACATCAAGTAAGTGTTCCGGAAATTTAACCAAACCGGAACACTTTTAGAAAGTGTTCCGGTTTTAATTTTTTGTTGTCATTTTTTCGGAACACTTTTAGGAAGTGTTTCGGTTTGCAATGGTCGTACCAGAACAGATTGCAAAAGTGTTCCGGTTTGGGATATTGCATTCCGGAACACTTTCTAAAAGTGTTCCGAAATTCATTCCGAAACACTCTCCCTAAGTGTTCCGGTTTGAGTTTTTCTGATTTTTTTTTAAAAATATTTTTATGTTATTATTTTTTTCAGAATGCCTCGACGATTAGGTCCTGACGGACGACTCCCTCGTAGAAAAGACGGTGCATCTGGATCACATCCTCCGAGGTGCCTAGGGGATTCCAGGGTGGACCATCAGATTTATCTCTGTTAGTTAGATACGAGCAGCACTGTGCTCGACATTTGTGGTATGGAGAGGTAAGTAAATGAAAATTTAATCTGAAATGAATTAAGTTAATTTTTGGCATAATATGCTACATTTTTTTCAACATTTTTTTTCCAGGAAAGAGGACCTAAAAAACAATTAAAATGTGTTGCACACGGTCAAAAACTCAAAGAATGGGTTCCCCTGCAACTCCCTAGAGAGATGGAAAGGTTGGTGACAAATTCGGGTCTTGCACATTTGCAAAGATCTAGTATGACAAAGGTAGATCCGAATTTAATCACTGCATTTGTAGAGAGGTGGCATTCTGAGACATCGTCATTTCACATGCCATTTGGTGAGATGACGATTACTCTCAATGACGTATCTTGTATTCTCCACCTCCATATTAGAGGTATTTTTTGGACTCCCCAGCATGTCACTGAAGATGTTGCTGCTGAGCTTGTTGTGACATATTTAGGAGTGTCACGTAGAGAAGCCGCGACTTAAGTTCGTGGCAACAGAGGTGCCTACTATAAGTTGGAATGGTTGTATGATACCTTTATTGCCCATAGAGCTCTTAATAATTGGGCATATGCGACCAGGGCTTACTTGATGATGTTAGTAAGTTGCACTATTTTTGCCGACAAGACGTTTACGCTTGTCGAAGCAAAATATATATCTCTTTTTGCGGACTTGGAGGGTGCTCAGTTGGGGGGCAGCTGCATTGGTGACACTTTATGATTCACTTGGAGATGCATGTATGTTTGGCACCAAACAACTTACTGGTTATCCGACTCTTCTTCAGGTAATTCATTTATTATTTATTATTTAGGTAATTTTTATTTATTATTTATTGTTTAGATAATTTTTAATTATTATTAATTGTTTAGTAGCGTAAAAAATATAACTAAAATGTTATTTATAATTTTTATTGACACAGTGCTGGATCCATGAGTATTTTCCTGGAATTAGAAGAGTAGTGGAAAACTGGCATCCAAGTGAGAACGTTGGAATGCCGAGAGCGATGAGATGGGCATACAAGCAAGGAGCGTTGAAGGTGGATGCATTGCGAGTTGTCCTCGATAGATTGACACCGGTTGACGTGGTGTGGCGTCCATTTGAGGATCATAGGCAGTTTCGTGCGTTCGACGAGCTTGCTTATTTTAGAGGAGGACTCTGTTGGGGAGGTACTTATGTATTATATTTGGTCGATGATGTTTACGTCAGTTGGTCTTATTCAAGATATACCACGCTCACCCACCGATATTATTGAGGCGGATGTGGATGTTAATCGGATTGGTTACGACAGTGTTGTAGACGTAGTTGGTCACACAACTGTCACATTTCCTCCGAGTGTGGAAAATTATTTGATGGTATTATCGGTGTCACACCTCGATTGGTACCACCGGTTGATGAACCAAGAGTGCAGTTCCACGTTTACGAGGCCATCCGATCCTAAGTTGGCTCGTATCTCCGCATTAATTCATCGTCATCTACAAAAATTTGCTGCTGAAGAGGATGATCTGCAGTTTGCAGATTTATTTACCGCGTTGCATTTACGTAATGAAGAGTGATTTTATGATTTATGTAATTTTTAGTAACTCTTTAAATATTTGTCTTTGTCTTCAAATATTTATATAACTTATTTTATGATATATGTTATCATTGGATTTATGCGTTATTTCTCTTTAGTGTATGTTATCATTAATTTATCATTGGATTCATTCGAATATTTGGATGAAAAAAAAAAGCGTCTATTGTAATGCTTTGTTACATTTCATAACAATTTAGTTCTACATTACACAAAATACAATTTGATGATAGGATTATTCTAAGCAAATATAAGAAGGTAAAATTGGCGAAAGATGTAGCCATAGTTGCAATCGTCCCGCTAATGATACCATCCATACAGTTGCATCCAGGTGACGAAGCTTCTTCCAATCTGTAGGCACCAGGGGTAAGGGGAATCCATCTTTCATGTTTACCTGAGTATAAAAAACAATTAATCCAACACTTTATATAGTAAATAATAATTGAAAATACTATTATCGGATATATAAATTATTACCTGAACCCAATGGTTACCGTTGACTAAACCTATACACCAAATAGTAGGATTATGTGAAGGTGATGATGTCAAAGGGAAAAATGTCAAGCAGGGATTGCCTAAATGAACAAAAATGACATTATAGCGGTTCGCTATCAAGTAACCCATGTCTGGTAGTGTCAACCATTTCTCCTTTGGCTGTATACCAGTGGACTGTAAAAGTCAACTCGGTCGATGTCATGCCAACAATTTCAAAGAGAGGTTGCCTATATTTGTTTGTCTTATATGTGTTATCCATAACTAAGACAATGGAAAAATATTCAGCAACTTGATGGAGTCTGGATGCACCCAAAAAATATCTCTCACAATATCCGAACCATCTCTTTTTCTACTCCAGTAGACATACCCTGCATCCTCAATTAGCTTTAGCAAATGATGTATCTCAGTTCTTGGACCCCTTATCTCTTTTTGTATCACACTCTTCTGCTTAAAAATTTGAGTGATCCGAGTGATATTTTCAGGATTTCTCTCTTGCAGGGAAGTCAAGATGTGTCTAGGAGGAACATGTCTCTTTGTTAAATCAAAAACATGTTGTTTTTCATCTGAGGTCAATCTGCCAACAAACGCATGCCCTTCAAGCCTATCAGGTAATCCATGATTATGAAAATCACTCTACTTTTACTAATTATTAATTTATGAATTTTATTTGGAAATAATAAAGGAGTATTAAAAGGATTATAAAAAAGGAAAAGAAGGAAAGAAGGTCTTTTTGGAAAAAGTTATTTCACGTAGAATTGGGGAAGAGAAGAGAAGAGAGGAAAAAGCCAACGCCGGAAAAGTCGAAGATCATCGCGAGGTAAGGGGTGATTTCATTCGGCTTTAATGCCTTATGGGTTTTGGGAATCAACCGGGTGATTGGGTACGTTAGGAAATTCGAATTAGGTGATTATAGGTTTATAGGATTAAACCCTATTTTGTGTCGGAATATAGAATTTAAGACTGTTAATGTGTCGAACAATTGATAGGAATGGTGAAACAATGATATATGATGTTGTGTTGGCGTATAAAGGTCGTAAACTGGTGTTTCTAATGTTATAAGTTATATGGAAATGATTGGAAGTGATGAGGAATGCCTAAATGCTGTCAAAATAGCAGAAAATGATTCTGCAGGTCATGGGAACCGGTTCCCTGGGGAAAGGGTTCCAGTGAATTTTCAAAACGGGCATTTTATGCGTGGGAACCGGTTCCGTAGGGTAGGAACCGGGTTCCCATACAAAATTCCAGGGGCGTGACTTTTTCAAAAAGTGGGAACCGGGTTGTACCAAGGTAGGAACCGGGTTCCACTGTGTAATTTTTCAAAATACTTAAAACTTCAAAAATTCATATTTTCTAAACCGTAACTCCGATTTGGGTGCCGTTTTCGGCATTATTTCTTAAATTAAAAATACTATCTTCTAAAAAGAGAAAAATATTATTTGGTGAAAATTATTTTAAAAAGAGTCGAGCTTCCGATTTTTTTGAAAGGTTAATCGTTTAAGGACAACAGGGATAGGATTTGGATTGTCTGAATTATTGAGTGAGGAATAATGCTTACCATGTTGTATTTTGATAATCATTGTGATGGAATAGAATACGTTGGTGATTGGCATTATGTGAATTATGTGATATCATAATCTGTGAATTGATGTTGCATGCTTTTATGATGCATGCATAAGCATTGTTATTTGGTTCATTCCCATTGTGTGGAAGTGAGCTTGCAGAGCCAATAAACTTACCAGGATTGTGAGGTAGTGAGGCTAGATTCTTGACTCAGTGTTCTGGGCGAATCATGGATTTCTGCTGTTTCCAAGTGTGATGGAACAGAGGGTGAACTCGGTTCACGTTTGGTACCACATGCGTAGAGTCTGCATTGCATATGGGATTGTAACATGCTAGGATGGTTTCCAGTGTTGCAATTTCCATTGATTGTTTACTTGCATAATGAATTGTGTTCAATGCTCTTGTGAATTGAACTATGAATGTGTTTTGATAATGGACTAACGCATCGAATTATTCTGTTGTATTTAAAAACGTATAATGCATTTTATATTGAATAGAGATCTCACCCTTACTTTAATGATTTCAGATCTGAAGTGATTAGCTGCTTGGAATTGGTGAGGATAACGTGTAGAGTTGAGTCCTTTAGTTAAAACGCGTGTCAGTGTCGTGCTCTGGTAGATGTAACACTGGGGAAACGTTTGAATTGGGATTCCTTATGGATATTAAATAATAGTTTTGGTTAATGTTCGATTTATTACCCCGGAATACTTATGAATGATGTGTTCAGGATTTGTTATGTTTCATTTCCGCTGTTAAACATAACTTTAAGTCCGTTTTATTTAATGATTTATTCTTCAGTGAAAGCATGACAACTGTTCTGGTTGATTTGAAATATTTAAATTGTGACGCCTCTTGATTTGCGAATAAAAAGTCTGATTAATATTTATAAAACGCGGGTAATTAGAAGGGGTGTTACACACTGTCTACAAACCGGAACACATTTAAGAAGTGTTCCGGTTTGTTATACAATTTGTCATTCATTCCGGAACACTTGCACAAAGTGTTCCGGAATGGTTTTTGTGAAATCCGGAACACATTTAAAAGCTTCAGGTTATATTTTACATACCGAATACTTCTGGAAGTGTTCGGAAGAGTTTTTGATCGTTAAATTTTGTCTTTTCGTAAATGGTAAAAGTCAAATGGTAAAATAATTAAATTATATTAGGGTAAAATTGGCATTTTTAAAAAATTGTGGGGGTACAGGATTAACAGTGGGGGTACAAAGCACAGTTTTCTCAAACTCATTAGTATTTGGTTTGGGTAACGGGTTTGAAGTTTTAAATCTAGAACCCGCGAACCCAACCCATTGGTATGTTACTATATCTTTATTTTATTTATAAATTATCTATTATAATTCTACAATGCGTATATATTTTTAAATCAAATTTGAGATATCAGATTCTTCATTCAAAGAGATATATCTAACCTTTTAAATTATATTTTACAGCATTTATAAATTTTTTTGACTTGATATGAATCATAAAAGTGTATCTATGTATTAAACGATAAATTTTATTTAAATTAAATATTAAAATTTTATGATTTTTTAATGTTTTTGTAAAAAAAAAAGTGTTAATAAAATTGATATTTTATTTAAAATTTGAAAATTATATTTAATGGGTTACCCACGAACCCAACCCAATCCATTGATGAATGGGTTGATTCGGTTCAGATTTAGTATTAGAAGTACGGGTTGTGCACTCAACCCAAACCAAAGACTATTAATTGGGTCGGATATTGGATTTAATCAAATTACACCGAACCCAGCCCGCGAACACCCCTTTGTATTAGAGTATTCGGGTATTATGACTAATCTAAAATAAGATCTTAACCGTTATCAGTGTGATTTGCACTTCCAAATATTTATTATTGTGGATCGTCTTTGTTGTAAGATATATGGAAAACCTTTGAATTACCATATCCATTTTTGTTGACTGTGGATATTGAGAAATCTTATGTGATTACAAATTCTTTCATCCATGTTTACATCCTTTAAGTGCTTATCGCTTCAACCTATTTGCACCACCTTTTCTAGAGTGTTCAACGAGCAAGCTTTTAAGTTCATCTCTTTCAAGGTAACATCTTAAAACCTTTTGCTCCTTTTATATCTGTTTGTTCCGCTAAGGTTTTGGAGAAGGGGGTTTTAAAGGAGAAACTCACCATCGATGGTGGAACATTTGGTGATGATATCTACTATGAAAAACAGTTTTAGAGCCTTACGAAATTATTTGCCATAGATAATTTTTGAAAGGGATGTGAAACTTAATTTTATATAAACTTTGTGCTTATATTTTCAATGCTTTCTCTTTATATGTTGGTAGGACTTTTAAATGCATAACTTTCGTCTAGGAGCTTGGGATACGACAAAAGATAACTTAATTGTGTGGATAAATCAAGAGACATTAGATATTGTCTTCACTTTCTTCGAAGATGGTGGTTTGGTCCATTCCCTCTCTCCATTAATGTTTGTTTTCTTAGATATACTGTGTCTTCCTTTAAATGACTTTGGGGTGAGTGTCCTTAATCACCTAACAATAACTCTTCACAACTGCACCTGGTGAGTTGAGCTTACGTCACAATATTACAGTATGGTGAAAGTATATCGACAGTGGCCCTCTTTTTATCTTTTTAAAGACCAACATAACTTCGTTGATTTTGCGAGGGGTCTCTTCCACCAGACAAATACATGCAGACACCACCAGACATCCATACATCACCCTACCACAAATGTCTCTTCCATTAAGACAGAACAGGAAAACCATGTTCTTATAAACTTGATAACAATATAAAGTTTGAGAGAACATCCTCTATCTTGTGTTAAAGACATATCTCAACAACCGCTAATAATATATAGAAGAATCATATATCAGCACAACATGCGGTTGATACTCTCCTATAACACCTCTCGCATAGAATCCATTTTTAGGCCAAACACATGATTCCATAAATCTAGATCCTCCAATTAGAAGGACTTCCATATGGCAGAGAGAATGTCCTAGACATTTGAGATCGACCTCCATAAAGACTAAAATCATCACTAAACAATTGAGCTCAACTTCAACATGCCAACTTGCTTGGACCAGATATAAACTAATCCAATAAGTGGCAATATAATCTTCCAACTGCATCCTCTTCCAGACCAGAAGAAGGTTTTAATTATATGTGAGCAAAACACATTTGCTTAGCACCTAAAACATCTGTTATGCCATCCCTTAGTGCAACAGGACTATTCATACCTTGCTAATATGATGTTCCAACATCTTATAAAACATCTTTCTAAGGCACTCACAAAACACCAGGAGTTTTCCATCAGATACAAATGCAGCGGGAAAAAAAACAAATCAGAATTTTTTTCAACAACCTTCAAGCATGGCTTAGTCACTCTTGTACATAAGCACCACAAAACCAGTGACAACAAATCAACCATGGTTTGAAAATAAATCAAACCAACAAAGCAGAAGCACAAGAGCCTGCTTCCAACTACCATGTCTTACACCTTCAAACATGACCACATCTCAGCCTCTGTCACAAAATGGTTCATCCCCCACTTCAAGGGACCATTGAAACAATAATATGAACCAACCTCGTTCAAACAAGTTTTCAGTATAAACCTTCTTCTATCCCATGTTACCAGAAAATATCTTCCTAGGATCTCACCTAGAATCAAAACAGGATGCTTGCTCTGATACCAATTGAAGTTCTGGTACAATAGACTTAGATGTCCTATAAGGATGTCGAGACACCTGATCTTTCATAAACACATAGGCAAAGTAAAACGGTACTAAAAAGATAAATAACACACCCTTCATAGGACATCTTTTTCTACATGTTTTTCTATGTTTTGAATAAGTTCAACCCAACATGTTCTGACATGCCAATATAACTTCTTCTTGTTGTACCTAATTTTAGCAAGTTTTATACATTCTATTCTACATTACATTATTGTCGCTATTATTTATTTTACAAAAATTAAGTCAATCCTAAAACAAGAGAACTAACAATCTCCCCTTTGGCAAATTTTGGCTAAAACTAATAACCTAAAAATAATTACAATCCTGAAGATTACAACAATATAAATATAACCATCAGCAGTAGTGTTCAGAGGCTACTGCGCACAACAACAAATATTCAGTTGAAAATAATGTTTCAACATCGTGTTCGACATCTTCTTTGCAGCACTCTGAAGAAACTCCATTGCATCAACACCAAACATGCAACTTCAAAATAAATGGAAGGAAGGTCCTGAAGATTGATTGATGCACATGAGGAAGAAGATAACACATGACAGTTTTTACTCCCCCTTAAACTAGGAACCACCAATAGTGGAATAAGAGACCTTTACTAGTTGTTGAATCGACAATCAAATGTCTAGCCAAATCAACCACCACCCCTAGTAACTCAGAATACATGTCACAAGTGTGTTCATAACTCAGGTCACATGTCACAAAGAGAAATCCAAACGTAAACATGATAGAACATTTTGATACGATATGTTTGGATAATATTTGTAGACATCACCTCCTATCTGAACATCTGGGCAACACAACCTACACAAACTTTCTCCCCTTTTTGGCCAAAACTTGACAAAGGAGGCCTTCACAAAACCATAGACATTCATTTGACTCCCCCTACCAAGGCTAAACTATGATCCTACTGAATACCTTTATATACTATAAAATTAAATCTAATTTTACAGATCCAGATATACTAGCTCTTTGGGGATAACTCCAAACACCCTGAGCTATACATACAATAAGGACACATTTGATAATATCCTCTCAATACCACAAGCACTCTTGATTTGGATTTTCTTGCATATTCCAAAACAAATGTCCTTAGTTTGCTTGCTATAAAAGATCCAGATTGCCACACTCTGTCACTTGTAGTAGAAGAAACCACATCCTCAACAAGCATATTGATCAGATCACCCTATCTAATACTCTTTTTCATCCCTTCCATCCACTAGTGGTTGCTGATACTAGTGAAAAAATAGAAGTCATGCAATGTCAGAACATACTACTATCACAAAGATCAGAATCTATACATTCCAATCCATATAACCATAGATGCCTCTTCTTAAAATAAAGTTGAGCCTGAGCTTTATTTTCACAATATTTGGTATCTTCAACAACCATGATGTTACAACATCATATAGAACATCAGCTTCTCCATATCACAGAACCCATCATTTTTGGTTCTTGATTCATTATCCAAAAGACTTGTTATATAGAGAAGTCTTTTAAGAATCTCAAAAGCGACACAGCCAGTGCAGCTCATTCAAGTTATCACAGACACCTGAATACCAAGAAGACAAGACCTCTCACATTCTTTTTGATGCAAGGAGTTTAGATTGCAGACTTGCACACATTCATCAAACAAATATCCAACTCCCATCAAGATATTTGCCATCATTTGCATGCACATCTTTGTTAAAGGACCATATCTTCATGCAAACACAACATATGATGCTACCACACATCATAAACCTATGAAGATAAACACACTCTCAATCAATTTCTGAATCATATTACTCAGAACATAATTTTGCATGAACACATCAGGCAATTACTCAGCTCCCGACAAAGTATTTGCAAACATTCATATGCATATTTTTATCACCAGATCATTTTCTTCACAGTTTCCTTTGAGAGAGACAGACAACAGTTAAAACCACCTTCTATCAATTGGTTAAGCAACACGAGCACAAGTGGATTCTTCATCACAACCGGCAGACATGAAAGATATATATACCACAAACCAAACCATATTTGGTCAGTGACTCAACTCTACACTCCGCCCTGGCCAAAACAACCTTCATTGGTTGAAGAGACAAAAACCTGAAATGATGTTCCAACATCAGTTCAGACATCAGCCTAAAATACATGGACTTACCATTTACCATGGATATGGAGTCAATACCCATGAAAGTCCATACATAACTCTTGCAAGGGACACAAGAGGATACACCTGTACTAAATCAACCTCCAAGATCAAGTCATAAATACATGCAATAGCCTACACACTACACACCTTAAGAGGTTTCTTCTGATAGGCACAATAACCAAATCTCTTGTCTGACTTTTAGGTGTAACATGCCATCCTAATATACCTTAAGAGGAGATTCCCTCTAACAAGTAATTTGGGCAGATTCCAACATACATGGTATAGAACCAGCACTATACCACAAACACATATGCTTTTACCACGTCCTTCAAGGATAAAAGATTCATTTTCAGTCCTTGTACCCAACCGAGTGTTCCATTATGTGAGAACACCATAGGACATCCATACATCACCCTACCATGAATGTCTCTTCCATTAAGACAGAACAGGAAAACCATGTTCTTATAAACTTGATAGTAATATAAAGTTTGAGAGAACATCCTTTATCTTGTGTTAAAGACATATCTCAACAATCGCTAAGAACATATAGAAGAAAATTATATCAGCACAGCCTGCAGTTGGTACACTCCCATAACACCTCTCGCATAGAATCTGTTTCTAGGCCAAACACATGATTCCATAAATCCAGATCCTTCAATTAGAAGGACTTCCAGATGGCAGAGAGAATTTTCTGGACATTTGAGATCGACCTCCATAAAGATTAAAATCACCACTAAAAAATTGAGCTCAACTTCTGCATGACTACTTACTTGGACCAGAAATAAACTAATCCAATAAGTGGCAATATAATCTCCCATATGTGATCACAACATATTTGCTTAGCACCCAAAACATCTGCTATGTCAGCCCTTAGTCCAGAAGAATTCTTCACACCTTGCTAATAGGATTTTCCAACATCTTGTAGAACATATTTCCAAGGAACTCACCAAACACCAGAAGTTTTCCATCAGATACAAATGCAGCAGAAAAAAAGTCAGAAAACTCTTCAACAAACTTCAGGCATGGGTTAGTCACCCTTGTACATAAGCACCACAAAACCGGTGACAACAAATCAACCATGGTTTAAAAATAAATCAAACCAACAAAACAGAAGCACAAGAGCCTTCTTTCAACTACCATGCCTTAAACCTTCAAACAGGACCACATCTCAGCCTATCACAAATGAACTAACCTCGTTCAAACAACTTTTCAGTATAAACCTTCTTCTTTCCTATGTTACCAAAAAGTATCTTCCCAGGATCTCACCCAGAATCAAAATAGGATACCTGCTTTGATACCAATTGAAATTCTAGTACATCAAACTCTGATGTCCTATAAGGATATCGAGACATTTGATCTGTCATAAACACACAAGAAAAGTAAAAAGTACTGAAAAGATAAATAACACACCAAAATTGTTTACCCAGTTAGATGACACACATCTACTCTGGGGCTACCATGTGACACCCCAAATAATTCGATTATTAAATAATTAGAATTTTTAATTATTAATTTAATTAGAAATTTAATTGTTGGTATTTTTGGATTATTGGAATTAATTATTAAAATGAAAGTGGAATTGTTGGCGGTGTGAAGTGTAAAGTGGGGGTGTGAGGAGTAAAAGGCTCTACTCACACTATTTATTTTATTTTTATTATTTTAGAATAATAAAAGGAATAAAAGAAGAAAAAGAGGAAAAAGAGTCACATTTGGAAATATTTATCATACTTGCAATTAAGAAGAGGAAAAGGAAGGAGGAAAAGCCAAAAGTGTCAGAATCCGACAAATCTTTGAGGTAAGGGGTGATTTTGTCTGATTGTTGTGCCTTATAAGTTTTGATGATCAATAAAGTTGACTAACATGTTAAAAATCCCAATTTAGGATTCTCTAGGTTTGTAGGATTTGATCCAAATTTACCCAATTGCATGAAACTAGAATGAATGGATGTTATAGGATTGTTGGATGTGGTTGAATTGTGTTAAATCTCACTATTATACTATTGTTAGGATGATTTTTGTGGTATTTGATGAGTTGGTTCATAGAGGAATGTTGGGGTTTGAGTTGGGAAGAAGAATGCTGTCAAAACTAGTGTTTTCTGCCACCGTGGGTCGTGGGAACCGGTTCTCATGTGAGAGAACCCGGGTTCCCAGTGTTTTGGTGAGTAAAAATGACATTTTTGAACGCAGGAACCGGTTCCCCATATGGAGGAACTGGGTTCCACTGTTAATTTTTGGAAAATTCCAAACTTTGAAAATTCATAACTTTCAAACCGTAAGTCCGTTTTAGTCGCCGTTTTGGACGTTGTTTCTTAAATTAACTACTCTATTTTATAAAATAAAGAAAATTATAATTAATGTATTTTATTTTGAAAAGAGCCATTTTTCCGATTTGTGAACTATGGTAGTTTTAAGAATGGTGGATGAATTGGTTTAGATTGTTCTGACAGGTTGAACGAAGATTGATGCTTATGTGTTGTTTCCTTGTTGTTTATTCATGATTGTATTGATATCATGTGTTGTTGTCGATGTTGTATATTCATGACGATTGTTGATCTTAGTTGTTGTTGTATATACCGGTGATAGCCTTATCAATTGAAGGGTAAGCGTTTGACATATTTATGCGTTGTGATGATTTATTTCATGATAGGTGACGATATCATGTTGTGGTTGATGATGGTTTATGATGTCTGATGTGGTCATAACCTGTGTTGAATGTTGCATGCTTTATGATGTGCATGCATATGCATTCTGGTGGAGTTAATTCCCATTGTGTGGAATTTGACTTGTATTGCCGATAACCGTACCCGGGTGATGATGGGTGGTTAGGCTGGATTCGTGTCCAGGTGATTATGGACGAATCGATGATTACTGTATCCGGGTGATGATGGATCAGTGTGTGTGACTTGGTCACGTGTTGGTACCACATGCATAAAGTCTGCATCATTACTTGTTTGGATTATAACATGTTAGGATGAATTCCAGTGTTATAGTCTGTTGTTTGTGTATGGCATATATTTTTGACTGGTGTATGAAGCAGATCTGATTATGCTGAATAGGGTGGACTGATGTCTTATGATATTTTATTGCTTTTGATGAACTTATAATGCATTTTAATTATGATGAAGTCTCACCCTTACTTTGATGATTTCAGATTGAAGTCTTAGCTGCTTAGGAGTTGGTGAGGATGGCTCTTGAGCTATGCATTTAGTTTACCCGTGTGTTAGTGTCATGCTCTGGTAGTTGTAACACTGGGGAACGGTTGCTTGCGAGTTATATTTTAAAACTCTGTTGTTCTTTTGGTTAATTTTGGGAATAATTATTGATTGAACTTTATTCCATTTTGATGATAATTTCCGCTGTGTAGAACATGTCTTCTGGTTTAATTATTTTAATGAAGTTCTTCAGTGAAGCATGACATGTTGATTGTTGGTTTTTCTATTTTGTGTATTTTAATAAATTGTAATGCCCTTTGTATTACATGTTAGCTCTGAAATTATTAATATTCGCGGGGTATTTTAGAAGGGGTGTTACATACCAAGTCGGGGTGAAGTCCACTATCAACAATATCAATTCATAGACCCTACATCCAACACACCTGTTGATGATCTACTCACTTAATCACTACCCAATGACCCTTCTACCTAGGTACTCCCTATATATGAGAAACCCTCTCACTCCCAATCATTGCAATGATGTCTAGAAGTCAACACCTCAACCACTACATCGACGACCCTTCACCTACACTATGATCACACAAATAGACAGTTTGGAAGACACATTTCCATGAAAAACTAGCTAAGTTTCAAAACCAAACTCCACCATTTGTTATATTTGCTCCTAACTAAGAACACAACATGTAGTTGCTTCAAAGATTCCTCTCTAAGAACAATATGTACTACCTCTTACTTACAGGTTTCGAGGGTTACAGTGACTATCCTATAAACCGGGTGGTTAACTTCACCTAGCCCTAATGATTTCATATTTGATACTCTTGGCTAGCTTGCTTAACTAGGTTACATATCCTTCTATTTATACCATATACCCAACTGGTTTTGGGCCTTCAATCACAACTTCATTAGCTGTAACAAGCTTCAGAAACTTCTACCTCAAGAAAGATCTTCAATCTTTAGTTTCCTAAATAATATCCTTATTTAGAAAGTCTTCATTCTCTTTGATTTCTGATTGAATCTTCTAGACCTTTAAATATGCCTTTAAATATGCGCCAAAAAGGTTGCATAATATTCTTTGAATATTATGCACAATTCAATTTAGAACTGAATCTCATTAATCCAGCTCAGCATGTGCGATGTCGAATGCTCCTTCATAGGACATCTTCTTCGACATGTTGTTTCAGTTGTTGAATAAGTTCAACCCAACATATTCTAACATTTTAATAGAACTTCTTCTTGTTGTACCTGATTTTAGCAAGTTTTATACATCCTATTCTACATTACATTATTGCTGCTATTATTTGTTTTACAAAAATTAAGTCAATCCTAAAACAAGAGAACTAACAATTTTAATATAGATTTGGTACCATTGATTGATACATTATCATAATTGATGGTGGACTTGATTCTCCTTCATCTAATCAATTAGGCATCTGTTCTAATTGATTATAAAATTCAAAACCTTGTCTAATCAATTTGATAGTTTCCAATTCCTCTGACTAGGCTCCAAAACTATTTTAGGTGATTTTATTTGAGAATGAGATGTTTCAAAAACAGTTTTTAGTGTTTTTGTGTGTGTGTGTGTGTGTGATTTATCCCTAATTATTTCAAAAATTCCCTTATGTTTTTATAAAACATTGATCACTCGACTAGATACGATTATGTGACCTTTTACACTTCCTTTTTTTCACACTTTAAAACTTCAAGTCATTTTGCCTGATATACCAATCATATGAGCATTTCACTTGAATATTCTTGTGGATGAGACTCGATATATCTTCAAGTCATACACCATCACTAGAGTGTATAATTGGTAATCATAAAAACCCTAATTCTTTGAAGTGATTCAGAGGAATAGCTTGACTGATCATCTTGTGCATATTTGACCGCTAGCTATATTACTTATTTTTCTTTATGTGTTGTCATCATTAAAATCACTTTAATAATTGTTACAGTTTCAGGTGTTATCATCATCAAAGTCATGATGTTGTTAGGGCCAACCATATCTTACTTATCTATGAGCTTTGATCATTACCCGATTATACTTGCAAGCACATAGTTACACACTAACTTTTCACAGAACATGGAGTTCGGTCTTAACCCCTTCTTGAACATCAAACACTTAAAATCTTCTCCCATCCCCTACTTCTACTGCTACCTTTGTCAATCAGTCAATATATTCACATATGTTTTCTTTATTTTTCTACTGAATTCGGATAAGAACAACTATGTTGGTAGATTTTCGCTTTTGATCCATGAAAGAGTCACATTACTACTTCAATAACCTTATGCTTCCGTCTGGGAGAGCCTTGAACCATGTAATTAAGGGCCCCATAAGGGTTAACATGAAAAAAAAATCCATTTTACGACTTTTCCTGAGCTTGATAATAGTCCAACCTAGTCTCTATATGCTCAATATTTTCGTTTGGATCCCCGTTCAGTTATAACTATCTAGCTTTAATGACTTTTCAAGATATTTAGTGATCCTACTATCGTGGATTCGTCTTGAGAGTGGGTTTCTCTTTCACTTACGATTTGGTAGTTCATTACCATGTTGCTCGTCCCTTTTGGAGTGGTGTGACGGTGATTGATAATAATGACAATCCTTTGGTGGCGTATAACTCTTACCAGCTCCTCTAAACTATGAATTAGAGTATGGTGTCCTCGACGATGATTGAGGTCAAAGTTAATTGGATAGTGAAACAGTGTCAACGAGGACATTCTCTAACTTGCCTCTCAACTCGTCGTGCAAATTGGCCCTAGGCACGAAATTATCCCTAGGGAAGTTGAAAGTTTTCTTCAATTCAAAGTATCGTTTCAGCAAGAAAGTGTGAATTTTTTAGTTGCACTAATTTTCAATAAATTGTATGTCCCTTGCGCGCCTAAAGTAGCTTGAAATTGTTGGAGATTGTGGAGTATTTCATGTCCATGAATCATAGATTGCAAAAATGTTGCTCTGAAGCTCGACTTTGGATCGGTTTTAGGGGAGATTAAAGTTTTGGAAGAACTTGGGAGGTTCCATGTCTACAACATTGAAACTACATAAGGAGTAACTAAGATCGGATCCTCCTTAGTGGATGTGAGAAGTGGAGCCTCTGTCGCTAAATGTGGAGCTTTGGTTATAGTGTGACGGAGATGTTGCGTGCAACGGCCAAACAAGTTGCTTTTGATGCTACTATGAAAATAGGAATTTGATATGTGATCTTTGCGAGGAAGAGATTAGTGTTCTGAAAGAGATATGATTAGTGACCTGAGATCGTAGTGAAGAGATGGTGACTCTGTGGAAATTCATTAGAGTGAGAAGTCGATTTCCACATATAGAGCGAATGTTTCATACGGGAACCAGCGATAGGTGAACATCAGATGCACTTGAATTCTGATACAGTGGAGTGAGTTTCTGGTACAACATATGTAGAACTGTGAAGTTAACACTTCAATGTCCAAGTCAGTAAATGAATGAAAAAGTAGTTTGAAAATATGAATGAATGAATATCTGAAATGACGCGCATTATGATTTATATAAGACAACCGATTAAAACCACATTCGTGAGATCTGACGCCTTATGCAGACAACCATCCAATCAGATCCAACGCTGAAAAGTGTGTAAGAGGTCGGAATCATGTGCTCTCAACTTAGGTGAAATCTCATATGTTTTGTGCGATACATGAACCTTTTGTCGTTGGTCTTGTGAGGGGTCAAGAAGAAATTAGATATACTAAAATAATCTTTAAGGAGCCGATGGTAGAATCAAATTCTTGTTTTGGTTAGTGCACTCTCCCTTTAAAAAACAGTCGTTGTGGAGCTAGTCATATAATCAAATGCTTTTTTTTAACTTTTCCATTTTTGCTCTCAGATAGCTGAAACAATAATCACTTCAGTGTCCATTATCTTCGTTTTCTTGTTTTTTATTAACAAACTTTTGCTTTTCATTACTATTATATTTTACAGTAGAGTGCTTTTTTGTTAACAAAAAAAAGATAATGTGCTATTTATTCATTGCATGAAATGTCCCACTCGTGCCTTTTTTGCTGTTATAAGAATATGTGTATTATCATTTAAAAAAAATGGAAATCCTCCTCCTCGCCAGGTTCTGAAGAATCGACACCGTATAGTCTTGTCCATTTCAGATGGTCGACATGAATTGTTGTCCCCATTCACTTGGCCCCATATGCATGCACTTCGTACTTTCTCACATGAAGTAATTCTCACGCAACAATGGCACACTTTTAATTAAAATTTGAGAATTTTATATTAGAAATATCTTACTTTATAATTTTCAATTATATTTGATATCTGAATTTTTCTTTTTTTAAAATGATCTTACTAAAAGTATTTTTCTATTTGTTATAATTATATTTATTATTACAAAAATAAATTATTTTAATTTTTTAAACTAATAACAATTCAAAAAATTATATAATTAATATTAAATTTTTATTTAATAGTCCAAGTCATTCCATCAAAGCGTCGAAGGTACCATGTAACCCTATTTTAAAGTTCTACATTTGATCCCTGCTAAATATTTTTGCTTACTATTAGATGTCATCGGGCAACCTCTTGCACTTCAGGCCGTAGTGGTAGGGAACATCCATAAATGAGGCATTCTCTATGAGATTTGAAATATTTTATCTCTAACCTATAACTCACTTTATTCCTCGACATCTAAGTGTCTTAGATATTGGAGTCTTAACCTTGTAGGTCACATCGACGTCGTCCTATCGGAGATCCACTCCACCGCATCAAGACTTTATTCCATCATTTTACCAAACATTTTTTATTCCTAGCTGAACATTGGCGTTGTCGGTGGGAACTCAGAGTTTGCATTGTTCCCTTTTATCTCGAATTGTGGGAAATTATTTCAGACTGCCCAAAATAGTCCCACGTTTCTTGGAAATTTATACTAGTCGCTTGTGAGAACTCAAAGTTTACATTGTTCCCTTTAACCTCGACTAGAAGACAACTGTTTCGATCTAGCCAAACTAGTTTCACATTTCTTGCAAATTGTGACAAACATGAGTTAATATACAAAACTCATATACATCACCGAGTAAGGCGTCTTTTCTAAATGACAAAGTCGTGAGGCTCACCAACGGATACTTGACATAATTAATTATGATGGATGAGCAGTTGCTCACCAACAAATTTTAACACTAAAATTTGTTGAGAATCAACAATCAAGCATTATCGTGATATTACTCATCATATGAATGAACCAAGTGTGAAACCTTATTTTGTAGGTAATATATCTTTAACCAAGGCACAATCTTTTAATGATGACAAATATGGTCACAACCGTAAAAACAAATATAAAGACATCTATAAGGTCAACCATAAAGAGAACTAATAATAAGTTAAGCAAAATGCCTAAGCAGTTAAAGATGCAAACCAAAGAGATGTGGTTTGATGAACTTGACTATTTAAAGAAGAAGACAAACAAAGAGCATTTAGTTAAAGCCTCAAGTATTCTCAAGCATTGTCAACAAAGAAGATAATATTTGGAAAAGACTTGTAAAAGGAGTTAATCTCCTAAGATCGTAAGTGAGTGACCTTTTGTAAAAGCAAAGGTTTATCCTGTAAAAGTATATGGCTATAATCTTACACACACGAATACCTTTTTTCAAATACCTTAAGCCTTGAGCTATTTAGACAATGCGTCAATGATGTGCAACTGCTAGCAATAGATCATTGCATTTTGTAAAACCAACAACAACTATTTTTTATGATCTAATTGATTAGGCCAAAGTGTTAATCGATTAGACAATAGTCAAAATAATTAAATGAGAATTCCATTTTGGGCATTCATCTTGCCTATAAATAGATGCCTTATTTCTCATTTTAAATCATCTAGAATCATATTTTGACATTTTTCTCTCTCACTCTCACTCTAAAATTTTATTTAACTTTCTCTCACTAGATGTTATAGCCAAATCATGTTGTGAGAAACGTTCTTTTTGAGTGAGGATGTCAATGTAATTCTGGAAGGATAAAATCGTAAAAGTCATCAAAGAAATATTGCTTATACACCTTGGTTGAATACAATCTATTTAGGAATAAAATATATAGTTCGAAGCTAAACCCGATCAAAGCTTTGATTGGGGGTTGTATGATCAGTTCCTATACAATAGGTTGAATATTATCTAGCTTTGGCAATATTCCCTTGGTTCTTGGTTAGCCAGTAAAACCAAGACTTTTTTTAAGATTAGTCGATATTAAAAATATTCTTAGGTTTGAGATCAACTTAGTTAAAATCTCAGAAATTATTTGGTTATCATGTTAAACCAAAATTGAGCTCAAAAATTTGGAACTTGAAGACTAACCGCTACAAGGTTCGTGTTCATGGAAAGAAGACTAATTGCTTCAATCCACAGTAAGGAAGTAAGAATAATCACTTCAATCTCAATAATTTATTGGAGAAAAGACGTAAAGGCCCAAATTCATCGTTCTGTATCATTTGGTTAAAGGTCAACCACCATTTCCTTGTATAAGGGGATTCATGAGCCTTTCATACTAAAATATCTCAAGACCAATTCTTGGGGAGAGGAGTAGGTCAGTTAGTTTTGACTGAATCTCTATAACTCTCTGTGTTATCCTTTTCCATTATCTTTAACTTTATGTTATATATTATTTGTTTCTTATTATTTGAGAATGGTTTTAAAAATCTTATTCAAGTTAATTTGTCAAAGGTTTTCAAAACCAAGTCTTTTCAAACCATGCAATTCACTTTTCTTGTATGTGAAGTCTCAAGTCCAACAAGTGGCATTAGATCCTAACTCGTGTTTAAAGGACTAATCATACTGGGAGAAAGATGAGTTCCTACACAAGTTTTGTTGTTAAACTCACCACCGTCGTTTTGAAAATAGTAATTTTTTATTTTTGAAAATTAAATCTAAATATTTGTAATAGATAACAATAGTTGATGGTCCACTTTACCCTGCTTATCAAATTAATGATAAAGGAGTGGAAAATTCCTTTTTTTGTCTTTTTGGACCAAAAAAGATAAGATTTAGATCTTTCAAGTATAAACTTTTAATAATGTCTTTTAGATAACAATATAACTCCTCACCATTCATTATTATAAAACCGCCAAGTATATGTGGAAAACTCTGGAAAGGATATATGCAATCTCTTCAAAGTATCTGACAAGAGAAAATGAACTCATGAGGCGAAGAAGAAATGAGATGTTAGCCTTAAATGTTTTCCTAGATCGATTTATATAGGAAACTTTATTAAGAATTATTTTACTAACAAATTTCTAAGAATTAAGATTGGAAAATTAATCCAACTCTTAAATCTATGGATGGAAGTCTTCATGAATATCAGGAAAAATCAAGAAAGAAGAGATCATAGAGAAGATGAACAAGCTTAATCAAACACTTAAAGATGAGCAAATCACAACCGAAGAATCATCGACTTCAACTTGATCCTATCATAAAAACCTAGTTCAAATCCTTTGAAAGATCATACTTAACCATCGAACAAAAAACATTAGACGAAGGATCCTCTTGTTCAAAGAAAGACAAAGAAACTGAAGAAGTTTCTTCAACATTGAACAAATAAGAGGAAAAGAAGCATCAACTTTGTAGAGAATCATATTCAAAATGAAGTAGAAAGAATATGCACAGAGGCACCCAACAAGGAGGATGAAATATTGAGATCAGAAAACAGAAATCTTAAAAAAAGGAAGTTTTCCAGTACTCATTGTAAGATAGAACTAGACACTAAAAATGTTTATGTTTTACATTAAACATATATATAGGTTAGATCTTATGTGACTAAGACTAATACATCTTGGCCCAAGAAAATGTTATGGGCACCAAAGTGAAACTCTATTTGTTTTGCAGGATTGCTTTATGGCTTTGAGACTAAATGATTATTTAAAGTTGAACAAAGCATCAATATACTATGAAAGTATACAAAGCTTGAAGTCTTTGATCTCGAGGATGAACAATGATGACAAATGTCAACTATTATGATAAAAGCAATATATTTGAGAGTACTCTAAAGATTTAATTATTAGAAATTATCAATAGAATAATAAGTTTTTAATGGACTTATTCATTTTATGGATTAACGACTCTCGCATCCAACGATGTATAGAGAAGAATACACCGTAAGGTGTTCTTCCCTTTTGGGAAATATTTATAAAAAATTATTTCTTGATTTAAGAGGTAAAAGTATTTTAAGATTGAAATTATCAGTAAAATATTATAAAACCCTTAAAATAGTTATTTTAATTAATTACTCATTTTTTTAAAACTATTATTAACCCATAAAAACAAGCTTATTCAAGTGTTTTATGCACAGGGGTACCAAAAGCAAGAATTAGAGGTACCAAGGTAGCAACTAGCGCAAACATGCTAAAAAAGAAGGATATAATCGATTAACACTTTTTTCTAACTGATTAGAACTTATCTAAATGTATTTTTTTCCAGAACCAATAGAAGCCCAACTTGCGCACTGTTAAGGACCAAATTGTAGCTATTTTGTACATGATTTTGTGGTCCTTAATAATACCTTTTTAATTAATTAGTAGTATTTATTCTAGTATTTTGGTTTAATTATGTTTTTATTTAGTTTTTGTTTATAATATATTATTTAACTTAGTTTACTTTTAAATTGTAGGTTTTTAATTATTGATTCTCTCAAGCTTGGATTCAAGGACACTTGAAGAGCTCTTGGGATGGTTCTTTTTGAAGGAATTTTTGGAAGAAGAAGCATGCTTGTCGCTCAGCGGTTTGCATGGGCCCATGGATAACCTTAGCGCGGTCTGCGAAAATCAGAAAAGGACAGACCCATGCTTTCACCTTTTCAGCCACCTACTCCCTCATTTCCAGCTGGTTTTTGGTGTGTTAGAAGAGGGAACATCACTTATTCATGATTATCATTCATTGTTGTAAGTTAGGGCATAGAATTAGAAAGAAAAAAAGATAGTTCTTCTGGATTCTTTAATGTTCATCATCTCCTCCAACAATCTTGTGAGCAAAGCAACCATGAAAATGAGTGGCTAAGTTCTTTTTGTGTCAAGATTAGAGGTAGTTGATCTAACTAGTATGTATTTCTTTTAATCCATTTGTGTATGAACATGGTTGATGATTAATATATGTTGAATATCTTTGTTCTTCTATCTTTTTATGCTTTGAATCTTGTTTGAAAAAGGATGCTTCAAAGTAGACCTAGGATATTCATCCACTAATGAACAAATGCTATGAATAGATTTGTGTGTTAGTGTTTACAAGTATTGAGCTTCATGTTTATCATGTCAATAGTAGAGGTGAGAAATCATTCAAGGATTAACATGATAAAACTCACAATCTTGGTGAGAAATCAACAAGATTGAGAGGATATGTACTTATAGAAATCATCAAACTAGTTCATCACTTGGTTAATAGAATGCATATGAAATTAGGTCAATGAAACTAATCTTGACATGCTTCCATCAATTAAAAACAAACCCCAACTCTCTTGAATCCAAACCATAACTCTCTTTTGAAAAGACTATTTTAGTTATTTGCTTGAAATTCATGATACTAGTAGCTTAGAAAACAAACCCTTTGGTTACTTAAATCTTAAAATACGCGTTACTATTGAAAGACTACAATATACACCAATCCCTGTGGATACGATAAATAGAAATACTTGATTCGTCGAATATTCCTACAACAAAATGGCGCCGTTGCCGGAGATTGGCGTTTGATATTGCTAGTATCACAATAGTTGTGTGTTTTAAGATATTTTTCTACTAATCTCTCTTTGTTTCTTTTGTGTGGCTAGAATTTTTCAGGAATTAGTTTATGCGAGGAAGTGTTCCGGCCGATCAACTCCTTTTCGATCCCGAAATTGAAAGGACGGCAAGAAGACTTAATAGTAGTGCTAAACGAAGGAAAATATTAGCTAGGCAAAGGCAAGAAAGAGGAGAATCATCTACTTCTTCTACACCACCCATGTTAGAAGAAGTCATTATGGCGGAGAATCAACCACCACCTCCACCACCACCGAGGGGGCCTTGTGTAAATAGCCCTCGTCACACCGCTCAATTTGCTCGCCAAGAAAATGCAAGGTTCACGGAGATGAAGACGGGCTTGCTCCAACTTCTTTATGCAATTCCTTTTCATGGTCATGACCATGAAGATCCTTACACCCACCTCACTAAGTTCTATGAGATCGCGGGTGCGGACGGAGCTCTAGAAGATCAAGAGGAGCAATACTTTCAAAGGCTTTTCCCTCATTCTTTAGTGGGGAAAGCAAAGGATTGGTATCTAGACCAACTACAAGAGACAATGACAAATTGGAATGTGTTGGAGGAAAAATTCCTTGAAAGATTTTTTCCTCAATCACGATTCATGGAGGCAAAAACCGCGATTTCGGTGTTTTCACAAGGAGTTAACAATCCTTTGAATAGGGCTTGGGAAAGACATAAGTCCATGCTTAGAAAGTGTCCTAGCCATGGTTTTGACGAGCTCACTCAAATTCATATCTTCCGAAATGGTCTCCAACCTCAACATAAATTGTTGTTGGATGCTACGGCGGGAGTTTCTTTGATGGCAAAAACACCATATGAAGCAATTCAAATAATTGAGAAGATGGGGAGGAATGACCACCAAACTCAACATGATCAAGGAAGTGCGCAAGTAAAAATGGGAGTTCTTGAAATTGGCTCTAGTCACGAAGCACTTCTAGCGCAAAACAAATTATTTGCGAAACAAGTTGAAGAATTGACAAAACAAATGGCAAGGCTTCCTCAACAAATCATGGAGATGCAAGGATCATCTAGCAAGCAAACTCAACAAATTGCTTGTTGTGAATTGTGTAAGGGGGATCACAAAACGGGATTTTTTCCCCCGGAAAATGAGGAAGCAAATTATATGGCCAACCAAGGGCAAGGATACCAACAACGAGCTCGTTATCCTTATCAAAATCAAGGCCAAGGTTACCAACAAAGAGGTAACCAAGGTTATCAAGGCGGGTGGAGACAAGACAACAACAATCAAGCTAGACAAAATCCGTACCAAACTCAAAATCAAAATCAAGCTCAACCTCAAAATCAACCTCAAAATCAAGCGAGATCTTCCAACATTCAAGACACTCTAGCTCAATTCATGCAAGCTTCTATGGCAAACCAAAAGAGCACGGAGGCATCTATCAAGAATTTGGAAACTCAAATGGGGCAATTAGCAAAGCAAATTTCCGATCAAAGTGCTTCGACCTCATTTTCTCCAACTACTCAAGCAAATCTAAAGGAGCATTGCAAAGCTATTACGACTAGGAGTGGTAGAGTTTGTGATGGGAAAAAGAAAGTTGTTGAAAAGAAAAAGAAAGTAGTGGAGAGAAAAGATCAAGTAGAGAATGAAGAAGAAATCGTTGTTGAGGAAGTTGTAGTTGAAAAAGATGATGAGAATGTTGTTGTGAAGGATGATTTAGTTGAAAATGATGTTGTAGTCGAAAATGAAAATGTTGATGATGGTGTAGTTGAAAAGGAGAAAGTGGAGGAAAAGAAGAAGAAAATGAGAAAGAAAAAGGAGAAGGAAGTCACTCTACCATTAAGAAACTTACCTTATCCTCATCTTCCTTCTAAAAAGGATGATGCTAAGCACTATGCTCGGTTTATGAATATTTTTAAGCAATTGCAAATTAATATTCCATTCACCGAGGCATTAGAGCAAATGCCGAAATATGCAAAATTCATGAAGGACATATTGACAAAAAAGAAGCGGTACACGAATCAAGAAACTATAATGGTTGATGCAAGTTGTAGTGCAATAATTCAACGCACTATTCCAAAAAAAGAAAGTGATCCGGGGCGTGTAACCTTGCCCGTTACCATTGATTGACTTGGGATCAAGTATCAACTTGATTCCATTATCCATTGTAAAGAGGTTGGGGGATATCAAATTAAAGTCTACAAAAATGACGTTGCAATTGGCGGACAAGTCTATTACTCACCCGCATGGTGTAGCTTTAGACTTGTTGGTCAAAGTGGACAAATTCTTTTTCCCGGTTGACTTTGTTGTGATAGATATGGAGGAAGACGTGGATGCACCTCTAATTCTAGGCCTTCCATTCATGAAGACGGCTAGAATGATGATTGACATTGATGATGGTTTAATGAAGGTGAGGGTTCAAGATGAAGAAATTTGCTTTAATCTTTTTGAAGCAATGAAGCATCCAATTGATATGAAAGATTATTTCAAAATTGATGCTATCGAGGAAGCAATAGAAGAAGTGAATGATGATGATGATAAGCGGGATCTTGAGGAGTGTTTAGAAGGGATGGAGATTTCTAAAGAAATGCTTCCATGGGAGGAAGAAGTGGAAATTTTGAAGAATGATCCCAAAGACAAAGAGCCAAAACTTGAGTTGAAAGCACTACCATCTCACTTGAAGTATGTGTTTCTTGAGGAGGGAGGTAAGAAACCCGTAATCATTAGTAATACATTATCGGAGAAGGAGGAGGGAAGCTTAATTCAAGTTTTGAAATCTAACAAAAATGCAATTGGTTGGGTTTTAGCCGATTTGAAAGGCATAAGCCCGACCTATTGTATGCATAACATCATGATGGAGGAAGAGTACAAGCCGGTAGCCCAACCTCAGAGGCGTTTGAATCCGGTGATGAAGGAAGTAGTTCGAAAAGAAGTGGTGAAGATGTTAGAAGCGGGGATGATTTATCCGATCTCGGATAGTACTTGGGTGAGTCCGGTGCATGTGGTTCCGAAAAAAGGAGGTTTGACGGTTATGTCGAATGATAAGGATGAATTAGTGCCGACATGAAAAGTAATGGGATAGAGAATGTGCATCGACTATCGAAGGCTTAACAAAGCAACAAGAAAGGATCACTTTCCTCTTCCGTTCATGGACCAAATGTTGGAAAGACTCGCGGGTCAACAATATTATTGTTTCTTGGATGGTTACTCGGGGTACAATCAAATTTGAATCTGGAAGATCACGAGAAGCGGCTTTACATGTCCTTTTGGAATATTTGCGTATGACGTATGCCTTTTGGCTTATGTAATGCGCCGACAACATTTCAAAGATGCATGCAAGCCATTTTTGCCGATTTGATTGAGAAGACGATTGAAGTTTTTATGGATGATTTCTCCGTCTTTGGAGCATCATTTGATTTTTGCTTGGAGAATTTGAACACCGTCTTGAAGAGGAGTGTGGATACAAATTTGGTCTTGAATTGGGAAAAATGCAATTTCATGGTGACCGAGGGAATTGTCCTTGGACACAAAATATCTTCAAGAGGAATCGAGGTTGATAAAGCAAAGATTGATGTGATCGAGACGTTTCCCCCACCTACCAATGTTAACGGCATTCGGAGCTTTCTAGGACATGCGGGGTTCTACCGTAGATTCATCAAAGACTTCTCAAAGATAGCAAAGCCCTTGAGCAACTTGCTCAACAAAGATAAGTCCTTCTTATTTGATAGAGATTGTTTAATGGCTTTTGAAAAATTGAAAGAAAATTTGATAAATGCACCCATAATCACTGCGCCTTTTCAAAGTCAACAAAAAGTCAACATTTTGTTTTGAAGATTAATTGAGCATGGAAACTCCAATTGAGATGAAACCAAAGAGGTTGGTTAGAGGACACTTAGAGCTTTCTAAAAAGTCCAAGAACACTAAAAAATATGGAAAATGGAGCAAAATACACATTGCACAAGTTGGGTCTTTTTGAAGAAGTGCACAAAGAGAGATACTTGTAAAAATCAAAATTTTTGCAAATGGGCCTAGTTTTTCTTCATCCAAACTTGTTCCTTAGACAATTTGGAACATCCAAGCCCAATTTCATGAATTTTAACTTTATTTTTCTATTTAATTTGGATTTTATTCATTTAAATACAAATTAAATTAAAAAATAAGGTATAAAATCAAAATTAAATGCAAATTGATTTTTTCTCTCATCCCTGAGGTCCAAGCAACTCACCAAAAGCTGTCAATTTCGAAATTGATAAAGATTTGGCAAGAAATTGATTGAAATTGATCATAAAAGATAAGATTTGATTTTGTACAAAATCAAATAATCTTTACATTGATTGATGATTATTTGTTCCTCAAATCAGCTCAATTTCCATCCATCATAAATAAACAATACATATCACACATGAAGGAACTGAAAAATTGCCTCAAGAACCCTAACCTAAACTCAAAAAATCCGTGACTCTCAAGCAATCTGCAGCCTTGGTTCCAGTGGATTTCAATCAATTTTGAGCATTCCATCGTGTTCCTTGGGTTGTTTAGAGCCGATCCAGACCTTTACAAGTTGCAAAACCATCAAGAATCAAGCAAATACGATTTCGGTTTGTCACACTTTTTCAAAAATCGAATTCTGTTATCCATGCATTTTTAACATGTTTTGTTGTGTGTTTTGTGTTTAGTTTCTGGATGGTTTAATTGCATTTCCATGGCCTGAAACACGAATCACCATGATTAGGGTTTTCTGAACCAAATTGGGGTTTCCTTAAAACGGAAAAATTGGACCAAAAGACCACCACCATCGTGTTTAGAATGTCATTTACAATCGATTCATGTACTCACAATTCATTTATATTATGTGTATGAGATTTTAGAAATTGCAGGGGCCTTAGCGTCGAAGAAAGACCGACGCAAAATTCCCAGAATTCAAACGAAGAAGATGAAGATCTTCGCGCGCGTTCTGGGCAATCAGAAAGTGACACCGTTTAAACACAATTCGTTGTATTTTCCTAACACGTGGACGCTCCAGCTCAGTTGGTCAAGGCGCGTGGATATGAAGCCAAGGTCACCGGTTCGATTCCTGAGGGGACCAATATATTTTTGCTCTTTACAAGTTTGCATATTTTTCATATTTTCTATTTTCTATTTTTATTTAATATTTTCATACTATTTAATTTATCTTTTAATATTTTTATCATGCATTTAAAAAACACCAAAAATATTTATTTTTTGCATACTCATCAGAAAAATTTTTATTTTATTTTTAAAATTAAAATTATTATTTTTGCATGCATATTTAATTTAATTACTAATTTATCATTTAAATAGCTTTTAATTGATTTTTAATTATCAAATTAACTCCAAAAATTCCCCAAAAATTATTTTATCATATTAATGTCATTATTTGCATAAAAACTTTTTCTCATTCAAAAATACTTATTTTTACTAACATTTTTCTCTTATGCAATTTTCTTCCGTTTCCCATTTTTCATATGTTCACAGGTTATACCGTTTCGGACGTTTTTTATTGCTTTTCTCTTTCAATTATGTAATTGCCTATGGGATGTAATAGTTTAATTAGGACTTTTATTTTCCGCACTTTCAATTATGTATCTGCCCCAAAGCCATGTAATAGCGTAGGATTTATCTCTCCGCACTTTACTTTCCGCAATTTAATTTCCGCACCCTATAAGCTGCTAGTAATTAGGCGTGTATGGCAAGACTAAAATCGGACATAGATCACTCATAACTCCAAGATAAAATATCTGAAATCAACACACTCTTTTCACACATGCACCCCTTAGGGTAATTTTCTCTCGTTGCCGTTACGAATTCAAATGGTCAAGTCCCTCGAACGTAGAGGTATTCTAGCACCGTTGCCTTCAAAATATATCATCATAGTCCCTTCGATGTCGCCTACGAATACATGATCTTGACCCTCGATTGTTGCCTACGAAAAGTGATGATCGTCCCTTCGAATGTGCTAGGATACTTCCTACAAGTTGCCTTCTATGACCATACGATGTCCCTTCGAATGTCCCGCTTACATCCAACGAATAGGGTTACCTACCAACTAATGGTATGGATGGCACTATTCTAAAGGAACGTAAAACAACATGAAAACGACCAATTCTGAGTAGGTAATAAGACTTTTAGTTGCTTGCTCAATCAAATACTTTTCACACCACACACTTTTGTCAAAGTTCAAACTCTTTTCAAAAACGAAACATTTCCGAACACTTTGTATACATTCCTACATGAATCATTACAAAGTCAAAGCGAAATGCCTTTTCAAAACATTTTTTAACACACAGAAAGCACAATTTTTAAAGTGATCTAAGAGCAACTAAGAGCCCGTAGATAACTACGGATGGAAAGGGGTGCTAATACCTTCCCTTTTCATAACCTTCTCCCTTACTCAGAATCTAACGAAGGTATTTTTCTGTACTTTTTACCTTCCCTTAATTGGATAAAAGAAAAGTCGGTGGCGACTCTTGCTATCCGCACATTTGCGATACAAAAATCTCAAAGTCAGTTCAGCGTGTTACAATAGACAACATGTCTTATTTGGCCTAACTAACTTTCAACAAAACTACTAACTAACCATTAACTAATTAACTAACAAGTGTTAGATGATTATAAAGACTTATGAAGATGTTGAATTCCTTAATTTCATATAAAATTAGAAAATAATTGCAATGCATGAGTTTGGTGAATATACTAAAGAAGATATATTTTATGAGGGCTTTGACGATTAGACTAGAATGTTTTTTATTTCTGAATTGTAATTGAAATACTAGTACATTTTTATTAAGTAATAGTATCATATTTTTTGTTATCAATTTTTTCGTACATATTTTATATATTTTACTTTTATTATGGGAATACCCTCGATTTTGATTTTGGCTCTGCCCCTGGTAACGATATGTAAGTGTAACACGGTGAGAGAACAAACTTGTTTGTTTTGCGTTTTATCGCAAATGTTGCAGATAGCAAGAGTCGCCACCGACTTTTCTTTTATCCAATAAAGGAAATATGAAAAGAACAGGAAAAGACCTTCGTTAGATTCTGAGTACGAGAGACAATTAGGAAAAAGGAAGGTATTAGCACCCTTTCCATCCGTAGTTATCTACGGGCTCTTAGTTGCTTAGCTCACTTTGAAAATTTGCTTTCTGTGTTTGAGTAGTTTGAAAAGTATTTGAAAAGACATTTCGCTTTGACTTCGTAATGATTCTCGTTGGAATGTATATGAAGTGTTCGGAAATGTTTGTTTGGAAAAATGTTAACTATGTAATGATTCTCACTAGAATGTATACAAAGTGTTTTTGAAAAGTTTTGAAAAGTGTGAGGTGTGAAAAACATTTTGATTGGAGCAAGCAATAGAGTCTTATTTACCTACCCAGAATGGTCGTTTCTTGTTATTTTCCTTCTCCTTTAGAATAAGGTTATCCATACCATTAGTTGGTAGGTAACTTTATATGTTGGATATGAAGGGACAATCGTAGGGTCATCGTATGGTCATTGAATGCAACATGTAGGGATACCTTAGCAATTTCGTAGGGACGATCATCACTTATTCGTAGGCAACAATCGAGGGACGAGATCATATATTCGTAGGCAACATTGAGGGTCATCGAGGGACTATGATCTTTATATCGAAGGGACTATGATGATATTACTCGTAAGTGTCTTTTCTAATGGTACCCCTACGTTCGAGGGACATGACCATTGTATTCGAAAGGCAACAAGAGAGGATACCCTAAGGGGGGGGGGGGTGCAAGTGTGAAAGAGTGTGTTCAATTCATATATATTAATCTTTAATTAGGGTGATCTAAGGGTTAATTTTATCTTTCCATACAAAACCTAGTTATTATAAAATTAAGCAGTTAATATGTACAGAAAAGTAAAGTGCAGAATGTAAAGTGCGGAAAGTAAATGTCCTACGCTATTACATGCTTTGGGGCAGTTACATAATATAGGTGCGGAAAGTAAATTGCGAGAAAAGTAAATCTACGCTATTACAAAATAAACCTTGCGACCTATACATCGATTTCTAAAATTTAAATACAAAATAAAGTAAATAAATTGGAGAAAAAATGTCTAAGGATAAGAGAGAGTGTCTAAACCCTAATTGTAAAAGAAAAATATTTTTTTGGATTGATTTTAGTTAATAAAACCTAATTTCTAAGTTAATTATTAATTAATTATGAAAAATAATTTAAATTGTTAGAAAAATAAATTATTTTTATGTCAAAAATTAATTAAATATTTAATTAACCTAAATCTGAAATTAAATTATTTTTGTGATTTTTGAAAATAGTTTAATTTAATTTTGAAAGAAAATTGAATTAATTAGAAAAAAAGAAAATAAAATGTTAGGAAATAAAAAAAAAAGGAGAATGGAAATTGGAAAAGAATGAAAAAAAGGGTCGCTGAGATTCGAACTCATGTCCCCTAGGTTACCCTTGAACGCGCGTTGCCATCTGAATCAAGTGTCTTGGTTGTTTTTGAAACACAACCATTAGATCATAAGTGTCAACGTGTTTCATTTTGAATTTTTTAAAACAAATGCGTGTGGGCCCCTGTATCATCGTGTAAGCCAATCAGGAAACAGAACGATGCCACACAAGGAGTCAAATGTTCAACATCGGCGTCCTCACCGGAGCTAGGGCTCCGGTCATCTTCTTCGGTCATGCATCAAACTTGAAAACCTGTAAAACGTATCATTCATAGCAAAACAAAAGCCCAGATTTCCTAATTCGATCCTTGCGAACACGATGGTGGTGTTCTTTTATCCTGAAAGTGGTTGTGAATTGAGTTTCGAAGCAAACAGATCTAAATGCCCTAACAATGGAAAATCCTTATTCCTGCATTCAAGCTTGCATGTTATGCATTAGACCTGTTCTAAAGGGTCTTCTGAGGTCATACAAACAATCGAAAACCATTAGCAATGCATGAATTGAAGAAAACAAATTTAAGAAATATACCAAATTGGAGAGACTCTATTGGCACGGTCTGGGATGCCTTGGCTTTGTGTAATGATGTGAATCGATCCCTGGGAACTTCAGGAGGGCGAGGGAATGCTTGAAACCTACTGGAATTTGGAATTCGAGTTTGCAAGTTTTCTTTGAAATTTTTTGAAGCAAAACCCTAGTCTCTTGGCTGCCTCAATCCCCTCTCTTTGGCTTCTGGTCTTGTAGTATATATAGTGAGGAGTGTATTAGGTCAAGCATTAAGTGAAAATATATTTCCTTTCAATGAAGAATATTTGATTGAAAAGTTCATCAAAACTTTCCAAAATTGGCTCAATCTGGCTTTATTGCCTCTTGTACGAATTTGACAGCTTGTGATGAGATATCTTGAACTCAAGTCATGCAAATACTAAGCCTAACCCACCTTATCTTTTATCTTTATATTTTATTTAATTAAATTCGAATTTTAGCCATTTAACTCAAAAATAAATTAAATAAATAAAGGAAGGACGTGGCAATGAGTGTGAGGTCATGGATAATCTCAATAATAAGTTTGGATCACAAAAACTTAGGCCCATTTAGAAAAAATTGAATTTGCTAAGTATTTTTCTTCATGCACCTCTTCAAAAATGCCAAACTTGCACAACTTGTATCTTGCTCAATTTTCAACATTTTGAAGTGTTCTTGGACTTTTTAGAAAGCTCAAAATGTCCTCTAAATACTACTTTTGGTTTCATCTTCATTGAAGTTTCCATGTTCATGTAAACTTATTTTCAAAACAATGACTTTTTGTTGAGTTTTAGAAGGACCTATAATGTCTTGATCCATAACTCTCAAATGAAGCATTTTTTGCCAAAGCTTGTGAGACATGAAGTTGTAGAGAATTGAATTCTATTCAAATCGGGATTTGTTGGAAAAATTTCTGATAAAGTATGTGAAAGTTATACCTGGTTAAAGTTCTGTTGACCTTTTGTCAAGAAACCCTAATTTGGAAACTTTGACTTTTGGTCAAATCTTGAGTTTTCTTGATGAATCATGATCAACCATTGATCAAATGATGAATGTCATTTCAAAATCTTGATGTTGACCAAAAATGATGAAGTTTGACTGTATGTTGACCACAATTGACTTTTTTGTCCAATACAATTGATTTTCAACCATCTGAGCAATTGACTGAGCAAACTTGAGTTGTGAGGCTTGAAACTTGACATGATGATCCCTTGAGACATATGGGGGTATGATGACCACTTGAGTAATTAGAACTATTTTTGACTTGAGAGAATCAAAACCCTAGTTGTGGGTTGATTGTTTAGGAGAGGGTTCATCTGGTCAACCCTTGAGAAGTTCTTGAGTATAGAGATGTGGATTGTCTTGAGAAATATGAGGGAAAATTTTGGGGCATAACAGTTGCCCCTGTTCAATATTTTTGTACCTAAAGGGTTAGATTGGTATGCTTGCCTTTCGTGACCTGAAGGTAGAAGATGATTGAACACTCGAGTACACTTGAAAATTTGCACTCGCTGGCGTATGAAATGAGATCGTTAGTTGACGATGCACTGGAATGGGCTATTAGATGTCATATGGAGAAGATGGTGTTGTGGAGTGAGTCATACGTTAGACTCTATTTTCCTCTTTGGATGAGATTACTGGTATGCATTGATCTTTAACCGTATATGCAGCATTCTGCAGGTGAAGAGATATCGATGTATAGTCGGAGATGGGCTTAAAGATGCCATTTGGAGTAAGAGAGAGTCAAAATAAACCTTCATCTTGGTTGTATTTGAAATGATTATTCGTTAGGCTATATAGCTTTCCCGTCTTGTTTCGGGTATTAATTTGTATCTTGTTGTCTGTTGGTAAACCCGTCTAGTCGTTCAGATAGTTTTCCCGTCTTGTTTCGGGTATTAATCCTTGACCTTCTGTCTGGAAGATAACTTTCACCTGCTGGGAAATTTAACTTGAAAGGGTATGGTTAGTTCTATGAAGATTATGATGCATGCGAGTATATGATAATGCTCGTGAATGATATATGCACATGTTATGACTTTTACGAATAATGTATGAATATAGATGTTGTGGTATTTCATCCATCTTGAAGAAGATAGGAACGTTCTGCTGGGGATCTTTGATTTCTGCTTGGGGATGAAGATCCTGACTAAGGATAAAAGAGATGTAGATTCCTTCGATACACTACCTGACCAAGTTTCGAGTCTGGATATTGATGTTGTTTGGGAATGATAATCTTTGAGAGATACTAAGCTGGGGATGAACATCTCGTGTACGAATCTTGTCGGGGAATAATGTGATCTTGTATAACCTATTACTGCTCAGAGATTGACATAATAAGTCGATTGATGGTGGGTTACTACTCGGGGACCAATCTAACAAGATTGACATTCACTGCACAGGGACTGACGTAATGATGTAGATGATCACTGCTCGGGGACTAATGTGATGAGTTAAGAATATAGATAATCACTGCGCAGGGACTGACATGATGATGTTGATAGGATCACTGCTCGGGGACTAATGTGATAGAGTTGATAGGATCACTACTCGGGGAGTGACGTGATGACGTAGATGATCACTTCTCGGGGACTAATGTAATGATGTTGATGGGATCACTGCTCGGTGATCGCAACTTTAGTAGTCTAAATAATTCAGACTGCAAGTGCACAGTCTATCATGTAGTTTTAAAAGATATCGAATCCACAGTGACTATAAATCGATCTATTGTAATCTAAACCTACAGTGTAAAGCTAAAACTATTGAATAATTAATTGGGGGAATGTTTGGGTAATTAAAACTTAAATCTAGTTGAAATAATAATAAGCTGATACTGGTATGTAATTCTTCGAGCTTAGGGGATCCGAATTTCCACTGGCTTGTTTCTCAAGTTGATAAAAATTCTTTTCAGTAAACAATATTTATCTAAAAATCCTATCTCAAACTTTCGCTCTATTGAATCAGATCATGCAATTAAATGCTACGTATGCTCTCGCTATCCCGCCGTATTTAAAAACACTTTTTGAAAACAAATAAGGTTTAATCGGTTTTAGAACGCTTCTGCTGTCTTTAAAATCAATGCCTAGTACCCAATATTCGGTTTTAAACCTAAAACTCTCGCTCTGTTGGTTTCTAACCTTAGTCTAGTTTATTTAATCTCAAACTTTCGCTCTGTTGATTTCTAAACTTTTTAATAAATTCATTTGGATACTAAAACCAGAAAAATAAATTTTTCTTTTACAAAATAATGTTAAGCCAGTTTGTTTCGAGTCCCTTTAGTTCGATTAATTTACATACCGATATCTAATCGATTTAGCCAGACATATTAAATAATTCAATCATGCATAAACAGTTGTATTTCATATATTTAAACATATCCAGAATCAGATAAATAAATAACATGCAACAAAACTATTAAATAAATAAAAACAATTAAATTAGAAACCTGAAAATAAGAATACTTCAATTAAACTTGTTCTTCAAAATAAACGAGCACTCCATCATAAGTCGGCTGGATCTGCTCGGAGACTTCTTGAACCGAAAGAAAATAAACAAGAAAGAAAAAGGCACTAGAGCTAACGTAAGGTTAGATCAGTGAAAAGTACACAATAATTTCCGGTGTAGAAATTGTCGTGAGAAAAATATTATATGCTTAGAAAACTAAAGAAAAAAAACGAAAACGACAGGAAAAATAAAAGCAAAGCTTGAATCTGAAAAATATGAATATTGGAAAAAATATTGCCTTTTGCTCTCTACCAAATTTCGGATCCTTTTAATTTCGCCTGTACATTCCTTTGATACTGGCTTTAGTAACTTCCTTCTCCTTGTTTTTCGCTACGTGGTAACTAATTCACCTAAAATATCACTTTTTCAATATCCGTCCTTTTGACCATAAAAATATAGGGAAATTGGAGACGGGCGTCTTGAGTGGAGAGGAAATTGTGAGACGTGCGTCTCAAAAATCGGATTTTAAGTTGAAAGAAGAAGTGGGGTCCTTTGACTAGGAGGCGGATGGCTCAATGGCTTGAGACGAGCGTCTCAGCCTTGCTGGCACCCTAAACCGGAAATTGCTATAACACCCATTTCTTCATTTCTTTTCCTTTTTAAATCAATTTCTCTTGAATTTCATTTCTTTTATCAAGCATTCAAATACCTGAAACATAAAAAATACCAGCGTAATACGAGCATAAAACAATAAAATCAAATGAAAATACAAACACTATTTATGTTAATTAAATCAAATTATGCTATATAAATTCATGTTACCAAACTCCCCTATACTTGAACATTTGCTTGTCCTCAAGTAAGAAGTAATATGAAAACTCTTAAGCATTGGTCAAACGCAGGTATAAGGCACATATCAGTTCGTACTTGGTTGCAAGTCGTTCTTTTTTGGATAACCTAAGCTTGACTTTGACACCAAAGTTACCGTATGAACACTAGACAACCCCATCTTTGCAAATCGGTTATAGTTATGCTATTATAGCTCAATCTAATTCTTTCGTTTTATTTCACCCGTTTTCGTTCGAGCGCAATCACATTAAGCCCTTTTCCTTTTTGCGCATATAGTAGAGTAACCGGTTAGTGAATTTGATCCTTGTAATCTAGCTAGGAGTTCTGGTACTTATATTTGGTACTCCTTTATCCAATTACAAATTGCAGGGGATTAGACCGTAATCCGCCTTACCAAGCTCAGCACCAAGAACCACTGAACCAATTCAAAATAGATTGTTTGCATTATAAATTTTTTTATAGTGTCCGCAACTGTTGGGATAAATGATCTGGTGAGGACCATCTAAGTTAGTGCATTTCCTAATAAAACTTTTCTCTTAAAAATCTTTGATCAATCACTTATATTCATCGGTTCTCCACGTAGTTTATCGTTTAAGACGGTGTTGACTGCTTATATAAACTACTCAAGGATACTTTAAAACTAAGTCTTAAGGTATTGGTATAATAGGTACTCAAATTGATCTAGCGTGTTAGGGTTCTGAAGTGTTAGGACGGTAATGATTTTGCTTTAGTCGCACTCAAGTTCTTATCTTCAAAAATAATCAAACTTTATACTCTTTGAGTGTGTCGAGATATGGGTTTGAAATTTTTTGTTATGGCTCAAGAAAATTATGGAATTCTAATAGACACAAAACTTTGGCATAAAAGACTTAAAGTTACATAAACATGCTTTTATTGAATGGAAATTTTACAATAAAGAGAACAAAACGAAAAGGAAAATACTAATAAAGCGGAGGAAATAAACGGAAATATTCTGACTCCCCTAGACTTGGAATGAGCATTGTCCCCAATGCGATAAAATTGAGAAGATTAGATAATAAAAAGGTAGTCACTCCTCGTCAGGTTGATGGCGTTCCCTTGCTCGTCCTCTAGTTCGTGGCCGCCTGCGCCTATCAGAATCAGAATCATGAAGATGTAAAACATCCGCCATTCGATTTGACATAGTTTCGAAGTTACAGTTGGTTTGAATGGCATATTCATGCTGATATCGTTGTAACTATCGAACTAGTCATAAGTTTCATTTTGGTTCAGTTCCATTGCTTGGAAACGCTGATCCTATCATAAGATAGCAATATACATCGCGTCAAGGGTGGCAGGTGAAGGAAAATTTTTCAGAGGCGACTGTGCAGTAGGTTGGGAATTTCAGGTTGAGATTCTAGAGCAGGCGCATCCAGATCAAAATGCCAATGGTTATTGTTGCGTACATTAATTCGATTTGGGCAGGGTAGAATTACATTTGGGACCAAACGTTTATTAACCATCAAGGTAAACCCTCTCCCATCTTGCCTTGGAGAGACCATGTGCGAGTCACGATAATATGTAACATCAAGAAGTTGGGTCGGCATCATAAAATGTCCAATAGATAAAATTTTACCGACCAAGCCTAAAGCGTAGGCTAGTGATGTTATTATACCGCCAAAAATGAAAGGGTTTGTACCAGCCGCATTTGCGCACGTTTGGAAGTGGTTGAGCATGAAAGGGGTGGCGTTCACTTCGCTACTGTTGAGTGCGTAGAAGAGAAAAAAATCTCATTTTGGTTAACCTTGTGGTTATTGGTCCTTCCAAAAATTATGTTCGCTAGGATGCGATGAAAATACCTCAAAGTTGGATTATGAATGTGAGAGGCGTATAGGTCCCTCCAACTTTCTGTTGTTTGGCCGGTTAGATCTTGCCAGAGTGAGAAACCGATGTAATCCCAAGGTTCCTCCCCTTCTGTATCGAAAGGTTTGTAGTAGACATTTTGCCCTTATGAGAAGTGCAGAAGTTCGGCCACTCTCTCTTGATTTAAATTAAACATGCGGAAGTTAACAGTTCCCGTCGTGAATGGATCTTCTAGAGGAGTGGTGTAGGAAAACGAGCTTAAGAACTCCAACACGAACGGTTCAAATGTGGGAAAAGGGTGAGTGCAGAGATGGAGTAAGCCAGTGTTGGTGAGCTTGAAAATTACGCTGTCAGTCAAACCCAAAGTTGCTAAACAGTCAGTGTCCATATATTTTGTGGGTACAACTAAGCGTGTATAGAACTTTAGATATTTTGCGTGTTGTTGCCCTTCGTCATTATCGCGGAACACCACGGTGGATAAACCGGGTGGTGGATAAATTGAGAGAAAATATGAGGGTGGTAGATGAGATGGTAGTGAAAGAAAGGATAAGAAGATGGGTATATATAATGGATAGTGGGTAATATGGGGAATATAAATTAAATCAATCGTGAACTCTACCTCACGCTTTGACAAAAAATAATTAATGTCTTCAGGAAACACCTATGGAAATTCACAAGTACAGACAACTCACTAACTACTCATTCACTTTTAGTACCCAACGAAGCCAACACCATAAACATCATTGCTTCTATCTCCACAGACTCATCTACTTGCTTAGTAGAAACGAAAAGCTTTTCACATTTGTTAAAATTAGATCATGCTATATAGGAAAGTTGCATATATCTTAAGGAAAAACATCAGGAAATACACACCACTGGCATATCACTAGCCGTCACATTGCTTTTTACTCTATGAGAAGCAAACATCAATAATACCTGATCGTTCTCCCTTAAAGACATCCCAACTTGAACAGTCGACCAAAATCTCAATACCACACCCTTTTCGGATTCGAGAAACACCAATAACGCTTGTGCCCTTGCAATTAGTAGCACACTGAACAAACACTTCAAAATTGAAACATCTCAGAGAAGAAAAATCTTCTCCCTCAGTTATTTCAATCCCACTTTTGCAAACAAGTGGTTAGAAAAACAAGTAAGCATCGACAATGTTTCAGACATATGTCCCATACTGAGGAACAAATAACATGCAAAAACCTGGCCGAATGGACCAACAAAGCTCTGATACAACTAATGTAACACCCTAAACCTGCACAAAAAATATCACATAATTTTAATTACAAATACAACCACGTAGGGTGTCACACACATGAAAAACACACACCCTGCTCTGTAACACAGTTTCAATAAAGTAGTTCAAAGACACACATTTATAATTGAGATTTTTACATGACATCCAACTCATCTGAAACATACTTAGGACGTTTACACGACATCTAACCCATCTAATTTGTATCACATATTCATATAATAAGACATCCATAACCTGTCATCGCACGCTCGCCCAATTACTTAAGGTGTCATCGCAGTGGAATCATTAATAACTCAATTAACAACATCACATCATCACAACATCATCAACATCTTAACAACGTTATTATAACAATATCAACATAACAACACCATTATCACACAACATTATTACAACAATGCAATGATTCGTTAACCAACATATAAATCAATAACTTTATCAACATAGTAAGCATATGAATAATTTTTTAAACAATTCACCTATCATGATCATGTTATATACAATTACAAATTTATGAGGCAAAATGTCAAGGCATGTTACATTTTTGAAACAACAAAATTTCCCAAAATACTAAAACGAAAAATCAATTGTCACTAGATGACAACCGATTGTCATCAACCCCCAGAAAAAAAATCATATTTTAAAATCATGACAATCAATTGTTGCCTTGGTGCAACCGATTGTCATAAGTAAATCTTCCAAAATCTTATTTTCGATTTAACGTATCTGTATCCTCTAGTTTCCAATCTATCAATCACTACCAATTCTAATTGCAACCTCTGAAATACTCTAATTCATGATCTATTACTACCATTATACAACCTTTACATTTTCATGGATTAGTAATTTAGATTCACACATCTGGACAACTCAATTGCACTTAAAAACTCAAGAAATACTATCACATAACAATATAAATTAATTGACACGTACACAATATATCATTGCCAACTAAATCAACACATACTACAACAAGTTCATCATATTTTACCATCTAATCAAGAACACACAAGCCCTAATGGAGGCCAAGGGCACCTCTCAACTCTATCCTCCATCATTCACTTATTATTGAACCGAATTCCCACCCTTACTTGAATTCATAGCAAGCAAAACAACATCTCTTAAATTCCTCTTCTTATACCTCTACCCAACCTTGCATTTTCCTATTTTGCTCTCCAATTTTACGTATTGTCTCATGGTTTCTATAAAAAGTAGCCTCATTACATTTGCCTAATTATTATTATTGGCCAAATTCATTCTAGCTCTTCTCCTCTTACCACAAACTTTCCCCGATTTACATAATTGACCTAAATTTCTTATTTTTACCACTTTCTATATTTATTTATAATAATAATAATAATAAAATGCTAATTATTCTAATTATTTCTAAATTATTTTACAAAGCTACTACATTCTCACCACACCTTTCTATTACAACTACATTTCCAGCAACATATAATTTTACTTAATAAAATAATTATAAATTATTCTTGAAATTCCTGGCAGCAGATACGTGATGTCACAGAGAATGTTATGACACAGTATCTGACACTATGTTAACAATTCACACAGTAAATACAGAAAGCAGTAAAGAACACAATAAATTGTTCACCCAGTTCGGTTCAACAAACCTACATCTGGGGGCTACCAAGCCAGGGAGGAAATTCACTATTAGTAGAATTAATTCGTGAATAAACCACCGTTTATCTCCTTCACTTAAAACCTACCCAATGCAACTTCAACCTAAGTCCTACTTAGATCTGAGTACCTACTCACTCCCCCTCAATCACAGCAGTGATATCAACCTATTGACTAATTGAATTGTGAAGACACACTTCAATAAAATATCTTGATCTTGCTTCAAAGCTTCAATCAAGAGACAAACACTGTGCTTTAAAGCTTTGAGTGATAAACTACCCTTCAAAGAAATCCTAGTCCATTGCACTTATCAATTGATAGTTGCTTGGCTCACAAGAGAAACTAGAATTACACAATACCAACTGTTATAAATCCTAACAGTACACAAAATACAAGCTGCTATCTCTTCAATACATTCAAAGGTCGACACTTGTAAGGTTGAATTCCTTTTATAGAAGCATCCGAAACTTTTGGGCTTCCATAAAGATAGCTAGGGTTCACTTAATTTAATCCTAAAAACATGGTCTTTTCAACAACCAATTTAGGTTTAATTAAGATTAACCTAGCAACCACGTGAGCATGCTTTCTAATAACGGAAAACAATATTTAGCACTCAACAAACTTCCGAAAAATCTCAGAGCAAGCAGTTCGCGAGATGTCATGAATGTCATAACATTTATGACATCGATCTGTAATTTCCAGACAACTTTAGCTTCCGCTTTGTCTTTTAACATCCTTAGCGGTAGGATTTATCTTCAATCTCGAATGTCATAACATCTATCATGACATTGCTAAATCCTAGTTTTACCAAAATTAATGCCAACCTAAAACACTAACAAACTCCCCTTTGGCACATTTTGGCTAAAACTACTTAACCTATCGTAGTACATATGCAGCAGAAGACAAACTAGTTCTAAGCTTAAATAAACTAGAACCTAGAGATAAGATAAATTCTACCCATACAAAAATCCCACAATTCCCACAATTGCCCACAAACAAAATTTAAAAACAGGCCATACAATTCCCCAAAGTCCCATACTCATCAACCACTAGTTCTTCTCCCCAGCCATAAAGGGCCAAAGGAAAACAATACAATTTTCCCAAACTTTTAATCAAACAGTACCAGAAAAAAAACAATACCAGCATAAGTATTCAAGGGTTACATATCTGTCAACACAATGATTACAATCATCCAAAAAGAAATAAAATGCAGAACAAGAAAAGAAGACAATTGACAGAGCAAACACAACAGATAAATGGAAGCATCACAACAACTTAATCAGTTGCTCTCCTTTGCTGAAGAGGCATCTTCATTGTTAGCAGACATCAAAGATTACCGCTAGTTCAAATCTTGAAGCGAAGCTTGATCGGACTTTGCGTGTCCGGGAGCTTTCCTTTTCTTGGCCATTGGTGTTCTTTTGCATTTTGAGCAGCCAGCAAATTTAGCTCTATACTTCTTTGAAGAAGTTCCAGTTCTGGTTATTTTCTCATCTTGAGAACTAGAAATACCACCCTTTGCTTTGGCAGGGAAATCAGCAAGAGTATCAGAGTCCACATGTATTGCCTGGACGTGATCATCAGATGTCATAACATCCTTTGTGACATCTGGATCATCTGCTAAACTAGGGCTAGCAGGCCTTTGATTAAGGGGAACAGAAATTCCAGGAACAGTGTGATTTTCGTCTAGGATTCTGGTGACTATCCTAGCAATGGCTCTTTCTACATACATGGTACCTTCCCTATTTCTTATCGCAGGGGGAACAGATGAGGATGAGGCAGAAATCTTACCAGTGGAAACTGATGATCCTTAAATATTCCATGCATGCTGATTCTGAGAGTCAGTTGCCATTGAACGAGGAGACCTTCACAGTTCAACATTCATGGTGCGGATTGCCCTAATCTCAGCCATGGTGGGAGATGAACAATCAGAGTCTTGGGATGAAGAGGATGAAGAAGACATATTTCTCTGAGATATATTGAGGAACTGACAAAGAATTTGAAAGTATCTTTTGGGTGGAGAGGAAATGATACTTTCAATAGAAGAGGTTATTATATGGAGGTGACTCTTGATATTCTTGAAACCTTTAAAAATAAGAGGGAAATAATGAAGTGACCCACTCATATTTATTTGAAATACAAGGTTTCTTCTCCTCTTTGTAATCAATTTTAATTGCTACAATTCCTCATATTGACAAATGCCCAGTTTGCTCCTTAAATTCTCAAATTGACTAGCATCAAGAGCTTTAGTAAAAATGTCAGCCAGTTGCAGTTCAGTGACCACATGGTCCAGTTTAATCACTTTCTCCTCCACAAGGTCTCTGATGAAGTGATGTCTTATGTCAATGTGCTTAGTCCTACTGTGTTGTATAGGATTCTTTGAAATATTAATAGCACTCAGATTGTCACAGTACAATGTCATGACATCCTGTGTGACATTATACTCGACAACATCCGCTTCATCCGCACTATTTGAGAACAATCGCTACTGCTATGTATTCACTTCAGGACAAGGACACAGCTTTGCTTCTTCGAACCAAGAAACAAGATTGTTTCCCAAGAAGAAGCATCCTCCGAGGTACTTTTTCTATCATCAAGACTACCAGCCCAACAAGATCACAATAACTGCACAAAATGGGTTCACATCCATGGGAATACAGGATACCATAACCGCAGTTCCACTCACATACTTCGTAATTCTTTTCACCGTTAATGTGACTCACTTTAGGTTCACTTGGTATCTTGCACATACCCCAACAAAGAATGCAATGTCGTCTGCGGTCGTTAGATACAACAAGCTCCCTATCATGCTTATATACAAACTTTGGTCTACCTTTTCACCATTTGTGTCCTTGGACAACTTCACATGTGTGGGAGCAGTCCTTTTATGGTCGGCATTCTCCATTCCAAACTTTTGACAATATTCCTTGCATATTTGCTCTGTGAAAGGAATGTTGAGTCTTCCATCTGTGTGACTTGCGTCCAAGAAAGTAGGTCAACTCTCCCATAAGACTCATTTCAAACTCACTTGCATTTGATTGGCAAAATGTTTCACCATTGAGTCGACATTCCACCAAATACTATGTCATCCACATAAATTTGAGCAACCATTATCTTTCCTCCTTCATTCTTGACAAAGAGAGTTTTATCCAAGCCTCCTTTTCTGTAGCCTTTGTGTAAGGAACTTGGTTAGCCTTTCATACCAGCCCTAGGAGCTTGCTTTAGTCCATATAGGGCTTTCCTTAATTTGTAGACATGATCGGGAAACTTGGATCCACAAACTTTAGGTCGTTTCTACATATACTTCCTCATTTAAGTAGCCATTTAGGAAGGCACTTTTCATCCATCCGAAATAGTTTGAATTTCGAATGCAAGCAACCCCTAGAAGAAGCGATTGATTCCGCCTAGCCACTGGTGCAAAAGTCTCATCAAAGTCAATCCTTCAACTGAGTGTAACCTCGAGCAACAAGTCTAGCTTTATTCCTGGTGACAGTTCCTTCTGCATCAGACTTGTTCTTGTAGATCCATTTTGTGCCAATGATGTTTGTTCCTTCTGGTCTAGGAACTAATTCCCATACTTCATGTTGCTTGAACTGGTTCAATTCATCTTGCATTACTCCAATCCAGAATTCATCACTTAGAGCTTCTTTGACATTTTTTGGCTCTATCTTTGACACAAAGTAAGAGTTTGAGACAGTTTCTCTAGATCTTGTAACGACACCCTTGGTTGGATCCCAATGATGAGATCCTTTGGATGATCTTTCTGAATTCTGATGGAAGGATCTTTGTTAACTTCCTCTGGTTCAGATTTTGGAGGAGAAGGATCAGGTACATCTTCCTTATCAGGTACTTGAGGTGATGTCTCAAACCATGTCTCAACATCATATGGGACATTGTGTTCCTGATGATGATCATCAACAATGACATTAATAGACTCCATCATAACTGGGTTCGAGTTGAATACCCTATATGCTCTGCGTTAGTGGAGTATCCTAAAATGCCTTCACTCTTAGAATCCATTTTTCTCCTTTGATCACGATCTGTCAGAATATAGCATTTACTTCCAAATACATGGAAATATTTCACAGTTGGTTTTCTTCCCTTCCATAGTTCATACAGGGTGGAGGAAGATCCCTTTCTTAGGGTGACCCTGTGAACATAGTAAGTCGTATTCATAGCTTCAACCCAAAATGAATAGGAAGTTTCTTAGCATGAATCATTGCTCGCGATTCTCGTATGGTCCTATTCTTTCTTTCCACCACCCCATTTTGTTGAGGCGTTATAGGAGAAAACTCATGATTAATTCCTCCGAGGAGAAGAATTCATCAAATTTGTTGTTCTCAAACTCCTTTCCATGATCACTTCTTATTCTGACAATACAACTTTCCTTCTCTCTTTGAAGTCTTTTGCATAGCTCCTTAAAGACATCAAACACATCGATTTTTCCTTGATGAAGTTTATCCGTAAATGGGAAGTCATCCACAACAACATAGGCATATCTTTTTCCACCAAGGCTTTCAACCCATAGGCCCCATCAAATCCATATGAAGCACTCTAGCACTGGAAGTGGTCGATGTCTAGACATTGGGTGTGACATTCGGTTTGCTTTCCAACTTGACATTCACCATGCACTCTTCCTTCATCAATATGGAGTTTTGGTATCCCTCGACAACCTCCATAGTGATGATCTTTTCATCCTCCGAGATGCGGATGTCCAAGTTTTGATGCCATAGCTTTACCTCCTTTTCATCCTTGTCGTAGAGCACATGTAAGAGAGGTTGGTGTTCTCGATTCCCACAGCTTGTCCTTTGATCGACTCCTCTCATAACAACTTCTTGTTTATCATTGATTACAAGACATTCGGACCTAGTGAAGTTGACTTTAAATCCCATATCACATAGTGACTTATGCTTATGAGATTAGCATCAAGCCTTTTACCAAAGAACACTCCATTTAGATTTGGAACTCCAGTCCAAGTTTCCAACACCTTTGATTTCTCCTTTAGCTCCATCTCCAAAAGTAACAAAGTGGTAGAGTGAGGTTTGACATTATTCGAAGGTTTTTTTATACCAATCATATGCTTGGAACACCCACTGCCAAAGTACCAATCTTCCTTGGCAGACACTCAGAGATGTGAGCTATCAATGTTGCTCCTCTTCTTCCACTTTTGAGTGTAGGGTACTTTGATGTTCTTAGGCTCAACATAGGAGTCGATTAGGTACCCATGTAACCTATAGCGAAGGGTTTATGTGTCCAAACCTTCCACAATGGTGACATCTCCATCTTTGAAACTTCGTATTCATGTTTCTCGATCCCGATGTTGGCCCCAATGTTGTGACATCTGCTTTGACATTGGCCTATTAGGTCCGGTCTTCTTCTGTTATCGCAAATTTCTTTGCATCTACATGCCCCGAGCCAGAACATTTCCTTTTCTGACATCCTCGGCTTTGGTTTCCATGCCTCTTCTTTTCTTGTCACTAACGTGTTCCTTTTCAACACATATCCTAGACCATGCTTATTTCCGATTTTGTCCAAGTCAAGAATTTCTTCCACTTATCGCCCATTTGTCAACATTTTGAGACTTAGTCATATGATCAAGCTTGAATTCAACACCATAATCTCACTATTGAGATGACTTATAGTGATTGTATTTTCCTTCTTCTCGACTTCCACTTCATTTCGCCTCCAACTTCTCAATCGACTTTTTCTTTTTCATTTTGTCGACATACTTCACCACTCGATACACGCTTGTAAGTATCAAAGTTCTTCAAAGGTCACTTCCTCATCACTAGAGTCATTATCAAGATTGCCACTTTAAGATGCGTGACAAGTTTGGTGATTCCTCTTCAAATCACTACTTGATTCACCATCGGACCAAGTAACATTCCTCCTCTTTTTGTTTCTTAAGAAAGGTAGGACATTCACTTTAATATGTCCAAATCCTTCACATCCATGACATTGGATTCTCTGACTTCCTTTTCCTCGACTTGGATCTTCTTGGAGTCATAAGATCGCTAATGTCGATGGAATGTCCTTGACATTTGACCTTGACTTTGGATCAACCCTCGATCGCTTGTTGAACTCTTCCAAGCATGGCTATAGCTCGATATCTTCTCTTCATCTTCCACCTTGCATCCCTCTTCATGTTGGATACAAGTGCTATGCTCTTGTTTTTCTTGTCAAGTTCACCGATTCCCATCTCAAAAGTCATAAGGGATCCAATAAGTTCTTCAACCTTCAAGGTTGATGTCTTGAGCCTCCTATTGCGGTGACTTTCATTGCAAATCTCTTAGGCAAGGATCCGAGAATCTTTCTCACCCTTCTTCGACATCTTTTCACCAAGTGCTCCGAGGCATTGGTAATTTCCAAAATATTCATGTGAAATTCATGAATAGTCTCATCTTCCTTCATCTTCAAATTCTCAAATTTGGTAGTGAGCATCTCAAGTCTTGACATCTTCACCTTGGATGTCCCTCATGAGTAGTTCGAGAGTGTCCCAAACATCCTTGGCTAATTCACATTGATGGACCATCAAGATGTTCTGTCAATACCATTGAACAGCATTCAATGCTTTAGAGTTCCCAAGAGCTAGCTCTTCTTCCTCTTTGCTCCATTCCTCCTCGTGTTTCAAGACAGAGTCCCATCTTTCTCAAGCTTGGTGGGATGTTTCCATCCTTTATCGCTCACCAAGCTTTAATGTCCACCGATCTTAAGAAGGCAACCATACGAGGCTTCCAAGAATCATAATTAGACCCATCCGAATAGGTGGTCTTCCTCCAAATCCTCCTTCTTTATCCATTACGCCAAACTATTATCCCTAGATCTCACCCGAAATAACAAGCGGGTGCCACCGATGCCAATTGAAATTCGGCAGCAGATACGTGATGTCACAGAAATGTTATGACACAAGATCGACACTATGTTAACAATTCACAGAAAATGAAGAAAGAACACAATAAATTGTTCACCCAGTTCGGTTCAACAAACCTACATCCGGGGCTACCAAGCCGGAGGAAATTCACTATTAGTAGAATTAATTCGTGAATAAACCACCAGTTTATCTCCTTCACTTAAAACCTACCCAATGCAACTTCAACCTAAGTCCTACTTAGATCCGAGTACCTACTCACTCCTCAATCACGTGATATCAACCTATTGACTAATTGAATTGTGAAGACACACTTCAATAAAATATCTTGATCTTGCTTCAAAGCTTCAATCAAGAGACAAACACTCGTGCTTTAAAGCTTTGAGTGATAAACTACCCTTACAGCAAATCCTAGTCCAATGCACTTATCAATTGATAGTTGCTTGGCTCACAAGAGAAACTAGAATTACACAATACCAACTGTTATAAATCCTAACAGTACACAAAATACAAGCTGCTATCTCTTCAATACATTCAAAGGGCGCAGCACAATTGTAAGGGTTGAATTCCTTTTATAGAAGCAGTCCTGAAACTTCAGTTTTGGGCTTCCATAAAGATAGCTAGGGTTCACTTAATTTAATCCTTAAAACATGGACTTTTCAACAACCAATTTAGGTTTAATTAAGATTAACCTAGCAGCCACGTGAGCATGCTTTCTAATAACAGAAAAACAATATTTAGCAGCTCAACAAACTTCCTGAAAAATCTCAGGAACAAATAGATTCTGCAGAACAGAATGTCACACTGAATGTCATAACATCTGTTATGACATCAGACTGTTTTCTGCAGAATTTCCAGCACAACTTTAGCTTCCAGTTCTGAGCTGTCTTTTAACATCCTTAGCAGGTAGGATTTATCTTCAATCTCTGAATGTCATAACATCTATCATGATATTGCTAAATCCTAGTTTTACCAAAATTAATGCCAACCTAAAAACACTAACAATTCTATCCACATATAATAATCTTACTGCATCCCTAACTAAATGACTCATGCCCGACACACATTCCAACAATTAAATAAATCATTGAATATGTATAGTTAATAAAATAAAATACGATAAAATACCTTATAGGAAAAATAGGGTATTATAACTTTCACTCGTGAATACTCATCGGTTGTATTAATCTATACAATTTTTGATGCTCAATCTTCGACTTCTGACAAGTCAAACAAGCGTCAACGAACTCCACGACACCATCTTCACAACTGGCCACCAAAATATTTTATTAAGATCTTGATACACCTTAGTGGATCCAAGATGAATACTCAAATTGCTCCTAACATTTTCTTCTAGAATCTTCTTTCTCAAAATTTTGTCCCAAAACTTCATAACCCCATTCTCACATACTCTAAAGTTCACTCTACTTCTAAATCGAATTGTGTACCACTTTATTCATGTCTGGCCTCATGCTATTCAATGTGTGATTTCTTCAAAAATAAATGAATGGAGTCTAAAGGAATTTGGTTGCAATGTATTTGGAAACCGGCAAGCTGACACGCACATGATAACCCGTGTATTCTTCTAATGAAGAAACGTCATGCATTTTGACTTACACCAACAAATTTTACACTGTATAGTTTCTTTCAAATGACACGTATACAATGTCTTGAAACAAAAACGTGCAAGTTGGAATAAAATGAAGTGTTATATTGATGCTCAATGTTGAAAATACTTTTTAAACGACACTCTGATTGAACCTAGCTGCAACTTCAACATGGTGTTTAGATCATCCCAACTTCGGCATAAATCTCCCCGACTTGTAGTCAACATATTTTTTAGTCTCCAATGAGAAGACTTCATCCTAAAAACCATAAGTAAAAATATATGTTAAATTTTAATTAGTAATGTCATAACATCAAGCTGACATGTTTCACGTACCTGTTTGTTCTTGTGTTCCCTAAATGAATGACTCTATTAGTCTAAGCATCAACAAACCTTTTTTATAAAGTGTTAACCATGTTTCATTCACACATTTAACAAATAAAGGAATTCCAACACAAACAATCTTAAAGTGCTTCAAGTGTTCGACAAACTCAATTTCTCTATATGAATACATGATGTTGTTCCATATATCCATAACATGTTCTTGTTTTACTGATTTAATATTCTTTTTATATTTTATACTAACGTTTTTTGAAATATGGAATGAACACAACATATGATATGAATTTGGGAACACAAATTCCATGACATTACTCAGCACAAGTTTTCGGACCGTCACCACAACCTTCGGTAGCAATTTCTCAGAAGATAATAACTCTTTGAACTTTTCCAGTGCCCATTTGAATTTCTCATCCTTTTCATGTTCCAAATAGACAAATCCAACCAAAACATCAACTCCATTGACTTAACAACAAAAATCTCAAACAATGGTATCCGGCACTTGTATAATAACGATGTACATAATCAAAAAATAGATAAATCACAATATGCATTTTTTTAATAAGCAGTGGTGTCTGTTCGCGGTAAAAAGTGACGAACGAGGGAATCAAATCGGAATTCGAATCTCCGGCTCAAAACGATTTACTCTTTTGATTTTTTTTTAAAAGATGTCGCGGGGACCAAGCTTTATTGTTTCTAAACAAGAAAGAAAATGGAAAAGGGGAAAGCTGAAATACCTTAAATAAGATATGTGATGCGACTAGCATAAACTAGACGCAACACATTGGGGAGAGACCAGGGTAAGAGTGTAACACCCCTTCTAAAATACCCCACGAATTTAATAAATAAATCAGAGTTAACATAAATTAAAGGACATTACAATTTATTAAAATAGAAAATCTCATTTGAAATGTCATGCTCACTGAAGAACTTTATTAAAATAATCAAAAACCAATAATATATTCTATACAGTGGAAAAATACCAACAAACTGGAATAAAATTCAATTCATAAATCATTCCAACATAAACCAAAAGAAACCAAGTTCAAACTATAATTCCAAAAACAATCGTTCCCCAGTGTTACAACTACCAGAGCATGACACTAACACGCGGATAACTAAATAGCACAGCTTTATAAGCCATCCTCACCAACTCCTGAGCTGCTAACTTTAATCTGAAATCATCAAAGTAAGGGTGAGATTTCATCAATAATTAAAATGCATTATACGTTTCTAAAAACAATAAAACAGTCAATACATTATTTCACCTTCATTAGCATAATCAGATTGTAGTACAATTATAATTCACACAGATCAATATGCACAATAACAACAACAATGAAATTATAACACTGGAAACTATCCTATCATGTTATAACTCCATATACAATGCAGACTCAATGCATGTGGTACCAAACGTGAACTCAATTCACACCCTATTTCGTTTACACCCCGGAAACAGCGTTAATCAATGATTCGCCCATACACCACTGGGACACGAATCTAGCCTCACCACCACTAAACCACTGGGTACGGGTATTGGCTCTGTAGGTCAAATTCCACACAATGGGAATTAACCACCACCATAATGCATATGCATGCACAACATAAAGCATACAACATTCAAATAAGGAATATGATATCACCACATCATTCCATACCAGCCAACACCAACAAACAGTACATGATAACATCATATACAACGTCAATCACAACACATGATATTAACATCTATCAAGTATTTACAACATTAACGACGAACAATCACGAATAACAACAAATTACTCATACGAAATGTCATATTAATCCAACAAAATTCAATTATTAGGTGTTAAGAATATTTTCATAGGAAGGTACATGCTTCCAGCTTTCCAACGGTTCTAACTACGACTAAATCGGAGTTACGGTCGCAAAGATACGGCCAAAATAGTTTTCAAAAGTATTTGCTCATTCCCTTCCAACTTGGGTTGATACAAAACCTCATGTGTCAATACAAAACCAGCTTGTGTCGACACAAGCTTTGTATGAGTCGACTCATACGTTCTGCAAAATCCCATTTTTCTATTTTTCTTCAGTATGAGTCGACACAAGCTCCTTTTGTGTCGATACAAAGCTCCCAAAACTGCCACATGAGTTGATGCATGGCTGTATGTGTCGACACAAGCAGTTTTCCATCCTCTGTTTTCTTAAACCAACGCAGCTTGTGTCGATGCATAGTCCTATGTGTCGACTCATGCTGCGTATTTTCCACCAAATACCTGATTTTTCCACTATTATGCAGTTCCAATTGATACCATTCATCACCAACAACCACAATATAATAGAAACAGTAAATATTATGTATTTTCACATCCAATTGACAACATAATTACACTCCCTAATTAATCTACCACATAACTCTATACATAGTGACAATCATCATGTATTCCAATTGGGGTTTTTACGTCGGATCATATCGTTAGGGCATAATCTAGAAAATCCTAATTCAAGATTCCTAACGTATTATTCCATCCTATTGATTATCAAAACCTATAAGGCATATTAACCAGACAAAATCACCCCTTACCTTGTGATGATTCTTCGAATTCCGACGCTTTGCCTTTTTCTCCTATTTCTCTTCTCTTCTCCAATGTACGTAGAATGAAAAACCTCCAATTCTCTTCTCTTTTTCCTTTTTCCTTTTTCCTTTATTTATTCCTTTTTATTATTCCAAATAATAGAAATAAAATAATTAGAATAATTAGAGTGTTTTACTCCACACACCCTTCAATTCAACCTCACACCCCAACACTTCCATTTATTTAATTAATTAATTAAATCCAATAATCCAAAAATACTAATAATTAAACTTTTAATTAAATTAATAATTAAAATTCTAATTATTTAATAATTGAATTATTTGGGGTGTCACAAAGAGGTTTGGTTATATAAAGGGAAGGTATTAGCACCCTATATATCTATAGTTTTCTATAGGAACTTTTTAATGCATTTTTGTGTGTTTTATTTGCTATGCTATTTTGGGAAAGTTTCTCCTTTGGGATTTAAGAAGGATAGGTTAGGCAGGAACCTAAGTTTATTTATTATTATTATGCTCGCAAAGATCATTGGGATCCTCTGCATACATATCCTCTAGTGGGAATCAGAGCATTTGTAGCTCAGATCTAAGGGAACTAAGGTTTGTTTGGTTTAAGGGAGAAAGAATTATGCTCGCCAAGGGTGAGACCTTATGCCTACATATTCTCAAAAGGAGGTTGAGAAAGTCAGAGCAATCATAGTTCCCACTTACGTGCTATTGGAAGTAAAGATTTTAAGAGACAATGACAAGTGTCATCTTAATGAAAAATGTATCGAATCTATTTCATCACACATATGTTTAAAAGTTTGATTGTTTGAATCTTTCATTGTAATCATTGGGTGTTTTGCTTGAGTGTACAAGCGTTACCACTCACAAGTTAAGAAAGATGTTTGAAAAATGTTTGAATCTTTCATTGTAAGCATTGGGTGTTTTGCTTGAGTGTACAAGCATTGCCACTTACAGTTAAGAAAGATGTTTTTTTTGTTTGAAAAAGTGTTTGTTTTGAAAAATGTTTGATTTGTATGTGATGATATAGATGAGATACATCTTCCATAGAGATGATTCATGTTTTATCTCTAAGGACAAATGTTTTATTATTGATTAGGGGATGCTTTTAAGAATCTCGTGGGTCCTTGTATTATAAGCCCAAGAGAAGGCTATCCGAGGGACATCGAGGGTCCTTATATTGTGAGCCCAAAAGGAGGCTATCTAAGGGACATCGAGGGTCCTTGTATTGTGAGCCCAAGAGGAGGCTTTCCAAGGGACATCGAGGTTCCTTGCATGAAGACCAAGAGGAGGCTATATGGTATGGCTGAATTGGCTTTAAGAGTGATTTCACCGGGAAACATACTCTTAGGGTTCTATCCTAGTGTAGACGCTAATCGGAAAAAATTCGATACAATGAAACAATGAAGTCGCCACCTAACTTTATTTATTCTTAATGAGGAAAGGGAAAACATAGATAAAACCCAAGAAACGAAAATGTGAAATGAAATGGTCATTGCAACCAAGAGATGCGGGTTCAGGAGTCGGGTATGCAAGGGGAAGGTATTAGCACCCCTCACATCCATCGTACTCGATGGGACCCATTTAGTTCTAAGTGTGTTTGTGTGTTTATAAAGTAAATTTGCAATATTCTATTTATTATGCGCGAAAAGAGAAATAAAAAGAATCATGTTTTAATTTGTTGAAAGTGTGCTCGCCAAGATGTTAGAATCTCGTGCCTACGTATTCCCCAAGTGCGATAGGAAAGTTAGAGCTTACGTAGTTCTCGGTTGCGAGAACATTTGTTGGTTGATAAATTTTATTTATGAAAATATGAGCTTAATCATACGTGGACGATAAGACATCACTAGTGCAATTCCCGTGTGAGGGAAAGAAGATCGCGTGTGAGCGATGTGAGTTTGAAAAAGGGACTTGCACGTGGGCAAGGTTTGATGAGTTAAATTAATTTTATTATGGGTGAAAAGTACCGAACAATAGGACTGACATCCTACTATTCAAATACTAGAAACCAGAGGAGCTCAATGCTCAACGAGTCGTCTATCAACCCGAAAAGTTTTCTTATGAAAAGAAGTGAGGTGAACCAAAGTTCACGTTATTAAGAGTCTTTAAACAATTGGACTAGCATCCAACGATTTAAAGACTATGAGTTTATTTTGCACAAGTATTTAAACAATTGGTCTAGCAACCAACAATTTAAATACTTGGGTTTTATTATGAAAAGGTTTTTGAAAAGTCACTCGACGTTGGATCGAGGTTTGAAAATTTATTATGAAAGGTCTTAAAGATGAGAAGATAATTGATTTGGGCTATGATTAACCAAGAAATCTTGATTAATCTCGAGAGAATATACAAGTGTCTATTCCCTACCATGAGGCCCTTTGGATGAGAACTTGGTTTATAGACCAGGGCGTGAGAATGAAAATGAGGCGATTGCGAACAATTATATACAAGCATGAAATAAAGCGAGTAAATGAATTAAAAGCCCATACAAGGTGGCTTGCATAAATGACAAGACAATTAACAAGGTGTAGGTGCATGCGCGAAATAAATTTAATCGACTAATTAAACAAAATTTAATCAAGTAATTAGTTTAGTAAAATTAATTAGATGGAATTAATCAATTTTAAATAACCTAATTAGATAATTAAATAATTTTTAACTAATTAATTAAAGTCTCATTGTAAGCCCAAGAGCAAGTGTGGTGTGTGCACAAATGTGGGGCCGTTGCGACGCTTCTAAGCTTTGTCGACTCAAGGTAGTGAAAATGACTCGCACGAGTATTAATTTGAAAAATATTTGGTTTGTGCATGCGATGAATGAATAATTAAAATAAACAATAAAATATTTACTAATTTGTACAACTCATGGGAGACGGGGATACAAATTTATAAATGGGGATGAATCGAATAAATTACAAGTTAGTTATAAATGTACAAGCATGATAAACAACGATTCAACAATTAAACAATGTGAGATTAATTCTAAATCTTCTTAGCAATAGAAAATATTTTGGTTCTTTTGAAATATCTCTAAATAGAAAAGAAATTTAAATTAAACCTATTATTATATTTTTTATTTTGTTTTTTTGAAACTATAATAATAAAAACAAACTAATTATTAGGTATAAAATAAAATGTAAGATCTAACTAAAATAAAAATTAACATGTCAGAAGGGGGTGTAATTCATATCTAGGGGGTGTGTAGAGGGGCGATGGGCTTAAGATTGACGCAGGGGAAACCGGATCGCTTATAAGGATAAGGCCCATCTTGAGAAATACACAACAAGACCTAAAATAACCCTAGTGAGGTGCCACCGTTCAACTCTTTGGTTGCCTCAACTAATCCTCATTAATTACTTTTTTTTTTATTAAAACAAAAATAGAAAAAACTAATACGAAACAAACACGCGTTTTCATCATCTGCTCATCGATACTCTCATGTGTTTCTCTCTTCTTTATATTCAACGTTTCTAGCTTCCCATAAAACAAACAACAATCATCAAACAGAAATTCCCTCATCCCAAAATTAAACCCAAAATCCCAAACTCAACACGTTATGAAGATTCAGAGTACAAGAAAAAAAAGAATGGAAGATTAGCAACAAAAACAAACAAAATCATCAAAGAAAATACATCTCTCGGAGATTCCGGCGACGGTCATGTTTAGGTAGGTATCGGATCTCTTGATTCGTCTCGCGTACCTCTATGCTTCGGTTTTCTTCTACTTTGTTTGTTGTGATGTTATGGTGGGTTAGGATTTTGGAGATTGAAGGTAAGTATGGTTGGAATGATGAGGTCCGGATGAAGAGGTTGGAGTTACGAAAAGTTGAAGGTAAATGGCGTGAGCGAATGTTTTGTTTTATAGCAGTTTGAAGAGTAAGGGTTGAAGAGTGAGGGTTGAAGAGGTAATAGTTGAGAGAATTAAGAGGATGAGGATTGGGGGAACAATAGTACAAGTAGTAGAGCAGAAATTGTGCAATGGAGGGGGTGAGTGGAATGGTGCAAGATGTTTTGATGTTTATATTTATTTTAACTTTTCTGCAAATAGTACAAGAGGTGGTGGTGAAAATTGGGAGTGTAAGAGTAGTGGAATGGTTTAAAAGTTTGTACTATTTGTGTTAGTGGAGAGGAAGAAACCGAAGGAGAGAGGGAGACTCTGCTAGCTGTAATATTGTACTGAAATCTTGAACAATTAAATTGGACAAAAATATTAACAAAAATATATATAAAAAATAATTGAAAGTTATAAAAATACACATTATTCTACATATAAAACAAAATTTTGACATTACAGAAGCTCTGGCTGTCAGAAGCTCTGGCCGTCAGAAGTTCTGGCCGTCAGAAGTTCTAGCCATCAGAAGTGTTGGCTGTCAGAAGTTCTGGATGTCAGAAGCTCTGGCCGTCAGAAGTTCTGGCTGTCAGAAGTTCTGGCCATCAGAAGTTGCTAGCACTTAGCAAGCTTCTGATAGCTAGCTGAAGCAACTCGATTTTCAAAAATCGTTTAAATTTCCGAAAACTAGTGAAATCGCCACCTAATTTGATTTGTTCCAAAAAGAACGGGAAAATATAGATAAAACCCCATAGATGCGGATAAGGCGGTCTACGTGACCAAAAACATGGAATCGGGAGTCGGTTATGTAAGGGGAAGGTATTAGCACCCCTTACATCCATCGTACTCGATGAGACCCATTTAGTTCTAAGTGTTTGTGTGTGTGTTTATTGCTAAGTTATGAATACTAAAAGAAAAAGGAATTTGTTTATTATTATTTTGAGTCTGGCACGGTTTCAGAACCGTGTGCCTACGTATTCCCTTGTGCAATGGGAAAGTCAAAACTCCGTAGTTCCTCTCAAAAAGGTTTTAAGTTTGTTGTATTGATTTTATAAGAAAAATCGTACATTTAGACATTTCAAATGCTTGAACTTGGACTTGTTTAGTTTGTTGGAAAAGCTTAAGTCCACGTTCGTGTTTGAAATGGCTATTGCACACTCTTTGTCGGAAAAGAGTTTTTATGATCGCATATGAGCGAGAAAAGAGTTTTGAGTGAGTTGAATTGTTTTTAAGTGAGTGAAAAGTACCGAACAATAGGACTAACGTCTTACGATTCAAATACTAGAAACCCGAAGAGCTAATGCTCGGACGAGTCGTCTATCACTCAAAAAGGTTTTCTTGAGAAAAAAGTGAAGTGAAACGAGTTTCACATTATTTAGAAGTCTTTAAGCAACTGGTCTAGCGTCCAACGACTTAAAAACTAAGAGTTTATTTGGGACAAGTTTTTAAGCAATTGGTCTAGCGTCCAACGACTTAAAAACTTGTATTTTATTATGAAAAAGGTTTTGAAAATGCACTCGACGTTGGATCGAGGTTTGTAAGTTAATTATGAAAGTGTTTTGAGATACGTGCTGAGATGAAGTATGGAGTCGGGTTATGATTAATCAAGTATATGGACTTGATGAACCTCGTGAGGATAGGTGCTCCTATCCCCAACCATGAGACCCTGGTGCATGGTAATTAGTATATAGACCAATGTTATTTTCGGGTTATGATTGATTAAAGCAACAAGGGCTTTAATCAACCTCGTGAGGATGGCCATGCCCATCCCCAACTATGAGACCCTTTAAGAAATCGGCATATGAGCCAATCAAGATAGAATCGAATTGATTTTAATGTTATTTAGGTGCGAAGTGTACAATGGTGAATAATGCGGAACAAACAGATAATCATCACACAATACAATCGGAAATTTAAATAATTATTAGAAACGATTTTTTCTGTTTGATGAAAAATCGACTAATAATTTAATCGATAAATCATTAAATAGAAACTATTAGAGCTAATTATTACTTAGTACATCGCACAAAAAAAATATTATTTACGTAAGAAAAAATTAATTGAAAAGGTGAAGGTTTAGAAATAGCCTGTATGAAGCGAGCGATCCGAGGGGTGTGGATAAGAAAACCAGAGATAGGATCTTGAGCCCAAATAAAGGGATATAGCGCGACGTTATTCTGATAGAGCACCGTGAAGATGCAACCTAATTCGTTGGGTGAGGAACTGAGCTCAGAATCCATTGATGACCGTTTGATGATAGGAGGATGGTAGAATCTGATAGTGATCGGTGACATAGATTGCACGGGCACACGAATACATTACAGTGTATAAGAAAAAAACTAAAATTTCTTAACTAAAGGTGGTAACAAATGTCACCACCACGGACCAACCAAACAAAACCTAATCTAATTATCTTTACTAAATGGTATACTGATTTATTTTTAACTAATCAAAATAAAAAGGACACTAACTATAAATTAAAAACTAACTAGTACTTAAACTAAAGCTCTCCTTTTTTTTACTAATTAACTAATTAACTAAATAATCAATAATCAGTAATTATACTAAAAACTAAAATTAAAACTAAGCTTTTTTATAATTAAAGGAAAAGAAAAGAGAAACTCAACAGAAAAGTGATTTCTGTTCTTCTCTCTTTCTCGCTGCTTCAGTCTCTCTCACGACATCTTCTTCGTCCCTAAAACAAACCCTCACCAGAAACCTCTGTTTTATCTCCATCGCTGGTTCTCTGTTGCTTGCATGTTGGTTCGATCTATGTTGTGTTGTTCTTCCCTCGATCGCCGCCTTGCTGTTGTCGCGACCGTTGTCGTTCCTCAACCAGAACCCTACACCGAAAATCATCTGAACGGCAGTGATGGTGGCGGCCTACGTCGCTTCTGAGCCTACCCGCGTGAGTTTGTTCCGATACTCTTTTCCTCTTCTTCTTTCTCAAACTGAAGGGTTTGGGTTTAGGAAAGATGATGATAGATTGTTAGGTTTTCATTGTTTTGATTGTTTCGGTTTGGTTCATGATGTTTAGCGTTTTGGTTTCTGGGTTGGAGTTTTGGAATTTTAGTTTTTGGAACAATGGTAGCTAGCCTACGGTTTTGGTTGTTACAGGTTTTATTTGGAATTAGTGGGTTTTGGAAGAAGAAAGGCTCACTTGAACTTGTATCTGTTTGCCATCGTTTTTTTGTTTATGTTGTGTTGGTTCTGTGATCTTTTGGGGACAAAGGCTAGGGTTCTAGTTGTTGGTATTGAATAAAAGCATGCTGTTTTTTGTCTTGAGATTTATTTCTGGTTATCGTTTTCTCTGTTTTCTGCATTTGAAATAATGGCTTGCTTGGATGGTTTTCCTCTGTTGCTTGGTGTTTGATATTCTCCTCTTTTGGTCAATGATTTTTTTTGGAACTGGTTTTCTTCTGAACAGATGCTATACTTGTATCCCATTTTTTCTGCTTGGTCTTGGTCTTAAGAACAGATACTCTGCTTTTGAACAGATACTCTGCTTGCTTTTTGAACAGATACTCTGCTTGCTTTCTTTTTCTTCTGCTTCCCCTGTCTCTGTTGCTTGCATTGGTTGCTATAACCTCTTGTGATGTCGCTCTCTGTGGTGCTGATAACCAGAATATCTCTTGTCTTTTGTTTTACCTGTTGCTGCTGGCTTCTGTTGCTTGTATTGCTTGCCAAACTGTTGTGCTACTGATAACCATGTATTTTGTTTTACTTGATGCTGCTCTATTGCTTGCTGCCTAATGGATTAATCATGATTCCTTTTGCTGCATTATAACAGTGATGCTTTTTCTGAGTTACCCCTCCCTTTTGTGAACCAAATGTAACTTTGTGATTTGTAAAAGGGAGGTTTTTTGGCCAATGATTGCATTCTGCTTGAGGCTTGTTGGATGGCTTGAACAATGACCGAAAATCCTTAATTCTAATTCCTAACACAGACCCTAATGATGAGTCCGAATAGAAACTCTTTGAAATGCTTGTTTTTGAGTTCATATTTATGTTTCGATTCTTTGTTCACTTGCTAAACATTTCTCTTTGTTTTTCATGTGAGGACGCTTTAGAGAACATGGACAGGGCAGCAGCTTTAGCAAGGCTTGGAAGGACTTGGAGGATTGTCAATGATGAAGTCGGAGTGAAGAAGAAAGTGGCTCGGAGGAAACTTGAGAATTTTGTAGCAAAATCAATTTCTTATGTAGTTTGGAATCGATACAATTGTAACCTCGTTTTGTAGTTTGAATTGAAGTTGAATTTGTAAAATTCCACCATTACTTGTAACAATCTTGAATTATTATTTGGAATTTTAATAGAATTTGAATTGATACTTGCAAATGTCACAATTTGTACAACTCATAAGAATTGACGCAACATTGAAGTAACTCGAAACAATATACTCAAGCTTTTCCTTTGTACCTCTTGAACCTTGTAAATGAAAAGATGGCTTGAAGTTTGGATGGACTTGTACCAATTAGAATATTTAAATATAACAAACTCATATTCTCCTCGTATCTTGAAATTAATATAGAACTTAGGCGTACAAAGCTGCAGTGTACAAAGTTGGCCTAGAACTCAAATATTTGCCTAGATCTCTTGACCCACTTTTGCATTTGGTGAATTCAGATTAACACAAACTAAATTCTTTCAACTTCACAAAATCTCAAATGAACTTGATTTTTCCGTTGTACAATACTTGAATGTATCTTGAACCAAAGTTTGAATTAATTCTGTTTGAAACAAGAAATTAAGCATGATGGGATGTTCCAAACTTTGCTTGTATTAAATTGTGTCATCATAAACATATAAGCCTTTTTTAGATGGGTCAAAAACTTAATGTATCATTCTCCAATTCAAACTTCAATCTCCAAATCCGACTCAAAACATCAGATGAATCAAGCAAGAAAGTCATGATCGTAATTCCACTCATTGTACTACAGCTTTTCTCAAACATGGGGAACTTCAACCATATACTAAACCAAAAGGCGATCTAACTTAGAGCCAAGAATCCTCAAGAAATCCGCATTTCTGAACTCATGCTTTTTGCAAAGACATCCAAGAAAATTTATGATAAGGAGGGTAAATTTTGGGGTGCGACACTAGCACTTAGCAAGCTTCTGATAGCTAGCACTTAGCAAGTTTCTGATACTAAACTATGATTTATCTAAAAAAGGAAATTAATGCTTATGTGAAAGAAAATAATATAATTGTCTTAAATGAAAGATTAAAATTTCAAAATAAAAAAATCTAAATTAATTGTTAATGAAAATAAAAATAGAAAATATTTTCAATGAGGAAAGATTTTTATTTAATTCAAAGCTCTAATAAAAAATGCAAAAATCAAGCATGAAATAATCTATAAATACAAATATAATTACTATTAAAGACAAAACATTGTTAAAAAAAACAAAATTCCTTTTAATTTTTATTTCATTATTAAACTAATAGAAATTATTTAGTAAAACATCACCAAATTATTAGAATTAGTCAAATATTAAAATAAAAATTAAAGTGAGAAATAATCCAAATACAAATACGATTAAGACGACTTCGATGTAAAACGCATTTAACTACAAATTTACAATGCAAAGTTAAATGCTAGCTAGAAATTCAAATATATTATAAAAAATACAAATGCTAGTAAAAATGCATGAAATTAGCTTAATCATTAACTAAAGATGTGTAACCAAAAATGTAAAAATTGATTGCCAATGCGGGATGCGAATAAGACAATGTAAAGTGATGCAAATGAATCAGATGAAAAATTCATGGTGAAATTTAGGGTGTGACACCTAGCGAGGGTGATTCTTTGTATTAGAAGCTCAATAGGAGTCTGTTAGAGATTTCTAGGTCTCTTTCTTGTATGAGGCCCAAGAGAAGGCTAAACTCAACGAGGGAGTTCTTTTGTATGAAGCCAAAGAGGAGGCTAACCCAATAGGGGAGTTCTTTTGTACAAAGACCAAGAGGAGGCTATGGGGAAACCTAGTCGTTATACTAGCTGTGATGACATAAATAAACATGAACAAGTATATGAGCAAGTGTATATATGACAAAGTGTGTCTGTGTGTGTGCATTTGTCATACCCCAAAATTTTCCCTCCATCTTCTCAAGACATTCCATACATCCATACTCAAGGATTCCTCAAGAGTTGATCAGACAAACTCTCTCCTAGACAATCAACCCAAACTAGGGTTTGGTAATTCTCAGCTCCAGATGGACTTCCAACATCTCCAATGTTCATCATGCCTCCTCATATGCTTCAAAGATTCTCCAGGTCAAGTTTCAAGCCTCACAAGTCAAGTTTCCTCAGACAATTGCTCAGATGGTTGAAAATCAGTTGTATTGGACAAAAAGTCAACTGTGGTCAACATACAGTCAAACTTCATAATTTTTGGTCAACATCCTCATTTTGAAGTTACATTCATCATTTGATCAAGGGTTGATCATGATTCATCAAGAAAGCTCAAGATTTGCTCAAAAGTCAAACTTTCTAAATTAGGGTTTCTAGATGAAAAGTCAACTGAACTTTGACTGATCATAACTTTCTCAGAAATTTTTCCACCACCTCTTATTTTGAAGGAAATTCAATTCTCTACAACTTCATGTCTCACAAGAATGTCCAAAAAATGCTTCATTTGAGAGGTATGGCTCAAAACATTACAGATCATTTTCAAAGTCAACAAAAAGTCAACTTTTTGTTTTGAGGATATATTGAGCATGGAAACTCCAATTGAGATGAGACCAAAAAGGTTGGTTAGAGGACTCTTAGAGCTTTCCAAAAAGTCCAAGAACACTAAAAAATGTGTAAAATTGAGCAAGGTACACTATTCAGAAGTTGGGCAATTTTGGACAATTGCACAAAAGGACATTTTGGTCAAAATGCAAAATTTTCCAAATGGGCCTAAAATCTTTTGGTCCAAACTTGTTCATGACATTATTTGTGACCCATAAATGCTTGGCCATGACAATTTTCTATTTTATTGATTTATTTTTGAATTTTAAATCATTTAATTCAAAATTAAATCATATAAAATATGAAAATAAGATATTTTTTCAAATGGATCGGATTTATATCATGCTTGGAGTCCAAGAAAGCCCATAATCCATACCAATTTCGTGATAGCATGCATATGGAAAGAAAAAATCAAGTTTTTAAGGAAATTGGATTTTATTTAAAGAGAAAATATTGCACATTCAATGACCAATCTTTTTTCACTCTTTTTCCTCTCTCAAATTCCTCTATAAATGCTCAGCAAGTACACAAGCCAAAAGAACGAAACCCTAGCCCTTACAACAACCCTTATTTTGCCAAAAATTTTCAAGGATTCTCAAAAATCGAATTTTGATTTTTAGTTGTTTTCAAGACCAGCCAGCCATCCAAATATCTCCCAGAGGTCTCCAGGAATCGATTCCAGTCCTTACTTGAAGCAAAGGCATCCCAGAACTCGATCTAGAGCTTGCTCCGATTTGGTAAAAACTTGAAAATCGAATTTCTTATTTCATGCGTTATTAACTGCTTTTGTGTGTTTGAATGAACTCAGGACACTCAATAGATCAGGAATGATGCATCTCATGCAAGCATACACGCATAAATCATACGTTGTCATGGCTAGGGTTTGATGAACTGTTTGATTCGAACTGATAGATACAGGACGATTTAGCCAAAACTAATGCTACCAATGGATTCAGGAGGGTCGATTTAGGGGGGGTAGGGTCCCCCTTTCCCATTTATCGTTCGTATTTTGCTTGTTTTGATTTCAGGACCACCGGAGAAGACGACCGGAGCTAGGGCTCCGGCGTCGTTGAACGTGTTGACTCCGGCGTGGGCGTGCGTGGCGAGATAGCGTGCTCTGATTCGCTCGTTCAAAAACAGATGGGGACCACACGGCTGACTGGATTTGAATCTGAATCCATGACACGTTTACACTAAAAAATAATTGATTTTGTTTTTTAAAACACCAGATAACAAATGGCGTGGTGGTTAAGACGCTCACTGTTCCAAGATGCTTCTCCAGGTCCCCTGTTCGAACCTTGCCAGGACCAGATTTGTATTCTTTTTTACAAACTTTGCACTATTTTCTATTTTCCATATTTTCATATTTTCTAATATTTTGCATCTATTTTAATTTCTTTTCATATTTTATTTATGCATTAAAAAATTACCAAAATATTTTTTCCTTCTTATATTATTTCCAGAAAATACTTATTTAATTTATAAAATTAAAAAATATTATTTTGCATGCATATTTATTTTTATTCATAATTTAGCATTTAAATCAATTTTAATTAGTTTTAAATTATTAAATTGCATCCAAAAATTCCCAAAAAATTATTTTAGCATATTTATGTTATTTCCAGCATGTCATACTTTTCTCATTCAAAAATTTGCATTTTACTAACATTTTTTCTCCTAATCGATTTCTCTCGTATTTTCCGATTTCTCAGTTTCTCGCAGGTTATCTCGTTTCGGACGATTTTTCTTTTATCGTTTCATTTTTTTCCAATAATGTAATTGCTCATGGGATGTAATAGTTTAAATTAGGTTTTTATTTTCCGCAAGTTTAAATTATGTATCTGCCCCAAAGCCATGTAATAGCGTAGGACATTTATCTTTCCGCATCTTTACATTCCGCATTTTAATTTCCGCACCCTATAAATTGCTAGTAACTAGGCGTGTATGGCAAGATAATAATCAACATAGCTCACTAATTTTCAAGATAAAATACCTGAATCAACACACTCTTTTCACACATGCACCCCTTTGGGTAATTCCCTCTCGTTGCCTTTACGAATTCAATCGGTCATGTCCCTCGAACGTAGAGGTATTCTAGCACCGCTGCCTTCAAAACAAATCATCATAGTCCCTTCGATACAAAGATCATAAGACCCACGATGTCGCCTCCGAATACATGATCTTGACCCTCGATTGTCGCCTACGAAAAATGATGATAGTCCCTTCGAATGTGCTAGGATACTTCCAACAAGTTGCTTTCTATGACCATCCGATGTCCCTTCGAATGTCCCGCTTACATCCAACGAATGGAGTTACCTACCAACTAATGGTATGGATAGAACTATTCTAAAGGAACGTAAAACAACACGAAAACGACCAATTCTGAGTAGGTAATAAGACTTTTAGTTGCTTGCTCGATCAAATACTTTTCACACCTCACACTTTTGTCAAAGATCAAACTCTTTTCAAAATGAAACATTTCTGAACACTTTGTATACATTCCTACATGAATCATTACAAAGTCAGAGCGAAATGCCTTTTCAAAACATTTTTGTCAAACACATAGAAAGCACAATTTTAAAGTGATCTAAGAGCAACTAAGAGCCCGTAGATAACTACGGATGGAAAGGGGTGCTAATACCTTCCCTTTTCATAACCTTCTCCCTTACTCAGAATCTAATGAAGGTCTTTTTCTGTACTTTTACCTTCCCTTAATTGGATAAAAATAAAAGTCGGTGGCGACTCTTGCTATCCGCACATTTGCGATACAAAAACCTACAAAGTCAGTTCACCGTGTTACAGAACTGGCGACTCTGCTGGGGAGACACCCTAAAGAGAGAATGCCTTAGGGATTTCTAGATCACCTTTATTGCTTTTTGTATGACTTGCTTGCTTTATCTTTAAGGGTTGCTTGGGTATTATATTTGTGGGGGATCCTACACCGGATCCGGTTTCCTTTTAGGTAAGTAGCAATAAATCATCGCGACTGCTAGACGTATATCAAAACGGTCAACATGATGGCTACGTTAGTGTGACACTTTGGATGTCCCGATACTCTTCATTCCCAAGTTGAGGATAGTATTTGGCTTCGTGGTGTCATCAAGCACTAACTAAACTTTTAGAACCTTAATTGACCCATCTTGGCCATTAGAAGGTAGTGAGATGGCGGCTTTGGTGTAGACCGAGGTTGGTTGATACTCGATGCTACGCTCATTGAGATCGACTCTTGGGATATTTTCGTCGACCACTTGGTAGTCGTATTGAAATAAACGCCTACGAGAAAGATCAATGATATGAGATTCCTAGAACCGGTTACTATTATAGGACAGATGAACCAACTCAAACTTTTGGTGGGTAATCACCTATACCTCATGCGAGCCTTAAACCTAGGCTCATTGTGTGAATTGTTGTGTGCCAAACATGACATCATGACATCATTTGCATTGCATATCATTTCTAACTATTTCAAGGACCTAGGGATTTATCTTTGCTCTGTTTTGTAGGGAATTATGGCTTCTAGAAAGACTATCCGAATCAACTTCATGGGTATACCTTCTCAGCTCAAAGAATTGGTTTTAGAAATTCCCGACCATGCTCAGTTCATCAAAAGATATGGTTATCTACTTGATTTGGTTATCTCCGGTTTTGAAGAAGATATGTTGCATGTCCTATTTCAGTTCTTTGATCTGAAGCACCATTGCTTTACATTCCCAGATTATCAGTTGGTTCCTACTTTGGAAGAGTTCTCTAAGCTACTTGGGGTACCTATTCTTGACCAAATGCCATTCACCGGTCTAGAAAAGGTTCCTAAGTACGAAGACATTGCATCCGCCTTACATCTAAAGCGCTCAGACATTGAAGCCAATTGGGAAATTAGAAGTGGAGTTAAGGGTTTACTTTCCAAGTTCCTAATTAAGAAAGCCCGAGAATTCCTCAAAGTTATGAGTTTCCATGCGTTTGAAGATATTGTGGCCTTGCTAATCTATGGTTTGGTTCTATTCCCTAACTCAGATCAATTCATAGATGTCAACGCCATTAAGTTGTTTCTTACCCGTAATCATGTGCCTACTTTACTTGGAGACATCCTACATTCTCTCCACACTCGTACCATCAAAAGACAAGGAACTCTCATGTGTTGCATACCGTTACTTTCCAGGTGGTTTATTTCGCACCTTCCTCCATCAGTTTTGAAGAATGAACAAAGATTGAAGTGGTCTCAAAGGTTAATGTCACTCTCTCATTCAGATATCCGTTGGAATCTTTTCTCTCAAAAGGACTTCACATTCATTGAGCATTGTGGAGAATTCCCTAATGTACCGCTACTTGGTATAAGGGGAGGTATTACTTACAACCCTTCTTTAGCTCTATGTCAGTTTGGTTTTGCTCGAAGAGATGGTCCACATGATATGCTTCTCCAAGATATTGTGTTCGATTACAACCACGATCTCCAGAATTACCGACGAAGGTTCATACACGCTTGGGGCATGGTAAAGAAGACTGATACCAAGACTTTGGGGCACCAAAACTCCATTCCTTGGGAACCTTACCTCAAATGGGTGAGAGCTCGAGCTCAAAACCTCATGATGCCATTCACGCCTGTTTTACCTGTAATTATGGAACCTGTTGCTATAGGTGACGAGTCCTATACTGTTCCCCATCCTGACATGCCTACTGATTTTGAAGACTTGAAGAGATCCTGGATTCAACTTAAAGAAGAGGGGGATACCTTTGAAGCTCAGTGCTATGCTAGTGAGAAGAAAGTGCTAGAGTTGACCAAGCTACTTCACGAGGAGCGAAACATCAACGCCTACCTCGGCACCAAAAGAAAGCGCCCATGGGAGACCTAGAGCTTTCGGATTTATATGTTTTTCTTTTATTGTTTTGAACTATCTTTTGTACTTAAAAAGAAAGAAAAAATAATAAAAAGAGTACTAATAAATGTTTGCTAATTGCTTGTCTAACAAATTTAAATCTCTAAGGTCCTTGAAAACATTGCATTGCATTCGCATAAACATTGCATATCATAGCATAACATTGCATCACAGGTACATTGAAGATTGGTTTTCTCATTTGCTCGCTATTTATTTTAGCAGAAATGGCTCTTGAACAGTCTGTCAAAGATCTTCAAGCTCAGAATGCTCAGTTTCAGCAGATGTTTACCAGCTTGGTCCAAGGCCAAGAAGATCTGAAGAAGCTTATCAACAGAAAGAAGAAGGTTGTTGGTCTTCTCAACATGGGTAGACGCTACAAAGGTGGTCCTAAGAGGGTCAGTCGGATAGAGCTCTCAGAAGGAAGTGTCAAGACTGAACAAAGTAACAAGGGTGATGGTGAAGGCAGTCAGCCTGAGCTTGAGAAGAACTATGATGATGGCCAATACTCTGATGAGGATGACAAGTACAAGCAACTTGAAGACCGTCTGAATGCTGTGGAAAACCTGAAGATGTCCGGGCTGAATTTTGATGATTTGAGTCTCGTCCCTGGTGTTGTGATTCCTCCCAAGTTCAAAGTTCCAACTTTTGCTAAGTATGATGGCATACTTGGAGTGACTTAGCTAATGCTTTCTACAGACAGTATGAGTAAAATGCTGAATTGACACCCACTCGCATGCAACTACAAAGCATGTATATGGATCGTGATGAGAAGTTCAAGGAGTATGCTCAGAAGTGGAGAGACTTAGCAGGCAGAGTTCAGCCACTCTTGTCCAATAGGGAGTTGGTTGATATGTTTATGGGAACACTGACGGGCCCATTCTTCAATCATCTGATTGGAAACTCTTCAGCCGGGTTCACTGAGCTGATATTGACAGGCGAACGCATTGAAGCTGGTACCAAGAGTGGAAAGATTCAAGTGGAGACATCTTCAAATGCGGCGAAGAGATCTTTTGGTGCTAAGAAAGAAGCCAATGTTGTGTATGGTCAGAAAAGCCGAGCCAAGACCGACCGCACTCAATCTGTGGGGGCAGTTGTGATCTCCAATCCTCCATCAGCACAACCTCAGCGAGACAACACGCGTAGCCAGAACGCGCCACAAAGACAGTTTACAAAGATCAACATGCCATTGTCGCAAGCCTTGCAACACATGTTGAAAGCAGAGCTGATCACCTTGAGGGATCCCCTCAGAATGTCAACACTTCCTCTCCGAGATACAATCCTAATGCTAAGTGTGCTTACCATTCCAATAGCCCAGGACATAGTACTGATGATTGTTGGGCTCTGAAGAACAAAATTCAAGATATGATTGAAGCTAAACTGATTGAGTTTGACCCTCCCGTTGAGACTCCGAATGTGATCAACGCTCCTATGCCTAACCATGACAAGAGTTCCAATGCTGTTGGTGAAGATACTTATGTCTTCAACATAGATGACTTGACCATTCCTCTGATGACTGTTAAGAAGAATTTGTTGCAAGCCGGTGTCAATCCAGGATGCCCAGAGGATTGTCGTTGGTGCCCATCTGCACCTGATGGCTGTCCTTGGTTGAGAAGACGTGTTCAGTGCATGATGGACAACCGTGAGATACTATTTTTGAAACCACCTGTGCAGAAGCTGTGTGAAGAAATGTCTAACTTGAAGATTGACAATGCGAACGAAACTGCACCATCTGTGTGGGATACCTTGGGGCAGCCAAGTGGAAAGTATGATTACATGGTGAAGTACATTGTTCCTGAAAGCTACAAGATTCCTATTGAAGACGTTAAGGCGACCGGATGGGGTGACGAGTTCCCAGAAGACTATGTTGATGTTAACACAATAAGGATTTCCTCTGCTGATTCTGTGCCTAGGGTGGCACCTCTCATCATCACTTCTCCAGGGCCAGTTCCGTATTCCTCTGACAAGGCTATCCCTTGGAATTATGGAGCTGATGTTTACTATCATGGCGTCAAGCAAGACCCTCTGACCATTGAAGATCTTACAGTTGAAGCTATCATTCCTGACATCGACAACATCACCGGATCAAGTAAGGTGACCCGAACCGGAAGAGTATTCTCTCCAAAAATCTCTCCTCCAAAAGACACCGTGACTCCAGCTCGCATTCCAGCTATTCAATCCATTCCCCAAGAACCAGTGACTCATCCTGCTCAGCCAGAAGTACCAAAGGAAGTTACTGAAGACACCTGCAAACAAGAAATGGAGGAAATTCTGAAGATCATCAAGAAGAGTGATTACAATATTGTGGAACAATTAGGACAGACTCCATCCAAGATCTCCATGCTTGCTCTGCTCTTGTGCTCCGAGGATCATGCTAATGCCTTGGTGAAGTTTTTGAAGAATGCCCACGTACCTCAAGACACTACCACTGACCAATTTGAAGTTTGTATTGCTAACCTGGCTGCCAACAACGGCCTAGGCTTCTCTGATGCTGATTTGACTCCTGCCGGAAAGTAACACAACAAAGCCTTGCACATCTCTGTTGAATGCAAGGGCGTTACCCTGTCTCATGTTTTGGTTGATACCGGTTCTACTCTGAATATCCTACCGAAGATTGCTTTTGATCGACTTGATATCGAAGGGTTGGTTCTGAGACCCAGTGATATAATCGTGAGAGCTTTTGATGGTTCTAAGCGAACAGTACTTGGAGAGCTCATTCTGCCTGTCAAAGTCAGTTCCCAGACTTTTGATTCCACTTTCTTTGTCATGGACATCCGTCCAGCTTACTCTTGCCTACTTGGATGCCCTTGGATACATGGGGCAGGCGCTGTTACTTCTACCCTACATCAGAAGTTGAAGTACCCAGTGAAAGGGAAAGTTGTTACAGTATGTGGGGAAGAAGAGTATATGGTCAGTCATCTACAGTCATTCCGATACCTTGAGATGGAAGGAGAATTCTTCAAGACTCCCTGTCAAGCTTTTGAAATGATCCCCAGAGTCATGCCTGTTGACTCTCCTGTCACTCCTGAAGTTACGCAAGTTCCACCTAGGATGACCTCACTGAAAGATGCTCAAGCTGCTGTTGAACACGGAGGTAGTACTGTTTGGGGTCAGCTCCCCGATCTTCCTTTCAAATCTGACAAGACTGGTTTAGGCTTCACCATCAAAGGTCAGAAGATGATACAGCACGAACGTGCCGGCCAACTTCCTTTCCGCATCAGCCAGAGTGGAATCCATGCTATAGAGGACGACGACAACGACTTCGACATCAGCAAGTGGATCTTCCCAACTCCAGACAATGGGCTCAGCAATTGGAAGACTGAAGACGTCATACCTATCTCCTTTAGTCATGAGTAATTGCTCTTGTTTTTGTTTTGCTTTTCGTATTTTTATGTTTCGAACAATAAACTCTAAAGCCTAGTGCCTTACCCGGGGCATCATGGCTCGTTTGCGAGGGTTATTATCTGTCGTTTGCGTATTTTCATTCAATAAATTCGTTGGACTTTTGCATTCAATTGTTTGTTTTCTTTCTTTACTTTATCACCCTTCAAAAGCTATGTGTTTCTTACACACACCGTGATACAAGAATCACTCTAAATCTTAATAAACTATGCTATTGCTAAATATGACTTCGATAATCCGATCTACCAAGCAAGACGAAAGTGAGGAAGATTGTGAAGTGCCGGAGAACTTGCCGATGCTACAACAAGATGAGCGAGTTATACACCACATGAAGAGCAAGTTGAGGTTGTGAATTTGGGTACTAACGAAGATGTAAAAGAGATCAAGATAGAGGGTCTTGAGAACAGTGTTAAAGAAAGGTTGGTTCGGATGCTACGAGACTATATTGAGGTTTTGCTTGGTCATACGAAGACATGCCGGTTTGGACATTGATATTGTGGTACACCGACCGACAAAAGAGGGTTTTCTCCCGTGAAATGTAGGTCTGTCGCATGCGTCCCGAGATGTCGAGAAAATCAAAGTCAAGTTATGAAGCGCTTTAACCGGTTTCTTAGTCATTACTTCCTATCCACAGTGGGTTGCAAATGTGGTTCCTGTGCCTAAGAAGGATGGCAAGGTACAAATGTGTGTGGATTATAGAGATCTGAACAAAGCGAGTCTGAAAGACGATTTCCCACTTCCTCATATTGATGTTCTGGTTGACAACACCGCTCAACATAAGGTTTTCTCCTTCATGGATGGTTTCTCCGGTTACAATCAGATCAAAATGGCTCCTGAAGACATGGAGAAGACTACTTTTGTTACACAGTGGGGCACTTTCTACTACAAGGTTATGCCGTTCGGACTAAAGAACGCGGGCGCCACTTATCAGCGTGCTATGGTAACACTATTTCACGACATGATTCATCACGAGATAGAGGTCTACGTCGACGACATGATAGCTCGGTCACAGACTAAAGAAGAACATCTTGATCATTTGCAGAAACTATTTGACAGGTTAAAGAAGTACAGGTTGAGACTCAATCCTAACAAGTGCACTTTTGGAGTCAGATCCGGAAAACTCCTAGGGTTTGTTGTCAGTGGAAAAGGTATTGAGGTTGACCCCGCTAAGCTTAAAGCTATTCAAGAGATGCCAGCTCCCCGCACAAAAAAGGAAGTCAGAGGTTTCTTGGGCCGATTGAATTACATTGCCAGATTCATTGCACACCTAACTGCTACTTGTGAGCCAATCTTCAAGTTAATTAAGAAAGATCAAGTAGTGGAATGGAACGACGATTGCCAGATCTCTTTTGACAAAATCAAGGAGTACCTTCGTAATCCTCCTATCCCGATGCCCAAGGAAGACCTCTTATCATGTACTTAATAAAGTTAGAGAATTCAATAGGTGTGTGTTGGGGCAACATGACGAGTCTGGTCGAAAAGAGCATGCAATATACTACCTTAGCAAAAGTTTACCGATCGTGAAACAAGATACTCACAAATGAGAAAACTTGCAACGCTTTGGGCTGCTCACGACTAAGACAAGATATGTTGACTCACACTACCTTGTTGATTTCCAAGATGGATCCGATAAAATACATATTTGAGAAACCAGCTCTCTCAAGAATAGCAAGATGGTAAATGATCCCGACCGAATATGACATCTAGTACACTTCTCGAAGCGATCAAAGGAAGTGTGGTAGCCGATCATTTGGCTCATCAGCCGTAGATGACTATCGCCTATGCGTCAATTTCCAGATGAAGATGTTTTACTAGTCACCGATCAGAAGAACCGTGACCGACGAAGGACCGAACAAGGATCCCGATGGACTATGGTCTTTGATGGAGCCTCAAACGCACTTGGCAATGGCATTGGCGCCATCATTACATCCCCACAAAGGACACACGCCTTTCACCGCCAGATTATGTTTCAGTTGCACGAACAACATGGCCGAATATGAAGCCTGCATCATGGGTATCAAAGCTGCTATTGACTTAAGAATCAAATTCTTGCAAGTATATGGAGACTCAGCTTTAGTGATCAGTCAGATTAAGGGCGAGTGGGATACAAAGCATCCAAATCTCATTCCGTATCGAGAGCATGTTCTGAGTTTGATCCCCTACTTCGAAGAAATTACTTTTGATCACATTCCACGAGAAGAGAATCAGTTGGCAGACACGTTAGCTACTATGTCATCTATGTTCAAGGTTAGGTGGGACAACAAGGCTCCCCAGATCATCATTGAGAAGTTTGACGAACCAGCATATTGCTATGAGCTTGATACAGAAGAGAAACCTTGGTACTACGACATGAAGAGGTATCTTGAGACTCGAATATCCCGCAGGGCATCCGTTAATGATAAAAGTTCATGAGAAGATTTGCATCCAAATTCTTCCTCAAAGAACGGCATCTTATACAAGCGCAACCACGATCTCTTACTCCCTGTGTAGACCGTAAAAAAAGAATACGCATCATGGAAGAGTTACACAAAGCGCATTTGGTACCCACTCGGACACACAATGGCTAAGAAGATTTTGAGAACAAGTTACTATTGGTCCACCATGGAAGCCGATTGTCACCGTTACGCCGATCTTGTCACAAATGCCGATTTATGCCGATAAAGTACACGCATCCTCCACTCGAATGTTCTAACCGCCCTTGGCCATTCGCAATGTGGGGCATTGACATGATTGGAGAAATCAAGCCCACAGCTTCCAATGGACATCGTTTCATCCTTGTGGGAATTGATTACTTTACCAAGTGGGTAGAAGCAGCCTCGTTCGCATTTGTTACCAAGAATGTTGTGGCTCGATTCATCAAGCATAATCTTATCTGTCGATATGGCACTCCCGAAAGGATTATCACAGATAACGGTTCCAATCTCAACAACAAAATGATCACCGAACTCTGCACGCAGTTCAAGATCAAACATCATAATTCTTCTCCTTATCGGCCTAAGATGAATGGCGCAGTGAAGGCGCCAACAAGAACATTAAGAAGATTATACAGAAGATGACAGTGACTTACAAGGATTGGTATGAGATGCTACCATTTGCTCTTCATGGTTATCGCACTAAAGCACGAACATCAACAGGGCAACCCCTTCTCTTTGTGTACGGTATGGAAGCCCCGCCCATCGAGGTTCGGGATACCCTCAACCGTAGTCCTCCAGACGCAGAGTTAGATGAAGACGATTGGGTCCGCACCGCCGATCGATTAACTTGATTGATGAGAAACGACTCGCATCCATCCGCCATGGATGATCTATCGAAACGAATGATCAGAGCATTTAACAAGAAGGTCAAGCACCGAGTCTATCAAGTTGGTGACCTAGTAGTCAAGCGCATCATTCTTCCACAAGGTGATCCCAGGGGCAAATGGACTCCCACCTAAGAGGGACCGTTTGTAGTCAAGATGTGTTTTCGGAGCTATGATACTTAGCACCATGGATGGTGAAGACTTCCCACACCCGTGAACGCAGACATAGTCAAAAATACTACGATAACGAGACCCGCTAGGTCGAACCTAGGCAAATAAGCATCCCGCGAACCAAATGGGTTCGGCAAAAGTTAAGGATATATACAAAAGATGTACACCAAGTCGAAAACCTAAAAGGCGGCTTGGGCAAAAAGGTATCCCGTAAACCCGAAAGGGAGGTCTAGGCAAAAGTTAAGATTTAAGCGCGACTATGTCTCGCCCGATCACTTCTGCACTACTATCAAGATTCAAGATTCAAATGGCGAAGATCAGTTCACTCATTTTCAGCAAAGAGATGAGATAGTTGAAATATATGAGTACTAGCATAGTTGGAACTTAACGAGATTGTTTCATAGCTTTTACCTTCTTGTGTACAAACTACTTGGCCATACGCCACCTTTCAAATAAAAGCTTCTTTCTTTTACAATTTTTGTTGTTGTCGCTTGTAATAACAATGATTATACGCATTTGACAATAAAAATCTCTTCATAAACATGCGAAAAGTGGACATACAAAAGTAGTTACTACGGGCTCTAGGAATTGAGATGACGACGAAGTTCACCAATGCATTTCCCCACAGAGCATGATCCCCACAGCAGTGTCACCCACTAAACCTCCCCCAGCGGAGTATACGTTAGTCCCCGAACAGTGACTCCACTCAACTGAGCAATGTTACATCAGTCTCCAAGCAGTAACACTTCATCCCCAGCCGAGGTATTTATCATCAGCAGAGCAGAATATCTCTCAACAACTCCCCTTTTCTCCAGCAGCGGTATCCAGACTTGAGACTTGGTCAGATAGTGCACCGGAGAAAATCTACATCTTCTATTCCTCAGTCAGAGGTTCCAACGGGCCCCAACCCGGTCTCCCAGCAACCATCAAACGCCCTACAGTGAGATCTACACTCAAAATCCCTAGTAGAGCGCCTCCTAATTTTACCCAACAGGATCTACATACAAGATCCCCAACAGATTTCCTCCCAGACTCTCCCCAGCAGGGTCTATGTATGAGATCTCCAACAACGAGTTTCTCAATCTCTACCTTCCTCAACAACATCTAGGCCCAAGACTTGGTCAGATAGTGCATCGGAGAAATCCAGGATAACTTTCTTCTCCTTCAAAAGCGGGGTTCTCACCTACTCAATCCTCAAGCAGAACATCCACATCTTCTTCAAGATGGATATGTTTTGAAATACCACAACATCTATCATTCATACATTACTCATAAAGTCATAATTCATGCATATGTCATTCATACACATCGTCATGCATCATACTTTGCATGAGACTAACAAATATGCTATCAAAATTTCTTGTTTTCTCCAAAACAGGTAAAAGTCACTTCTAACGCAAATAGGTCCAGGATTAAGCCCCGAATCTCGACGGGAAAACTATCCGAAAGACCGCCCCTAGTTGTCCTCCGACAGCTGGTCCAGGATTAAGCCCCGAATCTCGACGGGAAAACTATCTGAACGACCGCCCTCGTTGTCCTCCGACAACGGATCCAGGATTAATACCCGAAGCTAGACGGGAAACCCTATCCGAACGATCGCAAGTTATCCTCCGATAACAGGCAGTGGATTAATACCCGATGCACAACAGGGAAGATATCCACATTTTGCCAACTACTACCTCCCTCAGAGTAATCAGCACGAAGATTTATTCTGATTCCTTCTTATTATCAACAGCAACTACAGAGTCTAGCATGCGACTCAGTTGCCCTGGATGGCATCTTAAGCCCATCTCCGACTACTTATCAGTGTTTCTCCACCTTTGGAATGCTGCATATTTGGTTAAAAACCAATACAAACCAATAACTTCATTCAAAGGTGAGCACGAAGTCTAACGTACGACTCCCTCCGGATGGCATCTTAAGCCCATCTCCGCGCTCCTTCCACTATCAAGAACATCTACAGAGCCTAGCGTACGGCTCACTCCCCAGCATTGATCTTTCCAGATGGCATCTTAAGCCCATCCCCGTCAATTTCCCTATCAACAACCTCGAGTCTAGCATACGACTCATCCCCCAGCGAAGTCTCTGCCTTCTCTAAATGGCATCTGTAAGCCCATTCCCGCATCATCCACCAATAGCGAGTGCAAATTTTCAAGTGTACTCGAGTGTTCAATCATCTTCCACTTTCAGGTCACGAAAGGCACACATACCAATCTAACCCTTCCAGTACAAGAAGATTGAACAGGGGAAGCTGTCATACCCCAAAATTTGCCCTCCATCTTCTCAAGACATTCCATACATCCATACTCAAGGATTCCTCAAGAGTTGATCAGACAAACTCTCTCCTAGACAATCAACCCAAACTAGGGTTTGGTAATTCTCAGCTCCAGATGGACTTCCAACATCTCCAATGTTCATCATGCCTCCTCATATGCTTCAAAGATTCTCCAGGTCAAGTTTCAAGCCTCACAAGTCAAGTTTCCTCAGACAATTGCTCAGATGGTTGAAAATCAGTTGTATTGGACAAAAAGTCAACTGTGGTCAACATACAGTCAAACTTCATAATTTTTGGTCAACATCCTCATTTTGAAGTTACATTCATCATTTGATCAAGGGTTGATCATGATTCATCAAGAAAGCTCAAGATTTGCTCAAAAGTCAAACTTTCTAAATTAGGGTTTCTAGATGAAAAGTCAACTGAACTTTGACTGATCATAACTTTCTCAGAAATTTTTCCACCACCTCTTATTTTGAAGGAAATTCAATTCTCTACAACTTCATGTCTCACAAGAATGTCCAAAAAATGCTTCATTTGAGAGGTATGGCTCAAAACATTACAGGTCATTTTCAAAGTCAACAAAAAGTCAACTTTTTGTTTTGAGGATATATTGAGCATGGAAACTCCAATTGAGATGAGACCAAAAAGTTTGGTTATAGGACTCTTAGAGCTTTCCGAAAAGTCCAAGAACACTCAAAAATGTGGAAAATTGAGCAAGGTACACTATTCAGAAGTTGGGCAATTTTGGACAATTGCACAAAAGGAAATTTTGGTCAAAATGCAAAATTTTCCAAATGGGCCTAAAATCTTTTGGTCCAAACTTGTTCATGACATTATTTGTGACCCATAAATGCTTGGCCATGACAATTTTCTATTTTATTGATTTATTTTTGAATTTTAAATCATTTAATTCAAAATTAAATCATATAAAATATGAAAATAAGATATTTTTTCAAATGGATTGGATTTATATCATGCTTGGAGTCCAAGAAAGCCCATAATCCATACCAATTTCTTGATAGCATGCATATGGAAAGAAAAAATCAAGTTTTTAAGGAAATTGGATTTTATTTAAAGAGAAAATATTGCACATTCAATGACCAATCTTTTTTCACTCTTTTTCCTCTCTCAAATTCCTCTATAAATGCTCAGCAAGTACACAAGCCAAAAGAACGAAACCTAGCCCTTACAACAACCCTTATTTTGCCAAAAATTTTCAAGGATTCTCAAAAATCGAATTTTGATTTTTAGTTGTTTTCAAGACCAGTCAGCCATCCAAATATCTCCCAGAGGTCTCCAGGAATCGATTCCAGTCCTTACTTGAAGCAAAGGCAGCCCAGAACTCGATCTAGAGCTTGCTCCGATTTGGTAAAAACTTGAAAATCGAATTTCTTATTTCATGCGTTATTAACTGCTTTTGTGTGTTTGAATGAACTCAGGACACTCAATAGATCAGCAATGATGCATCTCATGCAAGCATACACGCATAAATCATACGTTGCCATGGCTAGGGTTTGATGAACTGTTTGATTCGAACTGATAGATACAGGACGATTTAGCCAAAACTAATGCCACCAATGGATTCAGGAGGGTCGATTTAGGGGGGTAGGGTCCCCCTTTCCCATTTATCGTTCGTATTTTGCTTGTTTTGATTTCAGGACCACCGGAGAAGACGACCGGAGCTAGGGCTCCGGCGTCGTTGAACGTGTTGACTCCGGCGTGGGCGTGCGTGGCGAGATAGCGTGCTCTGATTCGCTCGTTCAAAATGTATGGGACCACACGGTGATCGGATTTGAATCTGAATCCATGACACGTTTACACTAAAAAACAATTGATTTTGTTTTTTAAAACACCAGATGACACATGGCGTGGTGGTTAAGACGCTCACTGTTCCAAGATGCTTCTCCAGGTCCCCTGTTCGAACCTTGCCAGGACCAGATTTGTATTCTTTTTTACAAACTTTGCACTATTTTCTATTTTCCATATTTTCATATTTTCTAATATTTTGCATCTATTTTAATTTCTTTTCATATTTTATTTATGCATTAAAAAATTACCAAAATATTTTTTCCTTTTTATATTATTTCCAGAAAATACTTATTTAATTTATAAAATTAAAAAATATTATTTTGCATGCATATTTATTTTTATTCATAATTTAGCATTTAAATCAATTTTAATTAGTTTTAAATTATTAAATTGCATCCAAAAAATCCCAAAAAATTATTTTAGCATATTTATGTTATTTCCAGCATGTCATATTTTTCTCATTCAAAAATTTGCATTTTACTAACATTTTTTCTCCTAATCGATTTCTCTCGTATTTTCCGATTTCTCAGTTTCTCGCAGGTTATCTCGTTTCGGACGATTTTTCTTTTATCGTTTCATTTTCTTCCAATAATGTAATTGCTCATGGGACGTAATAGTTTAAATTAGGTTTTTATTTTCCGCAAGTTTAAATTATGTATCTGCCCCAAAGCCATGTAATAGCGTAGGACATTTACCTTTCCGCATCTTTACATTCCGCATTTTAATTTCCGCACCCTATAAATTGCTAGTAACTAGGCGTGTATGGCAAGATAATAATCAACATAGCTCACTAATTTTCAAGATAAAATACCTGAATCAACACACTCTTTTCACACATGCACCCTTTGATAATTCTCTCGTTGCCTTTAAATTCAATCGGTCATGTCCTCGAACGTAGAGGTATTCTAGCACCGCGCCTTCAAAACAAATCATCATAGTCCCTTCGATACAAAGATCATAAGACCCACGATGTCGCCTCCGAATACATGATCTTGACCCTCGATTATCGCCTACGAAAAATGATGATAGTCCCTTCGAATGTGCTAGGATACTTCCAACAAGTTGCTTTCTATGACCATCCGATGTCCCTTCGAATGTCCCGCTTACATCCAACGAATGGAGTTACCTACCAACTAATGGTATGGATAGCACTATTCTAAAGGAACGTAAAACAACACGAAAACGACCAATTCTGAGTAGGTAATAAGACTTTTAGTTGCTTGTTCGATCAAATACTTTTCACACCTCACACTTTTGTCAAAGATCAAACTCTTTTCAAAACGAAACATTTCCGAACACTTTGGATACATTCCTACATGAATCATTACAAAGTCAAAGCGAAATGCCTTTTCAAAACATTTTTGTCAAACACACAGAAAGCACAATTTTAAAGTGATCTAAGAGCAACTAAGAGCCCGTAGATAACTACGGATGGAAAGGGTGCTAATACCTTCCTTTTCATAACCTTCTCCCTTACTCAGAATCTAACGAAGGTCTTTTTCTGTACTTTTACCTTCCCTTAATTGGATAAAAATAAAAGTCGGTGGCGACTTTTGCTATCCGCACATTTGCGATACAAAAACCTACAAAGTCAGTTCACCGTGTTACAGCATTCATAGGAGTTTATGAAGGAAATATATAAACAAGTGTTTAAACAAGCAATTAAAAGCTAATGTACTTGGATATATACAAAGGAGTGTGAAAGCAATATATAAACAAGTTATTAAAATAAGCGGATAAGCTAGTATACTTGGATATATACAAAGGAGTGGGACTTACACCTTAAGGGAGGCCCACTGGAATAGGATCAATTTCACCGAGAATAATGCCCATCTTAATACCAGTGGAATTGGTGTATAAACAAGTGGATAAAACTAGCGAGCGATACTAGTTTATACTTGAATATTTGCAAAAAGGTTGAATATGTATAAGGAAATTGAATATGTACACAAAAGGGTGGATATGTACAAGGAAACTAAATATTTACATAGGAGGGTTGAGACTTACACCGTAAGGGAGGCCCACGATCAATTTGATTTTAAGTTCGAAAATTTTTCGAGGAAAAACCTAGTTCGGTTTGTATTTTCAAAGATCAATCGAATCGATTATGGAAAAGAGGTGTGTAAGTTAATTAAAACATTTTGAAAGTTTTGAAAAGTGAAAATTATTCACAAGAAGTTTTGGGAAATATTAGGTTTGAAAAATCAAGAAGAAAACATTTTCGAAAGTATTTAAAAATACTTAAAAACATCTATTTTTTTTTACCTAATAAAAAAATATATCAAAAGAAAATATTTTTGGATTTTTTTGACATAATCATAAAATAGATATATGACAAGTGTGCAAAAAATCATTTCAAAATGAGAAGTTTTGATTGGTTTTTGAAAATGTTGAAGTTTGATAGAAAAATGAAGAAAACAAGTGATACAAATTTATTTTTGGTCCTAAGGGGGTTTGAACTCAAGACCTTGCACTCAAAGGTGCAAAGTTTAACCACTAGGCCACATGCGTGGCTTGTTATTAACACACATTCATTTGATTTTATTTGAAAACAAGTTTGGAAAATGGTTTGAAAAAGAGTTGAAAAGTGAAGAAAATGGGGGTGGCTGTTTCATCTGTTCATTTAAATACAAACAAACATATATATTATAAACGCAAATTTGAAAAAAAGGACAGATGGCGTCATCTCCATCATCTTCCTCATCGTGACAACTCCATGGCCAGATTTGAATTTCTTTGATTCTTGACCAAATTGAAAAATGAAAAATGCTCAATTGCTCAGTGTTTCATTAAGATTTCAGCCATGTAACTTATTAAAGTTAAGACTCAAGGATCAAAGAGAATTTCCAGAAAGTACCAAATGAACCCTAACTGAAAAATTCAACTAATCTATGGGCACGATTGATTTTAAGTAAAATTGAGGATTCAAGCAGCTTGAGCAATCTGATATCTACATTTCTAATTATTAAAATGATGTTAAAGATGCTTGTATTAGAGAATCAAATTTTAGAAAACTTACCTCTTGAAGCAAATTTGCATAACTCGTATGAGTTATTCCAAATGAAAATTTGTGATACTGTGAGTTTCCTTGGACCTTCCTGAGTGTGTTCCAACTCCTAGCTTGATTCGAAGCTCAATGGATTCTCCTACCCGAGTCAAATTGCAAGTGACTGGTTTTTGAATGGATGATTATGATAGAGTTGTTACAGAAGTGGATCAAGGGCATAGATCACTTATATATGATGTATGGAAGGTGTTTGAATGATTAAAAGAGGAAACACACGAGTGGATTTCAAGTTTGCAAGTTAAGGCTCAAAACTTGCACAAATGGAGCTTTTGTGAGGAAAGTGACTTTTGGCTTATTTTGTGATGGATTGAAGTTTCAAACAACTTCTAAATGATGTTTAGAAGAGGTTTGAATGACACTTTTGGTTAGAATTTGCAAGGATTGGAAATTGGAATTCTAACCTCTTTGAAAATGAGAAAACTTGTAATTTAAGAAAGAATGAGAAAACAAGTTTATGAATGCTTTGGTGTGATTTCCAAATGAGAAAAGGCCTCTATTTATAGGACAAGATGTTTGGAAAGCAAGGCTAGGATAAGCTTTGATAATTTTGCAAGTTGGCTTAGATGATAAGGAAGGAATATTTGCATTTAATGCACATGGTTAATTTCTTGAATTATGGTTAAAAAACCCAAGTGATTATATCCTTATTTCAATCATTGACTTTGGATTTTTTCGAGATAAAAGCTATCCTTAATTGTGACAAGAATTCTAGAAGAGAAAGTTGGCAAAAAATGACTTGAAAACTTGAAAAATGATCTATAATTTATGGTTATGGACCTCTAAGTTTCAATTTCAAAACCCTAGCTACACAAAATATTTTTGCAAGTTCTTGGAAATTTTGGAAAACTTGGAACAAGATATACAACTTTCATGTTTAAAGTTTTTCTTGAATCAAAATGGATCTAGGTGAAAAATGGCCGTGAAAATGATGAAAAACGTGACAAAAATTTGAAATATGGAAATGACGAAAATGAAGTTTTTCAAGTTTTGACTTTTTCACACATTTTGATTTTTTATGATCATGATGGATAATTTGAAATGATTTGATGATTGAAAAAAAATGAATTTCAAAAGTTGACCAAAAGTAAAAGTTTGATTAATTTGGACAGTTGACTTTTTGTCAAATGATTCCGAATTTATCTGATGATCAACCATGGCATTTGAGATGTTTTGAATCAAGAAATTAGGTCAAGATATTGCATTAGTGATTTTGAGATCATTATCCAAGCAACTAGATCATTCATTGAGCAAAAAGTCAATGATACACCATCCTCGATCACAACCCTAATTTGGTTGATTCAAGATAGATCTTGAGGAAATGATGAGAATTTGAAGATCAAATGTTTATGATTGATGAAGATAGATAAATTTAGGTGAGTGAAGAATCAAACCCTAATTGATCGTATCTTGAACAAATGAAATATTTTGATTCAAAACCCTAATTTGGCTCAAGGAGCACACACACAAGCTATCTTGTTCTGAAATTGCCAGTGATGCAATGATGAATATATGAATGATATGAAATGGTATCTTAGGTCAAAAATTGGGGTATGACAGTGTCCATTACCTATTTGTCTTGTATGTGAAATCAAAATCCAACACCAAATGAAACATATTTAACAACGTCACTAAATCAAGACATGTCCAAATGATATCATCAACAACATTTAAGTCGTCCCTATTTCTAGTCCAACACATGAATTTCTCTCTACGAACAAAGACTAAAAAAGATATGCATTTTTGTCAATGAACCTCTCTTGCTCGTATTGTATATAGGTCTAGCTTTATACACCTGAGCAACGCTCATGAGGTTTTATAGATCTCTGTCTTTCAAAGCATCAACTATGTACCTTAGAGCCATATTGTACTTCGTCATGTCATTCACAAACTATCTTTCATGATCTTTTAAACGACCCAATATGTCATGGTCTTCTAAATCGTTAAATAGTTTATGATTGTGCATCATGCACCTAACAATCACCTTCAAACCGACACGAATTAGTACAGATCTCAGTCTAAAAGGATATTTAACTTTCATATTATAAATTCCTTATGAGAATTATTGCTTTCGGATGCATTCTTCCTTTTGTAATTTCCTATCTCACAACCCATCATTAATTTATCTTTTCTCCCTCGCTTCCAATTAGCAGAACCGAAACGAACAATGACAATAATAATACCATGTCGTTTACAAGTAGTTGTTAGAACATAGTTTGGTTCTACGTTTGTTTAAGTAGTTTTGATGACAACAAATACTTTTGGTGACAATTATGTTATGACTCTAATAGATAAATATTTTGTATAAAATATTGTTGTCTTCTAGTTCTTAATGTGTACATATGGAGTTCTGATTCTGGAATAACAAGAAGAACAAGTTACGTTTCTGAATAATAAGAAGAAGTTCTGATTGATAAGAAATATATGCATATAAAAGCATCCTTCAAATTCTCATGCTCATTAGAAGAAGTTCTGCTCAATTCAAGTCATTCTTCTGAAAGCACCACGCTGCATCTTAAACTCTGATATTTATTTTTTGGCTGCATTTCATACTTTAGTTCTGATGCGTTACTAGACTCAAATTGAAATATTCAAAGTAACGGTTGTTTGCAGACAAGATCTGTAATTATGGAAAAGAGCACTTAATGCATTTATTGTAACACTCCAAATTCTACCCGGAAAATATACCGAGAAATTAGAGTATTTTAAATTTTCAACAAAACATGAGATGCTACATTTTCAACTTTAAAACAACACATATTCAAATACATAACACTTTAAGTTAGGAGGATCACTAAACCACTTGCATCAGCTTTCAAAAACCAAACAACCTTTTATTTATTATATAGAGGGAATTCATAAATATTCACATCAAACAACCGGTCATCTTTACTTAATTGAAACAAACTGAAATATCATAGTACTTCTTATTATTCACTTAAAATGCAACAGCAATAACAACAACTTATACTACATAGACAAAACATCCCCCCGAGTGCTACATATCAGAGCATTTGACACCAACTTGAACTAGCAGCGATTGATTCCTATTTCTCGAATACCTGCACGTTACCAATATAAAGGTAATGGTGAACAAAATAGAAAGGGTGAGATATCGAAAAATATAAGCAAAAGTATGATAATTAATATATTAGATAAAGAATCATACAATAATCATTGCTTCAAAAATCACAACACAACGTTCAACAAAACAACGTAATAGCCAACAGAACTTCATAATGCAATTCAAATGAGACTCGACTATGCAATGCATGTGGATCCATCGGAATAAAACTCCCAACTTAAAATCATGTCAGGTTATCGAGGCATTCAACAAGGCATGAGCCTTCAACTTTCAACTTGTGCCAATCCAGACCAACATGGTAAGCATAGCTCCAACATAAAGATTTGTCAATCCAGGCCAACTTAATAATGCAAATGCTATGTATGATACAAGACCACAACATCAACAACAACTTAAAACAACAACAACTCAATCATGCATTAACTGCATCAACTTAATCAACACGATCAACTTCGACTTCAACAACAATTAACAACGTCAACAACAATGCAACTTATAATTGACACAATCAACTTCAACTTCAACAAAAATTAACAACATCAACAGCAATGCAACTTATAATTAACACAATCAACTTCAACTTCAACAACAATTAACAACATCAACAACAATCCAACTTATAATTAACAAAATCAACTTCAACTTCAACAACAATTAACAACATCAACAACAACGCAACTTATAATTTACAAAATCAACTTCAACGTTCAACTTTGGCCATTTAAACCTACAACCCAAAAGATTATTCAATTTGGGGACAAAACAACTTATTCCGACAGTACCTGCAAATCCAGCAATCAGCGCGAAATTCAACAAAACAAAACAATTTTATTTAACTACCCGTATACACGAACTGCCCTATAAATTTTCGTCCAATTCGAAGCAACTAAATTTACCGCTTAATCTGGCTAGCTGTCTAATTCCGAAACTATTTTTGCTTCCTGTAATAATACTGCTTAAATACAAAAATTCTGTTAATTTTATTCTACTACTACCATTCATTTTTCTGCATTTTTAATTTACCCTACTGTACTGATCTTCACTTCCTGTTACTAATTTCTAATACTGCTAAAATAATATTTTGCTATTAGTTTCCCAGTCTACTAGCTACTTCCTGTGCTCTGCTATTGAATTCCTCTATGGTCATTTATCCTACCACTCTACGGTTATGTAGTACGTGAAACATACTACTCCAACTAATTATATTCAATGCCACCATGTACTTACTGGTTTTCTTCTTCATAAAGTCAAAAACATAACTATGCCTACACTCCACTCCTCTCCACACGTGGCTGCAAGAAACGAGGAGAAGATGTGTGAGGCACCCACCCCAGGGTCTGAGGCGCCCGCCTCCTCTTGCTGGTGGGTTCCACACGGTTTCCCTTCAAATTTTGGGACGACCGTCCCTTTCTTCCTTCATTGTTTGTTGTTTTCCACATGTGTCCTTATTTTACAGCATCTTATGTTCTCACCAGTATACCCCAAAAATCAATTATTTCCATAAAAACAACTTCCACTATAAAATTCCTGGCAGCAGATACGTGATGTCACAGAGAATGTTATGACACAGTATCTGACACTTCTGTTAACAATTTACACAATAAATTCAAACAGCAGTAAAGAACATAATAAATTGTTTACCCAGTTCAGTGTGTAACTACACCTACATCTGGGGGCTACCAAGCCAGGGAGGAAATTCACTATTAGTAGAATTAATTCAGGAATAAACCAACCAGTTTATCTCTTTCACTTAAAACCTACCCAATGCAACTTCAATTTAAGTCCTACTTAGACCTGAGTTCCTACTCACTCCCCCTCAATCACAGCAGTGATATCAACCTATTGATTAATTGAATTGTGAAGACACACTTCAATAAACTATCTTGATTTTGCTTCAAAGCTTTAATCAAGAGACAAAACACTCGTGCTTCAAAGCTTTGAGTGATAAACTACCCTTACAATCAAATCCTAGTCCAAGGCACTTATCAATTGATAATTGCTTGGCTCACAAGAGAAACTAGAATTACACAATTAACAACCTGCTAAAATCTTCAATACAGTTCAAGAGGCGCAGCAGCAGAGTAAGGGTTCTATTCCTATTATAGAAGCAGTCCTGAAACTTCAGTTTTGGGCTTCCATAAAGATAGCTAGGGTTTACTTAATTAATACTAAAAACTTGGTCTTATCAACAACCAATTTAGGTTTAACTAAGATTAACCTAGCAGCCACGTGAGCATGCAATCTAATAACAAAAAAACATAATAAAGCAGCTCAACAAACTTCCTGAAAATTCTCAGGAAAAACAGATTCTGCAGAACAGAATGTCATATAGGATGTCATGACATCTGGTATGACATCAATCAAACTTCTGCAAATTCCACAAATTGCTTCCAAATGAAATGAACTTAAACATTCTTGTCAAGTAGGATTTATCTTCAATCTCTGAATGTCATGACTTATATCAAGACATTGCTATAGTCTAGTTTTACCAAAAAGTAATGCCAACTTAAAACACTAACAAACTCCCCCTTTGGCACATTTTTGGCTAAAACAACTTAAGACATCAGAGTACCTATGCAGCAGAAGAAAACATACTAGTTCTAAGTTATCCTAAGCTTAAAAAGAATAGAACCTAGAGAAGATACATTCTACCCATGATTTTTCAAACAATTTCCCAATTGCCCACATACAAATCACCATACAGTTTCCCCAATTTTCACACAATACTTCTCCCCCTTTTTAGCCTCAAAGGGGCCAAAGGAACCGGTACAAATACCCCAACATATAACATATATTAAGGAAAGTACCATCACAATTTAAGTTTACAGTTACAACTCTGTCAAAAGATTACAATTATCCAAAACAAAAAGAGAAATGACAAAACAAAGTTTACATCAAGGAAACAGCAAAAATAGGAGCACCAAAGCAGCAGGTTATTAGATCAAGTGCTCTCTTCTCCAGAAGAAGCACTGTGAAAAGAAGCATCTTCAGAACCTTCTTCATCTCCAGCCATCTGAACATCATCATTTTCAGCATCACCAACAACATCATTACCAGCTATCCCTTCATCCTCAACCTCTGTGTCCTGCTCTAGTTGAGAGATCATCTCTTCAAGGCTTTGCTTCCTTGCTTCAAGCTCTTTGCAGGTAGCTTTTAGCACAGCTAAGATTGTTGCCTTTTAAGAAGTTTCCTTGACATTGGATGTCTCACCAGATGTCATGACAATGTCTGGAACATGTCTGCCTTGAAATAGTTTGTAGTGAAATCCAAGAGCAGTGGCTCTTTTGCAGACTGCATCTCTTTCAACTAGAATATCAGGAAATTGATCAATGATAATTCCACACAGCATGGAGGGAAAGGCTATTGGTCCTTTGATTGCATAGCTTTCGGCTTGAGAGTCGCTCAAATATATAGGTTCCATAGTCAAATTTAGCCCGAGTGCCTGCATATATAAATCGCCCAATAGAAATAGTTGACTTGTGATTGGTTGGGACCCAGTTAGCAGCACCTATTTTGTGCAGGATGGCAAATTTGACACTCAGCTTGCTTACTGAGAGTTTTCCCTTTAGAGGTCATTGCTTCACTTGTTTGGCAGTGATGGTTTGACAAATTTGGTTGTCAGTTTCCTCCAGCTCTGGCTGAGCATCATCTGATCTCCCCAGGAATCTGTTGACCACACTTGGAGAGAACCTTACTTTCCTCCCCCTCACATATACAGTCCTGTAGTCAGCAGACCTCCCATCATCACAACCATTTGACAAATTTACTATAAACTCTTTGACCAACACATCATAAAAGTTTGAGAAACTCACAACTGTCTTCATTAAACCAGCCTCCTTAATCAAATCAACAATCTCCTTGCACTCAAGTGCACTCTTATTCAACTCTCTTTCCAGAGCAATCCTCTTTAAGCATACATACTTCCATCTTCCAGCATTCTCAAGATGATGGAATGAGATGTTATCAATGGCCACTTCAGGCACCTTGGGCAGTTTCCCAAGAGTTGGCTTCTTTCTTGGATGAATGTCTGTGACATTCTCTTCAACATCAAAATCAGAGTCTTGATCTAACTCTGAAGGTTCAGGAACCTTCCTCTTTTTCACAATAGGTGTTCTCTTTGGTCTAGAGCCACCACCAACAGTTTTTACTCTACACTTCTTTGTAGAGGGTCCAGCCTTGGGATTCTTCTCAGCCTTAGACACATCTTCAACACTCTTTTCTTTAATAGGGCTCTGTGAGACAGCCTGTTTTCCCTTCCTTCTCATCATCCTCTTTGCAATTCTTGGATTGACACTGGCAATGAGGTCATTGTCTGAGAACACTTCATCCAAATCAATGACAGGGGTTTCAGCTAAATCCTCAGAATCTTGAACTGGAGACTTTTCAAGATTATCACCAATTGGTTTCTCTGGAGTCTCTTCTAAGATACTATCAGAGATATATTCAGCAGGGTTCTCAGGTGATTTAACAGAGGTACATTTTTCTGGGGATTCCTCAAGAATACCATCAGACATCTCATCTTCATTTACAGCAGGGGGTTCATTACAAGCATCATTAATACACACTTCAGAATCTTTAACTGAAGGATTAACAGCATTCTTGACAGGAGAATCAACAGGAGTTTCACTATCAGGATCCATAGGAGTTTTCTTGACATGATCATCAGATGTCTTGACATTCTCAGTGACATCTGGATCAGCTGCTAAACTAGGGCTAGCAGACTTTTGGTTTAGAGGGACAAAAACCCCAGGTACAGATTGGTTTTCATTTAGGATCCTAGTTACTATCCTAGCAATGGCTTCATGCACAGACCTAGACCCCTCTCTGTTTTCTATTTCTGAGGGTACATAAGAAGATGGTTCAGAGGTCTTACCAGAAGGTGATGCTTGTGACCTTCGTGCATTCCTTGTACGCAATTTCTTGACCTTTTCTTGGTCAGTAGCCATTGCACGCAATGGAGTAACCCTCAGAGCTTCAACATGCATGGCTTCAGCCTTTTCCCTAACTTCATCCATGGTAGGAGATGAAGAACCAGATTCTTGAGATGATGAAGAGGATGAAGACATATTTTGCTGAAAAGTTTTGAGGAAATGAGAACGAGAATGGCAGAGGGTTTGAGAGTATCTTTTGGATGAAGACAATATGATACTTTCAAATGAAGAAACTATTATCTGAAGGAGTCTCTTCCTATTCTTGGACCTTTTAAAAATAAGATGAAAATAATTAAATGACACACTTATATTTAATTGAAATAAAAGGTCTCTTCCATTACTTGTTGTATGCAAAATTAATTGCTACAATTCCTCATATTGACAAATACCAAACTTGCCCCTTAAAATCTCAAACTGACTAGTCTCAAGAGCTTTAGTAAAAATGTCAACCAGTTGAAGGTCAATGGCTACATGCTCCAATTTAATCACTTTCTCTTCTACAAGGTCTTTGATGAAGTGATGTCTAATGTCAATGTGCTTAGTCCTACTGTGTTGTATAGGATTCTTTGGAATATTAATAGCACTAAGGTTGTCATAGTACAATGTCATGACATCCTGTGTGACATTGTACTTAGTCAGCATCTGCTTCATCCAGACCATTTGAGAACAACTGCTACCAGCTGTTGTGTATTCAGCCTCAGCAGTGGACAAGAACACACAGTCTTGCTTCTTGCTGAACCAAGAAACAAGATTGTTTCTCAAGGAGAAACATCCTCCAGAAGTGCTTTTATACAAACTTTGCTCAACATTTTCTCCACTTGTGTCCTTGGTCAACTTCAAATGTGTAGGAGCAGGAGTCCTTTTATGGCTGGCATTATTCATTTCAAATTTCATGACAATATTCCTTGCATACTTGCTCTATGAAAGGAATGTTGAGTCTTCCATCTGTGTGACTTGCAGTCTAAGAAAATAAGGCAACTCTCCCATGAGGCTCATTTCAAAATCAGCTTGCATTTGGTTGGCAAAATGTCTCACCATTGTGTCTGACATTCCTCCAAATACTATGTCATCAACATAAATTTTAATCACCATTATCCTTTCTCCTTCATTCTTGACAAAGAGAGTTTTATCCAAGGCTACTTTCCTATATCCTTTGTCAGTAAGGAACTTGATCAGCCTTTCATACCAGGCCCTAGGAGCTTGCTTCAGCACTTTAGAATTTGTCAGATGTCTAGACATTGGGTGTGACATTCTGGTTTGCTTTCCAACCTTACACTCACCACGGATTCTTCCTTCATCAATATGAAGTCTTGGTATCCTTCTGACTGCCTCCATGGAAATGACCTTTTTCATTCCTCTGAGATGTAAATAACCAAGTTTTTGGTGCCACAATTTTACCTCCTTTTCATCTTTGTCTGTAGAGCACACAGAAGACAGGTTGGTGTTCTCAGATTCCCACATGTAGCAGTTGTCCTTTGATCTGACTCCTCTCATAACCACTTCTGGTTTATCATTAATTACAAGACATTAAGACCTAGTAAAGTTGACTTTGAATCCCATATCACATAGCTGACTTATGCTTATGAGATTAGCAGTCAAACCTTTTACTAGCAACACTTCATTTAGGTTTGGAACTCCAGAACAGTCCAAGTTTCCAACCCCTTTGATTTCTCCTTTAGCTCCATCTCCAAAAGTAACAAAACTGGTAGAATGAGGTTTGACATTATTCAGTAGATTTTTGTTTCCAGACATATGCTTAGAACACCCACTGTCAAAGTACCAATCTTTCTTGACAGACACTCTAAGAGAAGTGTGAACTATTAGTGCTGCAGTCTTCTTCTTCCATTGTTGAGTGTATGATGCCTTGTTGGTCTTAGGCTTCACATAAGGAACTTGATTAGGATATCCATGTAGTCTAAAGCAAAAAGGCTTTATGTGACCAAACCTCCCACAGTAATGACATCTTCATCTTTGAAACTTTTTGTTCATGTTTCTTTGATCTTGATGTTGACCCCAATGTTGTGACATCTGCTTTGACATTGGTTTATTAGGTCTGTTCTTCTTTTTGTTATCAGCAAATTTCTTTGCCTCAACATATCCTGAGCCAGACCTACTTCTGCCTTGTGTTGTGACATCTTCTTTGACATTGATTTGTCAGATCTGTTCTTCTTCTTGTCACCAGCAGATTTCTTTGCAGCTTCATATCCCAAGCCATGCTTATTTCCTGCATTTTGTCCAAGCTAAAGAATTTCCACCAATTTATCAGTACCAGATGTCAACATTTTGATAGACTTAGACATCTGATCAAGTTTGGAGTTCAATACTATAATTTCACTGTTGAGGTGACTTATAGTAGTTGTGTTTTCCTTCTTCTCAGTCTCCAATTTTGCATTCTCAGCCTCCAACTTCTCACTCAGCTTTTTATGTTTCTCATTTTGCTGACATACTTCACCACTTTTTATACACAGCTTCCTGTAGGTTTCAGCAAGCTCTTCAAATGTCACTTCCTCATCACTAGAATCCATATCAGAATTGTACACTCCAGAGAGAGCAATGACAAGTTTGGCTTCTTCCCGATTCACTTCAGTCACCATCGGACCAAGTGACAGCCATCCCTTTCTGTTGTTTCTTCAGAAAGGTAGGGCATTCAGCTCTAATATGCCCATATCCTTCACAACCATGACACTGGATTTCTCTGCTTTGACTTCCTTTTTCTTCTGACTTGGATCTTCTGCTGGACTCATAAGATCTGCTAATGTCAGATGGAATGTTTTTGACATTGGACCTTGACTTTGGATCAATTCTCTTGATGAGTTTGTTGAACTGCCTTCCAAGCATAGCTATAGCTTCAGATATCTTCTCTTCATCATCCTCCTTGCATCCCTCTTAAGTATTGGATACAAGTGCTATGCTCTTGTTCTTCCTGTCAAGAGTTTCACTAATTCCCATCTCAAAAGTCTGGAGAGATCCAACAAGTTCTTCCACCTTCAGGGTGCTGATGTCCTGAGCTTCCTCTATAGCAGTCACTTTCATTGCAAACCTTTTAGGCAATGATCTGAGAATCTTTCTCACCAGCTTTTCTTCTGACATCTTCTCTCCCAGTGCTCCTGAGGTGTTGGCAATCTCTAAGATATTCATGTGAAACTCATGAATGGTCTCATCTTCCTTCATCTTCAAATTCTCAAATTTGGTAGTGAGCATTTGAAGTCTTGACATCTTTACCTTGGATTTCCCCTCATGAGTAGTTTTAAGAGTGTCCCAAACATCCTTGGCAAGCTCACATTGATGTACTAGTCTGAAGATATTTCTGTCAATTCCATTGAATAAAGCATTCAATGCTTTAGAGTTCCCCAATGCTAGCTCCTCTTCTTCTTTGCTCCATTCTTCCTCAGGTTTCAATACAGAAGACCCATCTTTCTCAAGCTTGGTGGGATGTTTCCATCCTTTGTCAGCAGCTCTCCAAGCTTTAATATCCAGTGACCTTAAAAAGGCAACCATACGAGGTTTTCAGTAATCATAATTAGATCCATCCAGTATGGGTGGTCTATCTCCAAATCCTCCTTCCTTATCCATAACGCCAGAAACTATTATCCCTAGATCTCACCCAGAAATAATAGGCAGGGTGCTTGCTCTGATGCCAATTGAAATTCCTGGCAGCAGATACGTGATGTCACAGAGAATCTTATGACACAGTATCTGACACTTCTGTTAACAATACACACAATAAATTCAAACAGTAGTAAAAAACACAATAAATTGTTTACCCAGTTCAGTGTGTAACTACACCTACATCTGGGGGCTACCAAGCCAGGGAGGAAATTCACTATTAGTAGAATTAATTCAGGAATAAACCAACCAGTTTATCTCCTTCATTTAAAACCTACCAAAAGCAACTTCAATCTAAGTCCTACTTAGACCTGAGTTCCTACTCACTCCCCCTCAATCACAGCAGTGATATCAACCTATTGATCAATTGAATTGTGAAGACACACTTCAATAAACTATCTTGATTTTGCTTCAAAGCTTTAACAAGAGACAAAACACTCGTGCTTCAAAGCTTTGAGTGATAAACTACCCTTACAATCAAATCCTAGTCCAAGGCACTTATCAATTGATAATTGCTTGGCTCACAAGAGAAACTAGAATTACACAATTAACAACCTGCTAAAATCTTCAATACAGTTCAAGAGGCACAGCAGCAGAGTAAGGGTTCTATTCCTATTATAGAAGCAGTCCTGAAACTTCAGTTTTGGGCTTCCATAAAGATAGCTAGGGTTTACTTAATTAATACTAAAAACTTGGTCTTATCAACAACCAATTTAGGTTTAACTAAGATTAACCTAGCAGCCACCTGAGCATGCAATCTAATAACAGAAAAACATAATAAAGCAGCTCAACAAACTTCCTGAAAATTCTCAAGAAAAACAGATTCTGCAGAACAGAATGTCATATAGGATGTCATGACATCTGGTATGACATCAATCAAACTTCTGCAGAATTTCCAGCACAGCAGTTGCTTCCAAATCTGAGCTGAACTTAAACATCCTTGTCAAGTAGGATTTATCTTCAATCTCTGAATGTCATGACTTATATCAAGACATTGCTATAGTCTAGTTTTACCAAAAAGTAATGCCAACTTAAAACACTAACACACTAGCACCATAATTTACACACATGGATCACAATATAACAATAAGAATGACAGGTAACATCGTTCCAACACAGATTGCTCAATTTTATCGCAAAACACAGAATTAACAGTAAAATTATACAACCCTAAATCCCACATAAAAATTATCATATAATTGATTATAGTAATCGAACCCCACCCCTTATCTTTGGATCGAAGAGGGCTCTAAAAATCAATCAGGATCAGCAACTCACAGCCTGCAATATGGCCTTTTCCCAAGCTGCTAGAAAACCCTTGTTTCTTTTCAATTTTCCTCTTCTCTACTGTATGTGACTATTTCTCTTTGGCTTTGTTAAAATGCTACTTCTAACTACTAACAATTGAATACCTAATAAAATAATGGGCCACCATGGGTCTTGTCATACCCCAAAATTTGCCCTCCTATTCCTCAAGACATCCCATACATCCATACTCAAGGATTCCTCAAGGGTTGATCAGACAAACCCTCTCCTAGACAATCAACCCAAACTAGGGTTTGGCAATACTCAGATCAAGATGGACTTCCAACATCTCCAATGGTCATCATACCTCCCCATATATTTCAAATATTCTCCATGTCAAGTTTCAAGCCTTACAAGTCAAGTTTCCTTAGACAATTGCTCAGATGGTTGAAAATCAGTTGTATTGGACAAAAAGTCAACTGTGGTCAACATACAGTCAAACTTCATGATTTTTGGTCAACATCCTCATTTTGAAGTCACATTCATCATTTGATCAAGGGTTGATCATGATTCATCAAGAAAACTCAAGATTTGCTCAAAAGTCAAACTTTCCAAATTAGGGTTTTCCAATGAAAAGTCAACTGAACTTTGACTGAGCATAACTTCTTCATACTTTCTCAGAAATTTTTCCACCACCTCTCATTTTGAAGGAAATTCAATTCTCTACAACTTCATGTCTCATAAAAATGTTCAAAAACTGCTTCATTTGGAAGGAATGGATCAAAACATTACAGGTCCTTTTCAAAGTCAACAAAAAGTCAACTTTTTGTAATGACGTTTTATTGAGCATAGAAACTCCAATTGAGATGAAACCAAAGAGGTTGTTTAGAGAACACCTAGAGCTTTCTAAAAAGTCCAAGAACACTCAAAAACGTAGAAAATTGAGCAAAATACACCTTGTACAAGTTGGGCATTTTTGGACAATTGCACAAAGAGAGATACTTGTCAAAATCCATTTTTTTTCCAAATGGGCCTATAATTTTATGATCCAAACTTGATCATAATATTATTTGTGACCTATTGATTCCTTTCCACGACCACCTTTTATTTTTTTGATTTATTTTTGAATTTAAAAGCATTTAATTCAAATTTAAATTATATAAAATATGAAAACAAGGTATATTTTCAAATGGGTTGGATTTTTACCAAACTTGAGGTCCAAGATAGCCCATACAACTTGCCAATTTCGTGCTAGCTCTCACATGGAAGAGAAAATCAAATTTTCAAAAGATTTGATTTGATTTGAAAGAGAAAATTTTTTGCATTAAAGAGGAGATATTTTTTCATTCTTTTTGCTTCCAATTCTTCCTCTATAAATACTCAGCACATTGCACAACACCAAGGACGAAACCCTAGCCCATACAAGCAACCCTTATTTTCAAAAAAATTGTTCAAATTTGGCAATTTCGAATTCCAAATTCCAGCAAGTTTCAGCCCAAGCCAGCCATCCCATTGTGTTCCTGAGGTTCCCAGGAGTCAATACCAATCCTTACTCGAAGCCCAGACTGTCCAGATTGTGCCATACACCTTGCTCCGATTTGGTATTTTCTTGAATTTCTATTTTCATTATTCATGCGTTACTAATTGTTTTTGCTTGCATATTTGAACTAAGGATACTCTTTAGATCATGAATGATGCATTACATGTAAGCTTGCACGCATAGAACTCGAATCACCATGGCTAGGGCGTTTTGAACTGTTTGATTCGAGTTGATCGATACAGGCGTTTTTAATCGAAACTAATGCCACCAATGGATCCGCAAGGGTCGATTTAGGGGGGTAGGGTATCCCTTTGCCTTTTATTCTTCGTATTTTGCAGGTTCTGATTTTAGGTTGGCCGGAGAAGACGACCGGAGCTAGGGCTCCGGCGTCGTTGACTTGTCTGCGACCGGCAAAGGCTAGCGTGGCAACTCCCAGCGTCCTGATTCGTCCATCCATTCAACTGGGGTCCACGCGTGTTGACTGGGCTTTGAGTTATAATCAGGACACGTTTTCCTTTATAAACCACTCTTTCCAATTTCCAAACACAAAAGCAAGGCAGCTCAGTTGGCAACGTGTTAGTGGATATCTGCAAAGGGCGTGAGTTCGAACCTGGGCAGGACCATCTCCTTTTTACAAGTTTGCAAAATTAACATATTTTTCTATTTCCTTTAATATTTTTTCATCTAATTTAATTTATCTTCAATATTTTTTATCATGCATCTAAAAATCACCAAAAATATTTCTTTTTTGCATTATTATCAAAAAAATACTTATTTAATTTTTAATATTAAAATTATTATTTTTGCATGCATATTTTATTTAATTATTAATTAATCGTTTGAATGACTTTTAATTGTTTTTAAATATCGAAATCAATTCCGAAAATTACCAAAAATTTATCTTATCATATTATTGTCATTACTAACACAAAACTCTTTTTCTCATTCAAAAATCTTTCTTTTTTTACCAACATTTTTCTCTTATGCAATTTCTTTTGATTTCCGATTATGTATCTGTTCACAGGTTGTAATGTTTCGGACGATTTTTCTTGCTTTTCTTTTTCAATTATGTAACTGCCTATGGGATGTAATAGTTTAATTAGGACTTTTAATTTCCGCACTCTCATTATGTAACTGCCCCAAAGCCATGTAATAGCGTAGGACTTTATCTTTCCGCACTTTACATTTCCGTCATTTACTTTCTGCACCCTATAAACTGCTAGTAACTAGGCGTGTATGGCAAGATAAAATTGGACATAGATCACTCATAATTCCAAGATAACATATATCTGAATTGACACACTCTTTTCACACATGCACCCCTTAGGGTAATTCTCTCTCGTTGCCTTTACGAATATAAATGGTCAAGTCCCACGAACGTAGAGGTATTCTAGCACCGTTGCCTTCAAAACAAATCATCATAGTCCCTTCGATACAAAGGTCATAGACCCACGATGTCGCCTACGAATACATGATCTTGACCCTCGATTGTTGCCTACGGAAAAATGATGATAGTCCCTTCGAATGTGCTAGGATACTTCCTACAAGTTGCCTTCTATGACCATCCGATGTCCCTTCGAATGTCCCTCTTACATCCAACGAATAGGGTTACCTACCAACTAATGGTACGGATAGCACTATTCTAAAGGAACGTAAAACAACACGAAACGACCATTTTGAGTAGGTAATAAGACTTTTAGTTGCTTGCTCTATCAAAATACTTTTCACACCACACACTTTTGTCAAAGTTCAAACTCTTTTCAAAAACTAAAACATTTCCGAACACTTTGTATACATTCCTACATGAATCATTACAAATTCAAAGCGAAATGCCTTTTCAAAAACATATTTTGTCAAACACACAGAAAACACTTTTGAAAATGATCTAAGAGCAACTAAGAGCCTGTAGATAACTACGGATGAAAAGGGGTGCTAATACCTTCCCTTTTCATAACCTTCTCCCTTACTCAGAATCTAACGAAGGTCTTTTCCTATTCTTTTCACCTTCCCTTAATTGGATAAAAGAAAAGTCGGTGGCGACTCTTGCTATCCGCACATTTGTGATACAAAAATCTCAAAATCAGTTCACCGTATTACAGAACTGGCGACTCTGCTGGGGAGACACCCTAAAGAGAGAATGCCTTAGGGATTTCTAGATCACTTTTACTGTTTTCTGTTTGACTTGCTTGCTTTATCTTTAAGGGTTGCTTGGGTATTATATTTGTGGGGGATCCTACACCCGGATCCAGGTTTCCTTTAGGTAAGTAGCAATAGATCGTCGCAATCGTTAGGCGTATACCGAAATGGTCAACATGATGGCTACGTTAGTGTGACACTTTGGATGTCCTGATACTCTTCATTTCCAAGTTGAGGATAGTATTTGGCTTTTGCGTGGTGTCATCAGCACTAACTCAACTTTTAGAACCTTAATTGACCCATCTTGGCCATTAGAAGGTAGTGAGATGCCCGACTTTGGTGCAGACTAAGGTTGGCTGATACTCGATGCTACGCTCATTAAGATCAGACTTTTGGGATATTTTCAGTCGACCACTTGGTAATCGTATTGAAATAAATACCTATGAGAAAGATCAATGATATGAGATTCCTAGAACCCGTTTAGGACAGGATGAACCAACTCAAACTTTTGGTAGGGTAATCACCTATACCTCATGCAAGCCTTAAACCTAGGCTCATTGTGTGAATTGTTTGTGTGTGCTAAACATGACATCATGACATCATAACATTGCATATCATTTCTAACTATTTCAAGGACCTAGGGATTTATCTTTGCTCTGTTTTGTAGGGATTATGGCTTCTAGAAAGACTATTTGAATCAACTTCATGGGTATAACTTCTCAGCTCAAAGAATTGGTTTCAGAAATTCTCGATCATGCTCAGTTCATCAAAAGACATGGTTATCTGCTTGACTTGGTTATCTCTGGTTTTGAAGAAGATATGATGCACGTCCTATTCCAGTTCTTCGATCCGAAACACCATTGCTTTACATTCCCAAATTATCAGTTAGTTCCTACCTTGGAAGAGTTCTCTAAGCTACTTGGGATACCTATTCTTGATCAAATGCCATTCACCGGTTTAGAAAAGGTTCCTAAGTACGAAGACATTGCATCAGCATTACATCTAAAGTGCTCAGACATTGAAGCCAATTGGGAAACAAGAAGTGGAGTTAAGGGTTTACTTGCCAAGTTCCTAGTAAAGAAAGCCCGAGAATTCCTCAAAGCTATGAGTTTCCATGCATTTAAAGACATTGTGGCCTTGCTAATCTATGGTTTGGTTCTATTCCCTAACTCGGATCAAGTCATAGATGTCAACGCCATCAAGATATTCCTTACTCGTAATCCTGTGCCTACTTTACTTGGAGACATCCTACATTCTCTCCACACTCGTACTACTAAAAGACAAGGAACTCTCATGTGTTGCATACCGTTACTTTCCAGGTGGTTTATTTCGCATTTTCCTCCATCAGTATTGAAGAACGAGCAAAGATTGAAGTGGTCTCAAAGACTGATGGCACTCTCTCATTCAGATATCCGTTGGTGTCTTTTCTCTCAAAAGGACTTCACATTTATTAAGCGTTGTCGAGAATTCCCTAATGTACCACTCCTTGGTATAAGGGGAGGTATTACTTACAACCCTTCTCTAGCTCTACGTCAGTTTGGTTTTGCTCGAAGAGATGGCCCACATGATATGCTTCTCCAAGATATTGTGTTCGACTACAACCACGATCTCCAGAATTACCGACGAAGGTTCATACACGCTTGGGGCATGGTAAAGAAGACTGATACCAAGACTTTGGGGAACCAAAACTCTATCCCTTGGGAACCTTACCTCAAATGGGTGCGAGCTCGAGCTCAAAACCTCATGATGCCATTCACGCCTGTTCTACCAGTAATTATGGAACCTGTTGCTATAGGTGACGTACCCTATATTGTTCTCCATCCTGACATGCCTACTGATTTTGAAGACTTGAAGAGATCCTGGATTCAACTAAAAGAAGAAAGGGATACATTCGAAGCTCAGTGTTATGCAAGCGAGAAGAAAGTACTAGAGTTGACCAAGCTACTTCACGAGGAGCGAAACATCAACGCCTACCTCGGCACCAAGAGGAAGCGCCCATAGGAAACTTAGAGCCTTAGGATTTTATGCTTTTCTTTTATTTTTCTGAACTATCTTTTGTACTTAAAAAGAAAAAGAATAAAAAGAGAACTAATAAAAGTTTATTCATGCTTGTTTAACAAATTTAAATTCCTAAGGTCCTTGAAAACATTTCATTGCATTCGCATAAACATCGCATATCATAGCATAACATCTCATAACAGGTACATTGAAGATTGGTTTTCTCATTTTCTCGCTATTTATTTTAGCAGAAATGGCTCTTGAACAGACTGTCAAAGATCTTCAAACTCAGAATGCTCAGTTCCAGGAAATGTTCACTAGCTTGTTCCAAGGCCAAGAAGATTTGAAGAAGCTCATCAACAGAAAGAAGAGGGTCGTTGGTGTTCTCAACATGGGCAGGCGTTACAAAGGTGGTCCTAAAGTGGTCAGTCGGATAGAGCTCTCAGAAAGTGTCAAGACTGAGGGGAGTGTCAAGGGCAACGAATACGACCAGCGTGAGCCTGAGAAGAAGGAAGAAGATTATGAGAATGATCAGTACTCTTATGAAGATGACAAGTACAAGCAACTTGAAGACCGTCTGAATGCTGTGGAAAACTTGAAAATGTCCGGGTTGAATTTTGATGATCTGAGTCTTGTTCCTGGTGTGGTGATTCCTCCCAAGTTCAAAGTTCCTAGTTTTGCCAAGTATGATGGCATTTCTTGTCCGAAGCTGCATTTGAAGTCCTATGTTCAAAAGATCAACCCCCACACTGATGATAGAAAGTTATGGATGCATTATTTTCAAGAGAGTTTGGCCGGAACTCAGTTGGAGTGGTATTATCAGCTAGAGAATGACCATATCCGTACTTGGAGTGACTTAGCGGATGCTTTCTACAAACAATATGAGTACAATGCTGAATTGGCACCCACTCGCATGCAACTACAGAGCATGTCTATGGGTCGTGATGAGAAGTTCAAAGAATATGCTCAGAAATGGAGAGATCTAGCAGGCAGAGTTCAACCACCCTTGTCCAATAGGGAGTTGGTTGATATGTTTATGGGAACACTGACAGGCCCATTCTTCAATCATCTGATTGGAAACTCTTCATCCGGATTCACCGAGCTGATATTGATAGGAGAGCGTATTGAGGCTGGTATCAAGAGCGGAAATATTCATGTGGAGTCATCCTCAAATGCTGTGAAGAGACCTTTTGGTGGTAAGAAAGAAGCTAATGTTGTGTATGGTCAGAAAAGCCGAGCCAAGACCGACCGTGCTCAATCTGTGGGGACAGTTGTGATCTCCAATCCTACATCGACAATCTCGGCGAGACAGCGCTGTAGCGAGCAATTTTGTAATGTGCTGACTTTGAGATTTTTGTATCGCAAATGTGCGGATAGCAAGAGTCGCCACCGACTTTTCTTTTATCCAATTAAGGGAAGGTGAAAAGAACAGGAAAAGACCTTCGTTAGATTCTGAGTAAGGGAGAAGGTTATGAAAAGGGAAGATATTAGCACCCCTTTTCATCCGTAGTTTTCTACGGGCTCTTAGTTGCTCTTAGATCACTTTAAAATTGTTCTTTCTGTGTGATTGAAAATAAGTTTTGAAAAGGCATTTCGCTTTGACTTTGTAATGATTCATGTAGGAATGTATACAAAGTGTTCGAAAATGTTTCATTTTGAAGAGAGTTTGAACTTTGAAAAAAAGTGTGAGGTGTAAAAAGTATTTTGATAGAGCAAGCAACTAAAAGTCTTATTACCTACTCAGAATGGTCGTTTTCGTGTTGTTTTACTTTCCTTTAGAATAGTGTTATCCATACCATTAGTTGGTAGGTAACCCTATTCGTTGGATGTAAGCGGGACATTCGAAGGACATCGGATGGTCATAGAAGGCAACTTGTAGGAAGTATCCTAGCACATTCGAAGGACTATCATCATTTTTCCTAGGCGACAATCGAGGGTCAAGATCATGTATTCGTAGGCGACATTGTGGGTCTATGATCTTTGTATCAAAGGGACTATGATGATATGTTTATAGGCAACGGTGCTAGGATACCTCTACGTTCGAGGGACTTGACCATTTGAATTCGTAAGGCGACGAGAGAGAATTACCCTAAGTGGTTCATGTGTGAAAAGAGTGTGTTGATTTCAGATATTTTATCTTGGAATTATGAGTGATCTATGTCCAATTTTATCTTGCCATACACGCCTAATTACTAGCAGTTTATAGGGTGCAGAAAATAAATTGCGGAAAGTAAAGTGCGGAAAGTACATGTCCTACGCTATTACATGGCTTTGGGGCAGATACATAATAAGAGTGCGGAAAATAAAAGCCCTAATTAAACTATTACATCCCATAGGCAGTTACATAATTGAAAAGAAAAAAGCAAGAAAAATCGTCCGAAACGGTATAACCTGTGAACAGATACATAATCGGAAAACGGAAGAAAATTGCATAAGAGGGAAATGTTAGTAAAAACAAATATTTTTTAATGAGGAAAAATGTTTTATGTTGGTAATGACATTAATATGATAAGATAAATTTTTGATAATTTTTGGAATTGATTTGATAATTAAAAAACAATTAAAAGTCATTTAAATGATTAATTAATAATTAAATTAAATATGCATGCAAAAATAATAATTTTAATTTTAAAAATTAAATAAACATTTTTTTGATGATTATGCAAAAAATAAATATTTTTGGAGTTTTTTAGATGCATGATAAAAAATATTAAAGATAAATTAAATAGTATGAGAAATATTAAAGAAAAATAAGAAAAAGAATGTTAGTTTTCAAACTTGTAAAAATAATGCTCCTGGTCAGGCTCGAACCGGTATTCCTCTGGTAACACGTCACACTCCCTTGCCTTAACCACTGGGCCAACGCGCGTTTGGTGTCAAATAATTGAAACGAAGTTGTTTTAAGCGTTTTTGAATTCTGGGAACAAAGAACACGCGCGAAGATCTTCATCTTCTTCGTTTGAATTTTCAAACACTTAGCGTCGATCTTGCTCGACGCTAAGGCCCCTGCAAAAATCAAAAATCCAATACAAGCAATATAAATGCAATTCAAAGCCATGGTTCGATTCCTTTTTGTCCACTGATCATCCTGGTAACCTTGGTTTGGTCCAATTTTTTGTATTTTAGGATGCCCTAAATCGGTTCAGAAAACCCTAGCCATGGTGGATTTTGATTCAGGCCATGAAAATGCAATTAAACTATGCAGAAAGTTTCCAAACATCATTCTAAACACAAAACAAACATCAAAACATGTTAAAAACGCATGAGAATTAAAAATCGAATTTGGAAAAAGAAGAACAAACCGAATTCTGGATTGCTCGATTCTGAGTGGTTTTGCAACTTGTAAAGGTCTGGATCGATTCTAAAGACTCCAAGGAATGCAATTGAATGCTCAAAATCAATTGAAACAGGCTGGAACTAGGGCTGCAAGTTGCTTGAAGTGCACGGTTTTTTGACTTTAGGTTAGGGTTCTTTGAGGCAATTTTTATGTTCTTGTTCATGTGGTATGCATTGTACATTTATAGTAGATGGATTTTGGGCTGATTTGAGGAACAAATAATGATCAATCAATGCAAAAATTATTTGATTTTGTACAAAATCAAATCTTCCTTTTTCGATCAAATTCTTGCCAAATCTATGCAAATTTCGAAATGTTCCAGCTTGTGTGAGTTACTTGGATCTCAAGTATTAGAGAAAAATCAATTTTGCATTTAATTTTGATTTTATACCTTATTTTTAAATTTAATTTGTTTTTAAATGAATAAAATTCAAATTAAATAGAAAAATAAAGACAAAATTCGTGGCATTGGGCTTGGAGGTTCCAAATAAGATAAGGAACAAGTTTAAACCAAGAAAAACTAGGCCCATTTGCAAAATTTTGGATTTTTACAAGTATTTCTCTTTGTGCACTTCCTCAAAAATGCCCAACTTGTGCAAGGTGTATTTTGCTCAATTTTCCACATTTTTTAGTGTTCCTGGACTTTTTAGAAATCTCTAGGTGTCCTCTAAACAACTTCTTTGTTTTCATCTCAATTGGAGTTTCCATGCTCAATAAATCTTCAAAACAAAAAGTTGACTTTTTGTTGACTTTGAAAAGGACTTGTAATGTTTTGACCCATACCTTCCAAATGAAGCATTTTTTGAACATTCTTGTGAGACATGAAATTGTAGAGAATTGAATTTCCTTCAAAATGAGAGGTGGTGGAAAAATTTCTGAGAAAGTATGAAGAAGTTATGCTCAGTCAAAGTTTAGTTGACTTTTCATTCAAAAACCCTAATTTGGAAAGTTTGACTTTTGTGCAAATCTTGAGTTTTCTTGATGAATCATGATCAACCCTTGATCAAATGATGAATGTGACTTCAAAATGAGGATGTTGACCAAAAATCATGAAGTTTGACTGTATGTTGACCACAGTTGACTTTTTGTCCAATACAACTGATTTTCAACCATCTGAGCAATTGTCTGAGGAAACTTGACTTGTGAGGCTTGAAACTTGACCTGGAGAATCTTTGAAGCATATGAGGAGGCATGATGAACATTGGAGATGTTGGAAGTCCATCTGGAGCTGAGAATTACCAAACCCTAGTTTGGGTTGATTGTCTAGGAGAGAGTTTGTCTGATCAACTCTTGAGGAATCCTTGAGTATGGATGTATGGAATATCCTGAGAAGATGGAGGGAAAATTTTGGGGTATGACAGCTGCCCCTGTTCAATCTTCTTGTACTGGAGGGTTAGATTGACATGCTTGTCTTTCGTGACCTGGAGGTAGAAGATGATTGAACACTCGAGTACACCTGAAAATTTGCACTTGCTGTTGGTGATGATGCGGGAATGGCCTTACAGATGCCATTTGGAGAAGTTGGAGATTTCACTGGGGAATGAGTCGTACGCTAGACTCGAGATTGTTGTCTGAGTAGGAGAACTGTCGGAGATGGGCTTAAGATGCCATCCGGAAAGATTGATGCTGGGGAGTGAGCCGTATGCTGGGCTCTGTAGACGTTTCTGAAAGTGGAAGGAGCATGGAGATGGGCTTAAGATGCCATCCGGAGGGAGTCGTACGTTAGACTCCGTGCTTGTCTGAATGAAGTTATTGGTTTGTATTGGTTTTTTAACCAAATATGCAGCATTCTGAAAGCGGAGAGATGTCGACAAATAGTCGGAGATGGGCTTAAGATGCCATCCAAGGCAACCGAGTCGTACGCTAGATTCTGTAGTTGCTGTTGATAATAAGAGAGAGTCAGAACAAATCTTCATCTTGAGAGGAGAATAGTCAGCAAAATGTGGACAACTTCCCTGTTGAGCTTCGGGTATTGATCCAATGCCTGTTATCGGAGGATAACTTATGTGGTCGTACAGATAGTTTTCCCGTCTGGCTTCGGGCATTAATCCTGGACCTGTTGTCGGAGGACAACTAGGGCGGTCGTTCGGATAGTTTTCCCGTCTGGCTTCGGGCATTAATCTTGGACCTGTTTGTTTTTTAGAAGTGATTTTCACCTGTTTTGGAAAAAACAAAAGAAGCTTTGATAGAATATCGTTAGTTTTATGCAAATTATGATGCATGAAAATGTGTATGAATGACATATGCACAAATTATGACTTTTATGAGTAATGTATGAATGATAGACGTTGTGGTATTTCAAAACATATCCATCTTGAGGAAGATGTGGATGCTCTGCTTGAGGACTTCTGACTTCTGTTTGGGGATGAAACGGATGAAAACCTTGCCTTTGAAAGAGAAGAAAGATATCCTTGATTCCTCCGATGCACTATCTGACCAAGTCTTGAGCCTAGATACTCTTGAGGATGGTAGAGATCGAGAGACACGCCGCTGAGGATCTTGTGCATAGACCCTGCTGGGGGGAAATTAGGAGGCGCTCTACTGGGGATCTTGCGCATAGATCCTGCTGGAGAGCATTTGATAGTTGCTGGGAGACCGGGTTAGAAGGATCTGGGGCCCGTCAAAATCTCTGGCTGGTGGATAAAAGATGTGGGTTTCCTCCGATGCACTATCTGACCAAGTTTCGAGTCTGGATATTGCTGTTGCCGGGGAAATGGGTAATTGTTGAGAGATATTCTGCTGGGAATAAATACCTCGGCTGGGGATGAAATGTTATTGCTCGGAGACTGGTGTAATCTGGTTAAGTTGACTGAGATCACTGCTCAGGGACTAATGCGATGAAACTTGGGATGTCGGAACTAAACGGAGGAAAATGTGTACTCCGCTGGGGAAATTTCGTGATGAGCGACATCTCTGTGGGGATTGTACTCTGTAGGGGAACATATTGGTGACTTTCGTCGTCATCCCAATTCCTAGAGCTTGTAGTAATTATCCTTGTCCGTTTACTTTTTGCATGTTTGTAAATAGATTTTTATTGTCAGATGCATATAATCATTCAAAGCAAACATTGGACTTTATACAAACAACAATAGCGAAAATTTTAAAGAGAAAGAACTTGTATTAATTTGAAATGCAGCGTATGGCCAAGTAGTTTGTACACAAGAAATGTAAAAAGCTATGCAGAAACAATCTCGTTAAGTTCCAACTATGCTAGTACTCATATATCTCGACTATCTCATCTCCTTGCTGTCAGTAGAAAGTGAGTAAACTGGTCTTCGCCATTTGAATCTTGAATGCTGATAGTAGTAGTCTGGAAGTAGGTGATCTGGACGAAACATAGTCGTACGCTTAAATCCCTAATTTTTGCCTAGACCGCCCTTTCGGGTTTTCAGTCTACCGAGATACCCTTTTTTGCCCAAGCCGCCTTTGCAGGTTTTCGACTTGCCGGGTGTACATGTTTTGTATATATCCTTAACTTTTGCCCGAACCCTTTTGGTTCGCCAGGATGCCCTTATTTTTGCCTAGGCCAGTCGACCTAGCGGGTCTCTTTTATGCGTAGTATTTTTTTACTATGTCTGCGTTCACATGGTGTGGGAAGTCTTCACCATCCATGGTGCTAAGTATCATAGCTCCGCCGGAAAATACTGTCTTAACTACAAATGGTCCCTCATAGGTGGGAGTTCATTTGCCCCTGGGATCACCTTGTGGAAGAATGATGCGCTTGACTACTAGATCACCGACTTGGTAGACCCGGTGCTTGACTCTTTTGTTGAATGCTCTGATCATTCGCTACTGATAGATCTGTCCATGGCAAATGGATGCGAGTCGTTTCTCATCAATCAAGTTGATCTGGTCAAGGTGAGTCTGGACCCAATTGTCTCCACTTAGCTCTGCATCCTGGAGGACTCTGGTTGAGGGTATCTGAACCTCGATGGGTAGGACTGCTTCCATACCGTACACAAGAGAGAAGGGGGTTGCCCCTGTTGATGTTCGTACTGTAGTGCGATAACCATGAAGAGAGAATGGTAACATCTCATGCCAATCTTTTTAAGTCAATGTCATCTTCTGTATAATCTTCTTAATGTTCTTGTTGGCGGCTTCCACAGCGCCATTCATCTTAGGCCGATAAGGAGAAGAGTTGTGATGCTTGATCTTGAACTGCGTGCAGAGTTCGGTGATCATCTTTATTGTTGAGATTAAAGCCATTATCTGTGATAATCCTTTCGGGAGTGCCATATCGACAGATAAGATTATGTTTGATGAAACGAGCCACAAACATTCTCGGTAACAGATGCGAACGAGGCTGCTTCCACCCACTTGGTGAAATAGTCAATTGCCACAAGGATGAAACGATGTCCGTTGGAAGCTGTGGGCTTGATTTCTCCGATCATGTCAATGCCCCACATTGCAAAAGGCCAAGGAGCTGCTAGAACATTCAGAGGTACTGGGGGTACGTGTACTTTGTCTGCATAAATCTGGCACTTGTGACAAGATCGAGCATAGCGATGACAATCAGCTTCCATGGTGGACCAATAGTAACCTGTTCTCAAAATCTTCTTAGCCATCGTATGTCCACTGGAGTGGTACCAAATGCGCCTTCGTGTAACTCTTCCATAATATGCTCCGCTGTCTTCCGGTCTACACAGCGGAGTAAGCACAAGTCATGGTTGCGCTTGTATAAGATGCCATTGCTGAGGAAGAATTTGGATGCGGACCTTCTCAAAAACTTCTTACCGTTGACAGATGCCCCTGCGGGATATTCCTGAGTCTCAAGATACCTTTTCATGTCATAGTACCAAGGTTTCTCTTCTGCATCAAGCTCATAACAATATGCTGGTTCGTCAAACTTCTCGATGATGACCTGGGGAGCCTCGTTGTCCCATCTGACCTTGAACATAGACGACATAATAGCCAATGCGTCTGCCAACTGATTCTCTTCTCGTGGAATGTGATTGAAAGTGATCTCTTCGAAGTAGGGGATCAAACTCAGAACATGCTCTCGATACGAAATGAGATTCAGATGCTTCGTATCCCACTCGCCCTTAATCTGACTGATCACCAAAGTTGAGTCTCCATACGCTTGTAAGAACTTGATTCTTAAATCAATAATAGCTTTGATACCCATGATGCACGCTTCGTATTCTGCCATGTTGTTAGTGCAACTGAAACATAATCTGGCGGTGAAAGGAGTATGTCCGCCTGTAGGGGATGTAATGATGGCGCCAATGCCATTGCCAAGTGCGTTTGAGGCTCCATCAAAGACCATGGTCCATCGGGATCCTTGTTCAGGTCCTTCGTCTGGTCCTGGTTCTTCGCAATTGGTAACTAGTAAAACATCTTCGTCTAGAAATTCGAACTGCATAGACTGATAGTCATCTACGGCCTGATGAGCCAAATGATCGGCTACTACACTTCCTTTGATCGCTTTCTGAGAAGTGTACTGGATGTCGTGTTGGTCAAGATCATTTGCCATCTTGCTATTCTTCGGAGAGTGGTTTCTCAAATATGTATTTTATCGGATCCATCTTGAAATCAACAAGGTAGTGTGAGTCAACATATCTGTCTTAGTCGTGACAGCCCAAGCCAAATGCAAGTTTTCTCGAGTTGTGAGTATCTTGTTTCACACGGTCGGTAAACTTTTGCTAAGGTAGTATATTGCATACTCTTTTCGGCCAGACTCATCATGTTGCCCCAACACACACCCCATTGAGTTCTCTAACACTATCAAGTATATGATAAGAGGTCTTCCTTCGGCAGGCGGCATCAGGATAGGAGGATTCTGTAGGTACTCCTTGATTTTGTCAAAAGCGATCTGGAAATCGTCGTTCCATTCTACCACTTGATCTTTCTTAGTAGCTTGAAGATTGGCTCACAAGTAGCAGTTAGATGTGCAATGAATCAGCAATGTAATTCAATCGGCCCAAGAAACCTCTGACTTCCTTCTCGGTGCGGGGAGCTGGCATCTCTTGAATAGCTTTAACCTTCGCGGGGTCAACCTCAATACCTTTACCACTGACTACGAACCCTAAGAGTTTACCGGATCTGACTCCAAAGGTGCACTTGTTGCGATTGAGTCTCAGTCTGTACTTCTTCAACCTGTCAAACAGTTTCCGTAGATGATCAAGATGTTATTCTTCAGTCTGTGATCGAGCTATCATGTCGTCGACGTAGACTTCTATCTCGTGATGAATCATGTCATGAAATAACGCCACCATGGAACGCTGGTAAGTGGCGCCTACGTTCTTTAGTCTGAACCGCATAACCTTGTAGCAGAAAGTGTCCCACTGTGTAACAAAAGTTGTCCTCTCCATGTCTTCAGGAGCCATTTTGATCTGATTGTAACCGGAGAAACCATCCATGAAGGAGAAAACCTTATCCTGAGCGGTGTTGTCAACCAGAACATCAATATGAGGAAGTGGGAAATCGTCTTTCGGACTCGCTTTGTTCAGATCTCTGTAATCCACACACATTCGTACTTTGCCATCCTTCTTGGGTACGGGTACCACATTTGCAACCCACTGGGGATAGGAAGTAACAGCTAAGAAACCAGCATTGAACTGCTTCATAACTTCGGCTTTGATTTTCTCTGACATCTCAGGACGCATGCGACGGACCTTCTGTTTCACTGGGAGAAAACCTTCTTTCGTCGGTAACCGGTGTACCACGATATCAATGTCTAAACCGGGCATGTCTTCGTATGACCAAGCAAAAACCTCAATATAGTCTCGTAGCATCTGAATCAATCTTTGTTTAACACTGTTCTCAAGACCCGCTCCTATCTTGATCTCTTTTCTGTCTTCATCAGTACCCAAATTCACAACCTCGACTGGCTCTTCGTGTGGTTGTGTGACTCGCTCTTCTTGCTGTAGCAGTCTGACAAGTTCTCATAGCACTTCACAATCTTCCTCACCTTCGTCTTCGGCTTGGTAGATCGGATTATCGAAGTCATATTTAGCAATAGCATAGCTGTTATCAACGAGATTCGGAGTGATTCTGTAGTGTATCACGTGGGTGTGTGTAAGAAACACATAGCTTTTTGAAGGGGTGATAAAGTAAAAGAAAGAAAACAACAATTAAATGCAAAAGTCAAATGATTTTATTGAATGAAAATATGCAAATGACAGATAATAACCCTCACAAACGAGCCATGATGCCCCGGGCAAGGCACTAGGCTTTAGAGTTTATTGTTCAAAACACAAAAAATACGAAAAGCAAAAACAAAAACAAGAGCAATTACTCCTGTCTAAAGGAGATTGGTATGACGTCTTCAGTCTTCCAATTGCTGAGTCCGTTGTCGGGAGTTGGGAAGATCCACTTGCTGATGTCGTAGTCGTTGTCGCCGTCTTCTATAGCATGGATTCCATTCTGGCTAATGCGGAGAGGAAGTTTGCCGGCACGTTTGCGGTGTATCATCTTCTGACCTTTGATGGTGAAGCCTAAACCAGTCTTGTCAGATTTGAAAGGGAGATCAGGGAGCTGACCCCAAATAGTATTACCTCCTCCTTCAACTGCAGCTTGAGCATCTTTCAGTGAGGCCATCCTAGGCGGAGCTTGCGTAACTTCAGGAGTGACGGGAGAGTCAACAGGCATGACTCTGGGTATTTTTTCAAAAGCTTGACAGGGAGTCTCGAAGAATTCACCCTCCACCTCGAGGTATCGGAATGACTGTAGATGATTGACCATGTATTCCTCTTCCCCACATACTGTAACAACCTTCCCTTTCACCGGGTACTTCAGTTTCTGATGCAAGGTAGAGGTAACAGCGCCTGCCCCATGTATCCAATGGCGTCCAAGTAGGCAAGAATAGGCTGGACGGATGTCCATGACAAAGAAAGTGGAGTCAAAAGTCTGGGAACCGACTCTAATAGGCAGAGTGAGCTCTCCAAGTACCGTTCGCTTAGAACCATCAAAAGCTCTCACAATTATATCAGTGGGCTTTAGAACCAATCCTTCAACATCAAGTCGATCAAAAGCAGTCTTTGGAAGGATGTTCAGAGCAGAACCGGTATCCACCAAAACATGAGACAACGTAACGCACTTGCATTCAACAGAGATGTGCAAGGCTTTGTTGTGTTTCTTTCCGACAGGAGTCAAATCAGCATCAGAGAAGCCTAGGCCGTTGTTGGCAGCCAGGCTAGTAATACAAACTTCAAATTGATCAGTAGTAGTGTCTTGCGGTACGTGAGCATTCTTCAGAAATTTCACCAAGGCTTTAGCATGAGCCTCATAGCACAAGAGCAGAGCAAGCATGGAGATCTTGGACGGAGTCTGTCCCAACTGTTCCACAACATTGTAGTCACTCTTCTTGATGATCTTCAGAATTTCCTCCATTTCTCATTTGGAGGTGTCTTCAGCAACTTCCTTTGGTACTTCTGGCTGAGCAGGATGAGTTACTGGTTCTTTCCCTCTAGTCTCGGGAACTGGTTGAATAGTTGGAATGTGAGTTGGAGTCGCAGTGTCTTTTGGAGGAGAGATTTATGGAGAGAATACTCTTCCGGTTCTGGTCACCTTACTTGATCCGGTGATGTTGTCAATGTCAGGAATGGTAGCTTCAACTGTAAGACCTTCAATGGTCAGAGGGTCTTGCTTGACGCCATGATAGTAAACATCAGCTCCATAATTCCAAGGAATAGCCTTGTCGGAGGAATATGGCACTGGTCTAGGAGAAGTAATGATGAGAGGTGCCACTCTAGGCATAAAATCAGCAGAGGAAATCCTTATAGTGTTAACATCAGAATAGTCTTCTGGGAAATCGTCACCCCGTCCAGTTGCCTTAACATCTTCAATAGGAATTTTGTAGCTTTCAGGAACAGTGTACTTCACCATGTAATCAAACTTTCCACTTGGCTGCCCCAAGGTATCCCATGCGGACGGTACAATTTCATTCACATCTTCGATCTTCAGTTTCTTAGACATGTCTTCACACAGACTCTCCACAGGTGGTTTCAGGAATAGTATTTCACGGCTATCCATCATGCACTGAACACGTCTTCTCAACCAAGCACAACTATCAGGTGCAGATGGGCACCAACGACAATTCTCTGGGCATCCTGGGTTGACACCGGTGTCATACCCCAAAATTTGCCCTCCATCTATTCAAGAGATTTCATACACCCCTACTCAAGGATTCCTCAAGAGTTGATCAGACAAACTCTCTCCTAGACAATCAACCCAAACTAGGGTTTGGTATCTATCAAGTCAAGATGGATTCCCAACATCTCCAATGGTCTTCATGCCTCCTCATATGCTTCAAAGATTCTCCATGTCAAGTTTCAAGCCTCACAAGTCAAATTTCCTCAAACAATTGCTCAGATGGTTGAAAATCAGTTGTATTGGACAAAAAGTCAACTGTGGTCAACATACAGTCAAACTTCATGATTTTTGGTCAACATCCTCATTTTGAAGTCACATTCATCATTTGATCAAGGGTTGATCATGATTCATCAAGAAAACTCAAGATTTGCTCAAAAGTCAAACTTTCTAAATTAGGGTTTCTAGGTGAAAAGTCAACTGAACTTTGACTGATCATAACTTTCTCATACTTTCTCAAAAATTTTCCCACCAAAGCTCATTTTGAAGGAAATTCAATTCTCTACAACTTCATGTCTCACAAGAATGTCCAAAAATGCTTCATTTGAGAGGTATAGCTCAAAACATTACAGGGTCATTTTCAAAGTCAACAAAAAGTCAACTTTTTGTTTTGAAGATATATTGAGCATGGTAACTCCAATTGAGATGAGACCAAATACATTGTTTAGAGGACTCTTAGAGCTTTCCAAAAAATCAGAGAACACTCAAAAATGTGGAAAATTGAGCAAGTTACACCATTCACAAGTTGGGCAATTTTGAAAGAATGCACAAAGAGAGATACTTCAAAAAATCAAATCTTTTGCAAATGGGCCTACTTTTTCTTCATCCTAACTTATTCCTCATACAATTAGGAATATCCAAGCCCAATGCCATGAATTTTTGATTTATTTTTCTATTTAATTTTGAATTTATTCATTTAAATACAAATTAAATTTTAAAATAAATTATAAAATCAAAATTAATTGAAAGATTGATTTTATTCTTTCCTTGGGACTCAAGTAACTCACCAATGCCAGCAATTTTTGAAATTAAATCAAATTTGGCAAGATCGGATTGAGAATTAATCAAATTTTGAAAATTTGATTTTGGACAAAAATCAAAATTGATTTCCATTGAATATTGATCAATTCTTTCCCAAATCAATTCCAAATCCATCCAGCATATATACTTGATGCATACCAATTGCAAAGGGACGAAAAAATTGCCTCAAGAAACCCTAACCCAAATTCAAAAAACCGTGTCACTCAAGCAAGTGGGAATCCTACTTCCAGCCATTCTCAATCGTTTTTGAGGTGTCCAACAGGTTCCTTGATACCTCCAGAAGCGAATCAGACCTTTACTTTGCCAAAAAACATCAAGAATCAAGCAATCCGTGTGTGGTTTGTTCTTGAATTTTCAAATTTTCGATTTCTCATATTCATGCATTATTAACTTGTTTTGATTGTTTGTTTGTGTTTAGAATCAAGTTTGCAAACTTTCTGGGCAAGCCAATTGAATTTCCATGGCCGGAATCGTGTTTCACCGTGATTAGGGTTTATGTGACCGATTTAGGGTTTCACGAAATACATAAAATTGGACAATAAGACCCATGCCATTGAATTCGGAATGATGTCCTGAATCGAACCATGGCCTTGGATTTTATTTATATTACGTGTGTTGCGTTTTTTATGTTTGCCAGGAACTTTGCGTCGAACCATGGCCGACGCTGCCTTTTCAAATATTCAAAAGGTTGAAGACGATGGATGGCGCGAGCGGGACGAGACCAGGAGGCGACGCGTGTAAATTCCATTAACTCCGTTTCCAAACAGTAAGACATGCCAGCTTAGTTGGTCACGGCGTGGGTTTTCAAAGTTTGAAGCTAGTGTCCTGTGTTCGATCCCTGGCCATGGCATTTGGATTTTTTAACAAGTTTGCATTTTGTTTCATATTTTCATATTTATTTTAATATTTCTATTCAATTTTAATTTCTTTACACATTTTATTTATGCATTAAAAAATTACCAAAAAAATATTTCCTTTTGCGTTTATATTCTAAAAATCTTTATTTAATTTATAAAATTAAAAAATACATTTTTGCATGCATATTTATTTTTATTTATAATTTAGCATTTAAATCATTGTAAATTAGTTTTTAATTACTAAAATGCATCTAAAAAATCCCAAAAAATTATTTTAATATATTTATCTTATTTCCAGCATATAATAATTTTCTCATATTAAAACTCGCATTTTTCTAACATTTTTTCTCTTGTTCGATTCATATTGCATTTTGATTTCTTCTTTTTTATGCAGAGGTTGATCCGATTCGACGATTTTCCTTTATCATTTTATCATTCTATTTTTCCAATAATGTAATTGCTCATGGGATGTAATAGTTTAATTTAGGACTTTATTTTCCGCATTTTAAATTATGTATACGCCCAAAGCCTTGTAATAGCGTAGGTTTATCTTTCCGCACCTTTACATTTCCGCCTTTACATTCCGCATTTTACTTTCCGCACCCTATAAACTGTTAGTAACTAGGCGTGTATGGCAAGATAATAATTGGACATAGCTCACACTAATCTTCAAGATAAAATATCGAATTTGACACACTTCTTTCACACATGCACCCTTGAGGGTAATCTCTCTCGTTGCCTTTCGAATTCAAAATGGTCATGTCCTCGAGCGTAGAGGTATTCTAGCACCGTGCCTTCCAAACAAATCATCATAGTCCCTTCGATACAAAGATCATAGACCCACGATGTCGCCTCCGAATACATGATCTTGACCCTTGATTGTCGCCTCGAAAATGATGATAGTCCCTTGAATGTGCTAGGATACTTCCTACAGTTGCTTTCTATGACCATCCGATGTCCCTTCAGTGTCCGCTTACATCCACGAATGGAGCTACCTACTAACTAATGGTATGGCTAGCGCTATTCTAAAGGAACTTAAATACAACGACCAATTACGAGTGGGTAAATAAGTCTTTAGTTGCTTGCTCTATCAAATGCTTTTCACACCACACACTTTTTCAAAGTTCAATTTCTTTCAAAAAACAAAACATTTCCGAACACTTTGTATACACTCCTACATGAGTCATTACAAAGTCAAAGCGAAATGCCTTTTTTCAAAACATTTTTGCCAAACACACAGAAAGCAATTTTTAAAAAGTGATCTAGAGCAACTAAGAGCCCGTAGATAACTACGGATGGAAAGGGGTGCTAATACCTTCCCTTTCATAACCATTCTCCGAACTCGAATCTAACGAAGGTCTTTCTTACTTTTACCTTCCCTTAATTGGATAAAAATAAAAGTCGGTGGCGACTCTTGCTATCCGCACATTTGGGATACAAAAATCCTACAAAGTCAGTTCACCGTGTTACAGAACTGGCGACTCTGCTGGGGAAACACCCTTAAAAGAGAGAATTGCCTTAGGGATTTTTAGAACATCTTTACTGCTTTTTGTTTGACTCGTATGCTTTATCTTTAAGGGTTGCTTGGGTATTATATTGTTGGGGGATCCTACACCCGGATCCGGGTTTCCTTTTAGGTAAGTAGCATTAGATCATTGTGACCGCTAGGCGTATAACTCGCGGTCAACATGATGGCTACGTTAGCGTGACACTTTGGTTGTCGATACTCTTCATTCCCAAGTTGAAGATAGTATTTGGCTTCTGCGTGGTGTCATCAAGCGCTAACTAAACTTTTAGAACCTTAATTGACCCATCTTGGCCATTAGAAGGTAGTGAGATGGTCGGCTTTGGTGTAGACCGAGGTTGGTTGATACTCGATGCTACGCTCATTGAGATCAGACTTTTGGGACATTTTCGATCGACCACTTGGCCGTCGTATTGAAATAAGCGCCTACGAGAAAGATCTATGATATGAGATTCCTAGAACCCGGTTACTATTATAGGACAGGATGAACCAACTCAAACCTTTGGTAGGGTAATCACCTATACCTCATGCAAGCCTTAAACCTAGGCTCATTGTGTGAATTGTTTGTGTGTGCTAAACATGACATCATGACATCATTCGCATTGCATATCATTTCTAACTATTTCAAGGACCTAGGGATTTATCTTTGCTCTGTTTTGTAGGGATTATGGCTTCTAGAAAGACTATCCGAATCAACTTCATGGGTATCCCTTCTCAACTCAAAGAATTGGTTTGAAATTCCGACCATGCTCGGTTCATCAAAGACATGGTTATCTACTTGATTTGGTTATCTCGGTTTTGAAGAAGATATGATGCATGTCCTATTCGGTTCTTTGATCCGAAACACCATTGCTTTACATTTCCAGATTATCGATTTGGTTCCTACCTTAGAAGAGTTCTCTAAGCTACTTGGGATACCTATTCTTGATCAAATGCCATTCACGGTTTAGAAAAGGTTCCTAAGTTCGAAGACATCGCATCGCCTTACATCTTAAGCGCTCGGACATTGAAGCCAATTGGGAAACTAGAAGTGGAGTTAAGGGTTTACTTTCAAGTTCTTAATTAAGAAAGCCGAGAATTCCTCAAAGTTATGAGTTTCCATGCATTTGAGAACATTGTGGCCTTGCTAATTTATGGTTTGGTTCTATTTCCTAACTCGGATCAATTCATAGATGTCAACGCCATCAAGTTGTTCCTTACCCGCAATCCTGTGCCTACTTTACTTGGGGACATCCTACATTCTCTCACACTCGTGCTACTAAGCGACAAGGAACTCTCATGTGTTGTATACCGTTACTTTCAAGGTGGTTTATTTCGCACCTTCCTCCATCAGTTTTGAAGAACAAACAAAGGTTGAGATGGTCTCAAAGGATGATGTCACTTTCTCATTCCGATATCCGTTGGAATCTTTTCTCTCAAAAGGACTTCACCTTCATCGGCGTTGTGGAGAATTCCTAATGTACCGCTACTTGGTATAAGGGAGTATACTTACAACCCTTCTAGCTCTCGTCAGTTTGGTTTTGCTCGAAGAGATGGTCCACATGATATGCTTCTCAAGATATTGTGTTCGACTACAATCACGATCTCGAATTAAAGCGAAGGTTTATACATGCTTGGGGCATGGTAAAGAAGGCGATACCAAGACTTTGGGGCACCGAACTCCATTCCTTGGGAACCTTACCTCAAATGGGTGCGAGCTCGAGCTCAAAACCTCATGATGCCATTCACGCTGTTTTACTAGTAATTATGGAACTGTTGCTATAGGTGGCGTACCTATCTTTGTTCTCCATCCTGACATGCCTACTGATTTTGAAGACTTGAAGAGATCCTGGATTCAGCTTAAAGAAGAGATGGATACCTTTGAAGCTCAGTGTTATGCAAGCGAGAAGAAAGTGCTAGAGTTGACAAAGCTACTTCACGAGGAGCGAAGCATCAACGCCTACATCGGCACCAAGAGGAAGCGCCCATGGGAGACTTAGAGCTTTAGGATGTTTATGTTTTCTTTTATTGTTTGAACTATCTCTTATACTTAAACAAGAAAAAGAATAATAAAAAGAGAACTAATAAATGTTTGTTCATTGTTTGTTTAACAAATTTAAATCTCTTAGGTCCTTGAAAACATTGCATTGCATTCACATAAACATTGCATATCATAGCATAACATTGCATCACAGGTACATTGGAGATTGGTTTTCTCATTTGCTTGCTATTTATTTTAGCAGAAATGGCTCTCGAACAGACTATCAAAGAACTTCGAGGCTCAGAATGCTCGGTTTCAGCGATGTTCACCAGCTTGGTCCAAGGCCAAGAAGATCGAAGAAGCTCATCAACGAGAAGAAGAAGGTTGTTGGTCTCCTCAACATGGGCGGCGCTACAAAGGTGGTCCTAAGGTGGTCGGCCGAATTGAGCTCTCGGAAGGAAGTTTCAAGAAGGAAGACGAGCAAAGTAACAAGGGTGAGGAAGGCGATCGGCTGAGCTTGAAGACTATGATAATAGCCAGTACTCTAATGAAGATGACAAGTACAAGCAACTTGAAGATCGTCTAAATGTTGTGGAAAACTTGAAGATGTCCGGGCTGAATTTTGATGATCTGAGTCTCGTCCCTGGTATTGTGATTCCTCCCAAGTTCAAAGTTCCTACTTTTGCCAAGTATGATGGCATGTCTTGCCCTAAGCTGCATTTGAAGTCCTATGTTCAGAAGATCAATCCCCACACTGATGACAGAAAGTTGTGGATGCACTATTTTCAAGAGAGTTTGTCCGGAACCCAGTTGGAATGGTACTATCAGCTAGAGAATGACCGTATCCGTACTTGGAGTGACTTAGCTGATGCTTTCTACAGACAGTATGAGTACAATGCTGAATTGACACCCACTCGCATGCAACTACAAAGCATGTCTATGGGTCGTGAGAAGTTCAAGGTATGCTCGAAAATGGAGAGATTTAGCGAGCGAGTTCAACCACCCTTGTCCAATAGGGAGTTGGTCGATATGTTCATGGGAACACGAGGCCCATTCTTCATCGATTGGAAATTCTTCATCTGGATTCACCGAGTGATATTGACGATGACGTATTGAAGCGGTATCAAGAGTGGGAAGATTAGATAGAGTCATCTTCAAATGCAAAGATCCTTTGGTGGTAAGAAAAGCTAATCTGTGTATGGTCGAAAAGCGAGCCAAGACCGACCGTGCTCAATCGTGAGGCGGTTGTGATCTCTAATCCTACATCGGCCTGACCTCGGCGAGACAGCGCGTGGAGCAGCGCCCGAAGGCAGTTCTGAAGATCAACATGCCTTTGTCGCAAGCCTTGCAACACATGTTGAGCGGTGATAACCTTGAGGATCCTCCTCGAATGTCAACACTTCCTCTCAGTACAATCCTAATGCTAAGTGTGCTCATTCCAACAGCCGAGGCACGACACGACAATTGTTGGGCTCTAAAGAACAAGATTCAGGATATGATTGAAGCTAAGCAGATTGAATTTGACCCTCCTGTTGAGACTCCGAATGTGATCAACGCGCCTATGCCTAATCATGACAAGAGTTCTAATGCTGTTGGTGACGATACTTATATTTTAAACATAGATGACTTGACCATCCCCCTGATGACTGTTAAGAGGAACTTGCTGCAAGCGGTGTCAATCAGGATGCCCGAGAATGTCGTTGGTGCCCATCCGGCACGATGGTTGTGCTTGGTTGAGAAGGCGTGTTCAGTGCATGATGGATAACCGTGAGATACTATTTCTGAAACCACCTATGCAGAAGCTGTGTGAAGAAATGTCTAAGTTGAAGATCGACAATGCGAATGAAACAACACCATCTGTGTGGGATACCTTGGGGCAGCCAAGTGGAAAATATGATTACATGGTGAAGTACACTGTCACGATAGCTACAAGATTCCCATTGAAGATGTTAAGGCGACGGATGGGGTGGCGATTTCCCGAGAAGACTATCTTGATGTTAACACAATAAGGATTTCCTCTGCTGATCCTGTGCCTAGGTGGCACCTCTCATTATCACTTCTCCAAGACCATTCCATATTCCTCGACAAGGCTATCCCTTGGAATTATGGGTGATGTTTACTATCATGGCATCAGCAAGATCCTCGACAATTGAAGATCTTACAATTGGAGCTTCTATTCGACATCGACAACATCACGGGATCAAGTAAGGTGACCAGAACTGGAAGGTATTCTCTCGAGATCTCTCCTCCAAAAGACATTGCGACTCAGCTCGCATTCCTTATACTCACCAATATCGGACTAGAGGAAAGAACCGGTGACTCATCACCTTTCGGAAGTACCAAAGGAATTCTTGAAGACACCTCCAAACAAGAAATGGAGGAAATGCGAAGATCATCAAGAAGAGTGATTACAATGTTGTGGAGCAGTTAGGACGAGACTCCGTCCAAGATATCCATGCTCTCTTTGCTCTTGTGCTCGAGGCTCATGCTAATGCCTTGGTAAGTTTTGAAGAATGCTCATGTACCATAAGACACTACCACGACCCGGTTAAGTTTGTATTGCTAGCCTGGCTGCCAACAACGGCCTAGGCTTCTCGATGTGATTTGACTCTGGGAAAGAAACACAACAAAGCCTTGCACATCTACTTGAATGCAAGGGCCTACCTATCTCATGTTTTGGTTGACACCGGTTCGCTCTCGAATATCCTACCGAAGGCTTTTGATCGGCTTGATGTCGAAGGGTTGGTTCGAGACCAGTGACATAATCGTGAGAGCTTTTGATGGTTCTAAGCGACGGTGCTTGGAGAGCTCACTCTGCTGTTAAAGTCGGTTCCCAGACTTTTGACTCCACTTTCTTTGTCATGGACATCCGTCCAGCCTACTCTTCCTACTTGGACGCCCTTGGATACATGGGGCGGCATTACCTCCACCTTACATCGAGCTGAAATACCGGTGAAAGGAAGGTTGTCACGGTATGTGGTGAAGAAGAGTATATGGTCAGTCATCTACAGTCATTCCGATACCTCGAGATGGAAGGAGAATTCTTCGAGACGTCCTGTCAAGCTTTTGAAACAATACCCAGTCGTGCTGTTGACTCTCCGTCACTCTGACGCTAAAGTTCCTAGGATGGCCTCATTGAAAGATGCTCAAGCTGCTGTTGAACAAGGAAGTAGTACTATTTGGGGTCATCTCCCTAATCTTCCTTTCAAATCCGACAAGACTGGTTTAGGCTTCACCATCAAGGGTTAGAAGATGATACGCCGCGAACGTGCCGGCCAACTTCCTTTCCGCATCAGCCAGAATGGAATCCATGCTATAGAAGACGACGACAACGACGACATCGGCAAGTGGATCTTCCAACTCGGATCATGAGCTCGGCAATTGGAAGACCGAAGACGTCATACCAATCTCCTTTAGCCAGGAGTAATTGCTCTTGTTTTGTTTTGCTTTTCGTATTTCTTTATGTTTTGAACAATAAACTTTGAAAGCCTAGTGCCTTGCCCGGGGCATCATGGCTCGTTTGCGAGGGTTATTATCTATTGTTTGCGTATTTTCATTCAATAAATTCGTTGGACTTTTGCATTCAATTGTTTGTTTTCTTTCTTTACTTTATCACCCTTCAAAAGCTATGTGTTCTTACACACCCCGTGATACACTGCAGAATCACTCCGAATCTAGTTAATAACACTATGCTAGTGCTAAATATGACTTCGATAATCCGATCTACCAAGCCGAAGGCGAAAGTGAGGAAGATTGTGAAGTGCCGGGAGAACTTGCGGGCCTGCTCTGACAAGAAGAGCGAGTTATCAACCACCACGAAGAGCAAGTTGAGGTTGTGAATTTGGAGTCTTGTGAAGACAAAAGAGATCAAGATAGGAGCGGGTCTTGAGCGGTGTGTTAAAGAAAGGTTGGTTCGGATGCTACGAGACTATATTGAGGTTTTGCTTGGTCATACGAAGACATGCCGGGTTTAGACATTGATATTGTGGTACACGATGCCAACAAAGAAGGTTTTCTCCCAGTGAAACAGAAAGTTCGTCGCATGCGTCCCAAGATGTCAGAGAAGATCAAAGCCGAAGTTATGAAGCAGTTCAATGCAGGTTTCTTAGCTGTTACTTCCTATCCCCAGTGGGTTGCAAATGTGGTACCCGTACCCAAGAAGGATGGCAAAGTACGAATGTGTGTGGATTACAGAGATCTGAACAAAGCGAGTCCGAAAGACGATTTCCCACTTCCTCATATTGATGTTCTGGTTGACAACACCGCTCAGCATAAGGTTTTCTCCTTCATGGATGGCTTCTCCGATTACAATCAGATCAAAATGGCTCCTGAAGACATGGAGAAGACTACTTTCGTTACACAGTGGGGCACTTTCTGCTACAAGGTTATGCCGTTCGGATTGAAGAACGCGGGTGCCACTTATCAGCGTGCTATGGTGACTTTGTTTCATGACATGATTCATCACGAGATAGAGGTCTACATCGACGACATGATAGCTCGCTCACAGACTGAAGAAGAACATCTTGATCATTTGCAAAAACTATTTGACAGATTGAAGAAGTACAGATTGAGACTGAATCCCAACAAGTGCACCATTGGAGTCAGATCCGGAGAACTCTTAAGGTTTGTGGTTAGTGGAAAAGGTATTGAGGTTGACCCCGCCAAGGTCAGAGCTATTCAAGAGATGCCAGCGCCCCGCACCGAGAAAGAAGTCAGAGGTTTCTTGGGCCGATTGAACTACATTGCCAGATTCATTGCACACCTAACGCTGCTTGTGAGCCAATCTTCAAGTTACTAAAGAAAGATCAAGTAGTGGAATGGAGCAGCGATTGCCGGATCGCTTTTGACAAAATCAAGGAGTACCTACAATCCTCCTATCACGATGCCACCTGAAGGAAGACCTCTTATCATGTACTTGACGGTGTTAGAGAATTCAATGGGGTGTGTGTTGGGGCAACATGGCGATGCAGTCGAAAAGAGCATGCAATATACTACCTTAGCAAAAGTTTACCATTGTGAAACAAGATACTCCGACTTGAGAAAACTTGCAACGCTTTGGCTTGGGCTGCTCGCCGACTAAGGCAGTATATGTTGACTCACTACCTTGTTGATTTCAAGATGGATCCGATAAAATACATATTTGAAACCAGCTCTCTCGGGAAGAATAGCAAGATGGCAAATGATCTTGACCGAGTATGACATCGGTACACTTCTCGAGCGAATCAAAGGAAGTGTAGTGCCGATCATTTGGCTCATCAAGCCGTAGATGACTATCGATCTATGCGATTCGAGTTTCGAGATGAAGATGTTTTACTAATTACAGTTGCGAAGAACCGAGGCCAGACGAAGGACACGAACAAGGATCCCGATGGACTATGGTCTTTGATGGAGCCTCAAACGCACTTGGCATTGGCGCCATCATTACATCCCTACAGTGGACACGCCTTTCACCGCAGATTATGTTTCATTGCACTAACAATATGGCGAATCTGGCGTGCATCATGGGTCTTAAAGCTGCTATTGACTTAAGAATCAAATTCTTACGGGTGTATGGAGACTCAGCTTTAGTGATCAGTCAGATTAAGGGCGAGTGGGATACGAAACATCCGAATCTCATTCCATATCGAGAGCATGTTTTGAGTTTGATTCCCTACTTCGAAGAGATTACTTTTGATCATATTCCACGAGAAGAGAATCAGTTGGCAGACGCATTGGCTACTATGTCATCCATGTTCAAGGTCAGATGGGACAACGAGGCTCCCCAGATCATCATTGAGAAGTTTGACGAACCAGCATATTGTTGTGAGCTTGACACAGAAGAGAAACCTTGGTACTACGATGTGAAGAGGTATCTTGAGACTCGGGAATATCCATGAGGCATACATTAATGATAAAGTTCATGAGAAGATTTGCTCCAAATTCTTTCGACAACGACATCTTATACAAGCGCAACCACGACTTGTGCTTACTCCGTTGTGAGACCGAGAAAACAGCAATGCGTATCATGGAAGAGTTACGAAGGCGAATTTGGTACCCATTCCGGTGGACACACCATGGCTAAGAAGATTTTGAGAGCAGGTTACTATTGGTCCACCATGGAAGCGATTGTCACCGCTTGCTCGATCTTGTCACAAGTGCAGTTTACGACAAAGTACACGTACCTCCGTACCTCTGAATGTTTAACTTCTCCTTGGCCTTTTGCAATGTGGGGCATTGACATGATTGGAAATCAAGCCCACTGCTTCCACGGACATCGTTTCATCCTTGTGGCAATTGATTACTTTACCAAGTGGGTAGAAGCGACCTCGTTTGCATCTGTTACCAAGAATGTTGTGGCTCGATTCATCAAGCATAATCTTATCATCGGTATGGCACTCCCGAAAGGATTATCAGATAACGGCTCCAATCTCAACAACAAGATGATCCCGAACTCTGCACGCAGTTCAAGATCAAGCATCACAATTCTTCTCCATATCGGCCTAAGATGAATGGCGATGGAAGCCGCCAACAAGAACATTAAGAAGATTATCAGAAGATGACGGTGACTTACAAGATTGGCATGAGATGTTACCATTTGCTCTTCATGGTTATCTTTTCTGACCTGAACATCAGCGAGGCAACCCCTCTCTCTTGTATCGGTATGGAAGCCGTCTTACCCATCGAGGTTCGGATACCCTCAACGAGTCCTCGGAGGCAGAACTAGGTGAAGCGATTGGGTCGAGACTCCTTGACGGATTAACTTGATCGATGAGAAGCGACTCGCATCCATCGCCATGGACATTTATCGAAGCGAATGATCGAGCATTTAACAAGAAGGTCAAGCACGAGTCTACCAAGTCGGTGACCTAGTAGTCAAGCGCATCATTCTTCCAAAGGTGATCCGGGGCAAATGGACTCCCACCTACGAGGGACCGTTTGTAGTCAAGATATTTTCCGGCGGAGCTATGATACTTAGCACCATGGATGGTGAAGACTTCCACCACGTGAGCGGACATAGTCAAAAATACTACGCATAAAGAGACCCGCTGGGTCGTGGCCTAGGCAAAAATAAGGGCATCTGGCGAACCAAAGGTTCGGGCAAAAATAAGGATATATAAAACATGTACACCGGCAAGTCGAAGACACGAAAAGCGGCTTGGGCAAAAAGGGTATCGGTGGTAGAAAACACGAAAGGCGGTCTAGGCAAAAGTTAGGGATTTAAGCGTACGACTATGTCTCTTCCAGATCACCTGCTTCGAGACTACTATCAGCATTCAAGATTCAAATGGCGAAGATCAATTCACTCACTTTCTCTTGCGGCAAGGGAGATGAGATAGTTGAAATATATGAGTACTAGCATAGTTGGAACTTAACGAGATTGTTTCCGCATAGCTTTTACCTTTCTTGTGTACAAACTACTTGGCCATCGCCACATTTCAAATAAATGCGAGATCTTTCTCTTTACAATTTTCTTGTTGTCGTTTGCAATAAGTCCAACGTTTGTTTTGAATGATTATATGCATTTGACAATAAGAATCTAATCACAAACATACGAAAAGTGAACATGCAAAGTACTTACTACAGGTTCCGGAATTGAGATGACGACGAAAGTCACAAATAGTCCCCAGAGCATGATCCCCACAAAGGTGTCACTCACAACACACCTTCCCAGTAGTATACATCGAGTCCAAGCGGTAACACCTCATCCCGGTCAAGGTATTCATCTCCAGTGGTATCTCTCATTCCTTTTCCCCCCAGCAGCGGTATCGGACTCGAAACTTGGTCAGATAATGCACGGAGGACATCCTCATCCCCGGCCGGAGATTACAACGGGCTCAGACTCTTCTAACTCGGTCTCAACAACATCATATTCTCCAGTGAGATCACCGAATCCCAGTGAGTGCCTCCTAAATTTCCTCGTGGGATCTACATACAAGGTCCCCAACGGATCGCCTCCCGATTCTCCTCGGCGGGGTCTATATGAGATCTCCAACAACGAGCTTCTCAAATCTCTACCTTCCTCAACAGTATCTAGGCCCAAGACTTGGTCAGATAGTGCATCGGAGGAATCCGAGTTTCTTTCTTCTCCTTCAAAGCGGGGTTCTCACCTACACAAATCCCCGGAGTGAAATCTTCAAACAGAACATCCGCATCTTCTTCAAAATGGATATGTTTTGAAATATCACAACATCTATCATTCATACATTACTCATAAAGTCATAATTTATGCATATGTCATTCATATACACTGTCATGCATCATACTTTGCATAAGACTAACAAATATTCTGTCAAAGTTCCTCTTGTTTTTAAAACGGTGACGATCACTTGGCGCAAACGGGTCCAAGATTAAGCCCGATCGTGGAAAACTATCTGAAAGACCGCCTTTGGTTGTCCTCCGACACTGGTCAAGATTAAGCCCCGAATCGTGGGAAAACTATCCAAAGACCGCCTCGGTTATCCTCCATAACGAGGCAATGGATCAACACCCGATGCTGAGAGGGAAGCTATCCACATTTTGCCAACTAATCTCCTCGAGTAATCGGACGAAGATTTACCGATCCCTTATTATCAACGCAACTCGAGTCTAGCGTCGACTCTCGTTGCCTGGATGGCATCTTAAGCCATCTCCGACTACTTGTCAACATTTCTTCACTTTCGAATGCTGCATATATGGTTAAAAATCAATCGGACCAATAACTTCATTCAAAGTGAACACGAAGTCTAACGTCGACTCCCTCGGATGGCATCTTAAGCCCATCTCCATACTCTTTCGGAAACATCTACGGAGCCTAGCGTACGGCTCTTTCCAGCCTATCCCTATCAATAATCCGGGCACGGCGTCGGCTCACTCCCAGCATTGACCTTTCCGGATGGCATCTTAAGCCCATCCCGTCAGTTCTTCTATCAATAATCTCGGTCTAGCGTCGACTTACTCACGGCTTCTCCAAACGGCATCTGTAAGCCCGTTCCCGCATCATCAGCCAACCGCGAGTGCAAATTTTCAGGTGTACTCGAGTGTTCAATCATCTTCTACCTCCAGGTCACGAAAGACAAGCATGTCAATCTAACCCTCCAGTACAAGAAGATTGAACAGGGGCAGCTGTCATACCCCAAAATTTGCCCTCCATCTATTCAAGAGATTTCATACCCCTACTCAAAGATTCCTCAAGAGTTGATCAGACAAACTCTCTCCTAGACAATCAACCCAAACTAGGGTTTGGTATCTCTCAAGTCAAGATGGATTTCCAACATCTCCAATGGTCTTCATGCCTCCTCATATGCTTCAAAGATTCTCCATGTCAAGTTTCAAGCCTCACAAGTCAAGTTTCCTCAGGCAATTGCTCAGATGGTTGAAAATCAGTGTATTGGACAAAAAGTCAACTGTGGTCAACATACAGTCAAACTTCATAATTTTTGGTCAACATCCTCATTTTGAAGTTACATTCATCATTTGATCAAGGGTTGATCATGATTCATCAAGAAAACTCAAGATTTGCTCAAAAGTCAAACTTTCTAAATTAGGGTTTCTAGGTGAAAAGTCAACTGAACTTTGACTGATCATAACTTTCTCATACTTTCTCAAAAATTTTCCCACCAAAGCTCATTTTGAAGGAAATTCAATTCTCTACAACTTCATGTCTCACAAGAATGTCCAAAAATGCTTCATTTGAGAGGTATAGCTCAAAACATTACAGGTCATTTTCAAAGTCAACAAAAAGTCAACTTTTTGTTTTGAAGATATATTGAGCATGGTAACTCCAATTGAGATGAGACCAAATACATTGTTTAGAGGACTCTTAGAGCTTTCCAAAAAATCAGAGAACACTCAAAAATGTGGAAAATTGAGCAAGTTACACCATTCACAAGTTGGGCAATTTTGAAAGAATGCACAAAGAGAGATACTTCAAAAAATCAAATCTTTTGCAAATGGGCCTACTTTTTCTTCATCCTAACTTATTCCTCATACAATTAGGAATATCCAAGCCCAATGCCATGAATTTTTGATTTATTTTTCTATTTAATTTTGAATTTATTCATTTAAATACAAATTAAATTTTAAAATAAATTATAAAATCAAAATTAATTGAAAGATTGATTTTATTCTTTCCTTGGGACTCAAGTAACTCACCAATGCCAGCAATTTTTGAAATTAAATCAAATTTGGCAAGATCGGATTGAGAATTAATCAAATTTTGAAAATTTGATTTTGGACAAAAATCAAAATTGATTTCCATTGAATATTGATCAATTCTTTCCCAAATCAATTCCAAATCCATCCAGCATATATACTTGATGCATACCAATTGCAAAGGGACGAAAAAATTGCCTCAAGAAACCCTAACCCAAATTCAAAAAACCGTGTCACTCAAGCAAGTGGGAATCCTACTTCCAGCCATTCTCAATCGTTTTTGAGGTGTCCAACAGGTTCCTTGATACCTCCAGAAGCGAATCAGACCTTTACTTTGCCAAAAAACATCAAGAATCAAGCAATCCGTGTGTGGTTTGTTCTTGAATTTTCAAATTTCGATTTCTCATATTCATGCATTATTAACTTGTTTTGATTGTTTGTTTGTGTTTAGAATCAAGTTTGCAAACTTTCTGGGCAAGCCAATTGAATTTCCATGGCCGGAATCGTGTTTCACCGTGATTAGGGTTTATGTGACCGATTTAGGGTTTCACGAAATACATAAAATTGGACAATAAGACCCATGCCATTGAATTCGGAATGATGTCCTGAATCGAACCATGGCCTTGGATTTTATTTATATTACGTGTGTTGCGTTTTTTATGTTTGCCAGGAACTTTGCGTCGAACCATGGCCGACGCTGCCTTTTCAAATATTCAAAAGGTTGAAGACGATGGATGGCGCGAGCGGGACGAGACCAGGAGGCGACGCGTGTAAATTCCATTAACTCCGTTTCCAAACAGTAAGACATGCCAGCTTAGTTGGTCACGGCGTGGGTTTTCAAAGTTTGAAGCTAGTGTCCTGTGTTCGATCCCTGGCCATGGCATTTGGATTTTTTAACAAGTTTGCATTTTGTTTCATATTTTCATATTTATTTTAATATTTCTATTCAATTTTAATTTCTTTACACATTTTATTTATGCATTAAAAAATTACCAAAAAAATATTTCCTTTTGCGTTTATATTCTAAAAATCTTTATTTAATTTATAAAATTAAAAAATACATTTTTGCATGCATATTTATTTTTATTTATAATTTAGCATTTAAATCATTGTAAATTAGTTTTTAATTACTAAAATGCATCTAAAAAATCCCAAAAAATTATTTTAATATATTTATCTTATTTCTAGCATATAATAATTTTCTCATATTAAAACTCGCATTTTTCTAACATTTTTTCTCTTGTTCGATTCATATTGCATTTTCCGATTTCTTCTTTTTGTACAGGTTGATCCGATTCAGACGATTTTCCCTTTATCATTTTATCATTCTATTTTTCCAATAATGTAATTGCTCATGGGATGTAATAGTTTAATTTAGGACTTTATTTTCCGCATTTTAAATTATGTATCTGCCCCAAAGCCTTGTAATAGCGTAGGTTTATCTTTCCGCACCTTTACATTTCCGCCTTTACATTCCGCATTTTACTTTCCGCACCCTATAAACTGTTAGTAACTAGGCGTGTATGGCAAGATAATAATTGGACATAGCTCACACTAATCTTCAAGATAAAATATCTGATTTGACATTCTCACATACCCCTTAGGGTAATTCTCTCTCGTTGCCTTTGCGAATTCAAAATGGTCATGTCCCTCGAACGTAGAGGTATTCTAGCACCGTCGCCTTCCAAACAAATCATCATAGTCCCTTCGATACAAATATCATAGACCCACGATGTCGCCTCCGAATACATGATCTTGACCCTCGATTGTCGCCTCGAAAATGATGATAGTCCTTCAGATGTGCTAGGATACTTCCTAGTTGCTTTCTATGACCATCCGATGTCCTTCAGTGTCCGCTTACATCCAACGAATGGAGCTACCTACTAACTAATGGTATGGCTGCGCTATTCTAAAAAATTTAGAAGTACAACGACCAATTCGAGTGGGTAAATAAGTCTTTAGTTGCTTGCTCTATCAAATGCTTTTCACACCACACACTTTTTCAAAGTTCAATTTCTTTCAAAAACAAAACATTTCGAACACTTTGTATACACTCCTACATGAGTCATTACAAAGTCAAAGCGAAATGCCTTTTCAAAACATTTTGTCAAACACCAGACAATTTTTAAAAGTGATCTAGAGCAACTAAGAGCCCGTAGATAACTACGGATGGAAAGGGGTGCTAATACCTTCCCTTTTCATAACCATTCTCCCGAACTCGAGAATCTAACGAAGGTCTTTTACATTACTTTACCTTCCTTTAATTGGATAAAAATAAAAGTCGGTGGCGACTCTTGCTATCCGCACATTTGGGATACAAAAATCCTACAAAGTCAGTTCAACGTATTACAACCGGCTTGCAGCAAATTCTTCTTAACAGTCATCAGAGAATGGTCAAGTCATCTATGTTGAAAGCGTGAGTTCTGCAATAGCATTGGAACTTTTGTCATGGTTAGCATGGCGCGTTGATCACATTCGGTCTTAGCGGAGGGTCAAACTCAATCTGTTAGCTTCAATCATATCTTGAATCTTGTTCTTGAGCCCAGGTTTATCGATGTTGTGCCTGGTGTTGGAGTGGTAAGCACACTTAGCGTTAGGATTGTATCTCGGGAGAAGTGTTGACACTAAGGAGGATCCTTCAAAGTCATCTACTGCTTTCAACATGTGTTGCAAGGCTTGCGACAATGGCATGTTGATCTTCGTAAACTGTCTTAAGTGGCGCGTTAAGCTACGGCGTTACGGCTACGTTGTCTCGCTGAGGTTGTCTTGATGTAGGATTGGAGATCTAAGCGCTTGCAGATTGAGCACGGTCGGTCTTGGCGGCTTTTCGACCATACACATTGGCTTCTTTCTTACCACAAAAGATCTCTTCGCAGCATTTGAGGATGACTCTATTTCAATCTTTCGCTCTTGATACCAACTCAATCGCTCTCTGTCAATATCATTTCGGTGAATCCGGTGAAGAGTTTCAATCGGATGATTGAAGAATGGGCTGTCGGTGTTCCCATAAACATATCAACCAATTCCTATGGGACAAGGGTGGTTGCACTCTTACTAGATTCTCCATTTCGAGCATATTCCTTGAACTTCTCATCACGACCATAGACATGCTCTGTGGTTGCATGCGGTGGGTGTCAAATCGACATTACTCATCATGCCTTAAGCATCATAAGTCACTCCAAGTACGGATACAGTCATTGTATAATACCACTCCAATTGAGTTCGGACAAACTCTCTTGGAAATAATGCATCCTGACTTTGTCATCGGTGTGGGGTTGATCTTACGAACATAGGACTTCAGTGCAACTCGGACAAGACATGCCATCATACTTGGCAAAAGTTGGAACTTTGAACTTGGAGGAATCACCACACCCAGGGACAAGGCTCAAATCATCAAAATTCAGCCGACATCTTCAGATTTTCCACAGCATTCAGACGGTCTTCAAGTTGCTTGTACTTGTCATCTTCATCAGAGTATTGGTCATTATCATAGTGATCTTCTCTATCTTTCTCAGGCTCACGCTGACTGCCTTCTTCATTGCCCTTGACACTCCCCTCAGTCTTTACACTCCCTTCTGAGAGCTCTATCCGGCTGACCACTTTAGGACCACCTTTGTAACGTCTACCCATGTTGAGAACACCAACGACCCTCTTCTTTCTGTTGATGAGCTTCTTCAGATCTTCTTGGCCTTGGACCAAGCTAGTGAACATCTCCTGGAACTGTGCATTCTGAGCCTGGAGATCTTTGACAAACTGTTCAAGAGCCATTTCTGCTAAAATAAATAGCGAGAAAATGAGAAAACCGATCTTCAATGTACCTGTTATGAGATGTTATGCTATGATATGCGATGTTTATGTAAATGCAAATGCAATGTTTTCAAGGACCTTAGGAATTTAAATTTGTTAAACAAGCATGAACAGACATTTATTAGTTCTCTTTTTTATTCTTTTTCTTTTTAAGTACAAGAGATTGTTCACAACAATAAAAGGAATGCATAAAAATTCTAAAGCTCTAAGTCTCCCATGGACGCTTCCTCTTGGTGCCGAGATAGGCGTTGATGTTTCGCTCCTCGTGAAGTAGCTTTGTCAACTCTAGTGCCTTCTTCTCACTTGCATAACACTGAGCTTCGAACGTATCCCTTTCTTCTTTAAGCTGAATCCAGGATCTCTTCAAGTCTTCAAAATCAGTAGGCATGTCAGGATGGGGAACAGTATAGGGTACGTCACCTATAGCAACAGGTTCCATAATTACCGGTAGAACAGGCGTGAATGGCATCATGAGGTTTTGAGCTCGAGCTCGCACCCATTTGAGGTAAGGTTCCCAAGGAATGGAGTTTTGGTGCCCCAAAGTCTTGGTATCAAGTCTTCTTTACCATGCCCCAAGCATGTATGAACCTTCGTCAGTAATTCTGGAGATCGTGGTTGTAGTCGAACACAATGTCTTGGAGAAGCATATCATGTGGGCCATCTGTTCGAGCAAAACCAAACTGACGTAGAGCTAGAGAAGGGTTGTAAGTAATACCTCCCCTTATACCAAGGAGTGGTACATTAGGGAGAGGTATTACTTACAACCCTTCTCTGAGAAGAAGGAAGAAGATTATGAGAATGATCAGTACTCTTATGAAGATGACAAGTACAAGCAACTTGAAGACCGTCTGAATGCTGTGGAAAACTTGAAAATGTCCGGGTTGAATTTTGATGATCTGAGTCTTGTTCCTGGTGTGGTGATTCCTCCCAAGTTCAAAGTTCCTAGTTTTGCCAAGTATGATGGTATTTCTTGTCCGAAGCTGCATTTGAAGTCCCATGTTCAAAAGATCAACCCCCACACTGATGATAGAAAGTTGTGGATGCATTATTTTCAAGAGAGTTTGGCCGGAACTCAGTTGGAGTGGTATTATCAGCTAGAGAATGACCATATCCGTACTTGGAGTGACTTAGCGGATGCTTTCTACAAACAATATAGTACAATGCTGAATTGGCACCCTCGCATGCAACTTCTGAGCATGTCTATGGGTCGTGATGAAAGTTCAAAGAATATGCTCGAAATGGAGATCTAGCAGGCAGTTCAACCACCCTTGTCCAATAGGGGTTGGTTGATATGTTTATGGGAACAGCGCAGGCCCATTCTTCAATCATCGATTGGAAACTCTTGGCCGGATTCACGGCGATATTGATAGGAGGCGTATTGAGGTGGTATCAAGGCGGAAGATTCATAATGAGTCATCCTCAAATGCTATGAAGAGACCTTTTGGTGGTAAGAGAAGCTAATGTTGTGTATGGTCGGGAAAAGCCGAGCCAAGACCGACCGTGCTCAATCTGTGGGGTTGTGATCAATCTACATGTTACAATCTCGTGAGACAACGTAGTGAAACTGTCTGGTGAACTGACTTTGAGATTTTTGTATCGCAAATGTGCGGATAGCAAAGTCGCCACCGACTTTTCTTTTATCCATTAAGGAAGGTGAAAAGACAGGAAAAGACCTTCTTTAGATTCTGAGTAAGGGAGAAGGTTATGAAAAGGGAAGATATTAGCACCCATTTTCATCCGTAGTTTTCTACGGGCTCTTAGTTGCTCTTAGATCACTTTAAAATTGTGTTTTCTATGTGTTTGAAAATAAGTTTTGAAAAGGCATTTCGCTTTGACTTTGTAATGATTCATGTAGGAATGTATACAAAGTGTTCGGAAATGTTTCATTTTGAAGAGAGTTTGAACTTTGAAAAAAAGTGTGAGGTGTAAAAAGTATTTTGATAGAGCAAGCAACTAAAAGTCTTATTACCTACTCAGAATGGTCGTTTTCGTGTTGTATTACTTTCCTTTAGAATAGTGCTATCCATACCATTAGTTGGTAGGTAACCCTATTCGTTGGATGTAAGCGGGACATTCGAAGGGACATCGGATGGTCATAGAAGGCAACTTGTAGGAAATATCCTAGCACATTCGAAGGGACTATCATCATTTTTCGTAGGCGGCAATCGAGGGTCAAGATCATGTATTCGTAGGCGACATCGTGGGTCTATGATCTTTGTATCGAAGGGACTATGATGATATGTTTATAGGCAACGGTGCTAGGATACCTCTACGTTCGAGGGACTTGACCATTTGAATTCGTAAGGCGGCGAGAGAGAATTACCCCCTAAGGGGTGCATGTGTGAAAAGAGTGTGTTGATTTCAGATATTTTATCTTGGAATTATGAGTGATCTATGTCCAATTTTATCTTGCCATACACGCCTAATTACTAGCAGTTTATAGGGTGCAGAAAATAAATTGCGGAAATTAAAGTGCGGAAAGTAAATGTCTGTCATACCCCAAAATTTGCCCTCCATCTTCTCAAGATATCTCATACATCCATACTCAAAGATTCCTCAAGAGTTGATCAGACAAAACTCTCTCCTAGACAATCAACCCAAACTAGGGTTTGGCAATTCTCAGCTTCAGATGGACTTCCAACATCTCCAATGTCCTTCATGCCTCCTCATATACTTCAAAGATTCTCCATGTCAAGTTTCAAGCCTTACAAGTCAAGATTGCTCAAACAATTGCTCAGATGGTTGAAAATCAGTTGTATTGGACAAAAAGTCAACTATGGTCAACATACAGTCAAACTTCATAATTTTTGGTCAACATCCTCATTTTGAAGTTACATTCATCATTTGATCAAGGGTTGATCATGATTCATCAAGAAAACTCAAGATTTGCTCAAAAGTCAAACTTTCTAAAATAGGGTTTCTTGAGGAAAAGTCAACTGAACTTTGACTGATCATAACTTCTTCATACTTTCTCATAAATTTTTCCACCACCTCTTGTTTTGAAGGAAATTCAATTCCCTACAACTTCATGTATCACAAGAATGTCCAAAAAATGCTTCATTTGAGAGGTATGGCTCAAAACATTACAGGTCATTTTCAAAGTCAACAAAAAGTCAACATTTTGTTTTGAGGATATATTGAGCATGGAAACTCCAAATGAGATGAGACCAAAAAGGTTGGTTATAGGATTCTTATAGATTTCCAAAAAGTCCAAGAACACTCAAAAACATGGAAAATTGAGCAAGATACACCATTCACAAGTTGGGCAATTTTGAAGAAGTGCACAAAGAGAGATGCTTCTAAAAATCAAAACTTTGGCAAATGGGCTTACTTTTTCTTCATCCAAACTTGTTCCTTATACAATTAGGAATATCCAAGCCCAATGCCACGAGTTTTTATTTTATTTTTTCTATTTAATTTGGAATTTATTCATTTAAATACAAATTAAATTAAAAAATAAAGTATAAAATCAAAATTAATTGCAAACTTGATTTTTCTCTCTTCCTTGAGATCCAAGTAACTCAATAAAGCCAGCAAATTTCGAAATTTGGATTGATATGGCAAGATTTGATTGAAAATTGATCAAAAAATGAAAATTTGATTTTGTACAAAAATCAAATTTGCGATGATTAGTGATTGATTCTTCCTCAAATTAACTCCAAATCCTTCTACTATATACATAACTCATGCCATACAATTAGGGTAGAAATTTTATTGGAGAAACCTTATTGAGCTCAAAAACCGTGGGTTACAAGCTACAAGCATCCCTAGTTCCAGCCGTTTTCAATCGATTTTGAGGTGTCCATTGCATTCCTTGATATCTCTTAAGTCGATCCAGACCCTCACATTGCTCAAAACCATCATGAATTGGAGAATCCGAATTTGGTTTGTTCAAGAAAATCTCAAAATCGTATTTCAATTATCATGCATCTTTAACCTGTTTTATTGTTGTTTTTGTGATCAGTGATGAGTTTGCAAACGATCTGGGCAAGTTAATCGTATTTCTATGGCCTGAAACTCGAATTGCTATGGCTAGGGTTCCTGGACACGATTTAGGGTTTTGCTTATTAGGATAAATTGGACCACGAGACTGTGACCATTGCATTCGGAATAATGTCTAGAATCGAACCATGGTCTTAGAATTCATTTATATTATGTGTGCTTGATTTTCGTTTTAGCCAGGGTCTGTAGCGTCGAACAATGGCCGACACTGAATTTTCAAATTCAAATTGGAGAAGATGAAGTCTGGCGCGAGTTCGTGGCAATGGGGACGTGACACCCGTTCACAATCCATTCGTTCCAGGTCTCAAACACACGCGCGCGTTAGTTCGGTTGGCAAGGCATGGGATCTGTGAAGGCAAGGTCCTGGGTTCGATTCTCCCCAGGACCATTTGGTTTTTACTCTTTTACAAAACTCTTATTTTCATATTTTATTTATTTAATATTTTGCATACAATTTTAATTCTTTTCAATATTTTATTTCATGCATTAAAAATCATCAAAATATTTTTTCCTTTTGCATTTATTTTCATAAAATGTTTATTTAATTTATAAAATTAAAAAATATTGTTTTGCATGCATATTTATTTTTATTCATAATTTAGCATTTAAATCAATTTTAATTAGTTTTTAATTATTAAATTGCATCTAAAAAATCCCAAAAAATTATTTTAGCATATTTATGTTATTTCCAGCATGTCATATTTTTCTCATCTAAAAATTTGCATTTTTACTAATATTTTCCTCTTATTCGATTTCATCGCATTTTCCGATTTTCTTATCTTTTCACAGGTTATTCCGTTTCAGACGGTTTCTTTTACTGTTTTCTTTTTTCCAATAATGTAATTGCTCATGGGATGTAATAGTTAATTAGGGCTTTTATTTCCCGCAAGTTTAAATTATGTATCTGCCCCAAAGCCATGTAATAGCGTAGGACATTTATCTTTCCGCACCTATAAACTGCAAGTAACTAGGCGTGTATGGCAAGATAAAAATCAACATAGCTCACTCTAATTTCAAGATAAAATACCTGAAATCAACACACTCTTTTCACACACGCACCCCTTAAGGTAATTCTCTCTCGTTGCCTTTACGAATTCAAAATGGTCACGTCCCTCGAACGTAGAGGTATTCTAGCACCGTTGCCTTCCAAACAAATCATCATAGTCCCTTCGATACAAAGATCATAAGACTCACGATGTCGCCTCCGAATACATGATCTTGACCCTCGATTGTCGCCACGAAAATGATGATAGTCCTTGAATGTGCTAGGATACTTCCTACAAGTTGCTTTCTATGACCATCCGATGTCCCAGAATGTCCGCTTACATCCAACAAATAGAGTTACCTACCAACTAATGGTATGGATAGCGTTATTCTAAAGGAAAGTAAAACAATACGAAAACGACCAATTCTGAGTAGGTAATAAGACTTTTAGTTGCTTGCTCTATCAAAATGCTTTTCACACCTCACACTTTTGTCAAAGTTCAAACTCTTTTCAAAACGAAACATTTCCGAACACTTTGTATACATTCCTACATGAATCATTACAAAGTCAAAGCGAAATGCCTTTTCAAAACATTTTTGTCAAACACACAGAAAGCACAATTTTTAAAGTGATCTAAGAGCAACTAAGAGCCCGTAGATAACTACGGATGGAAAGGGTGCTAATACCTTCCTTTTCATAACTCCCTTTACTCGAAATCTAACGAAGGTCTTTTCTGTACTTTTTACCTTCCCTTAATTGGATAAAAGAAAAGTCGGTGGCGACTCTTGCTATCCGCACATTTGCGATACAAAAATCCACAAAGTCAGTTCACCGTGTTACAGAACTAGTGACTCTGCCGGGGAGACACCCTAAAAAGAGAGAATGCCTTAAGGATTTCTAAATCACCTTTATTGCTTTCTGTTTGACTTGCTTGCTTTATCTTTAAGGGTTGCTTGGGTATTATATTTGTGGGGGATCCTACACCCGGATCCGGGTTTCCTTTTAGGTAAGTGGCAATAAATCATCGCGACCGTTAGACGTATATCAAAACGGTCAACATGATGGCTACGTTAGTGTGACACTTTGGATGTCCTGATAATCTTCATTTCCAAGTTGAGGATAGCATTTGGCTTCTGCGTGGTGTCATCAAACACTAACTAAACTTTTAGAACCTTAATTGACCCATCTTGGCCATTAGAAGGTAGTGAGATGGCCGACTTTGGTGTAAACCGAGGTTGGTTGATACTCGATGCTCGCTCATTGAGATCGGACTTTTGGGATATTTTCGATCGACCACTTGGTAGTCGTATTGAAATAAGCATCTCGAGAAAGATCAATGATGTGAGATTCCTAGAACCGGTTACTATTATAGGACAGGATGAACCAACTCAAACTTTTGGTGGGGTAATCACCTATACCTCATGCGAGCCTTAAACCTAGGCTCATTGTGTGAATTGCTTGTGTGCCAAACATGACATCATGACATCATTTGCATTGCATATCATTTCTAACTATTTCAAGGACCTAGGGATTTATCTTTGCTGTTTTGTAGGGTATTATGGCTTCTAGAAAGACTATCCGAATCAACTTTATGGGTATACCTTCTCACTCAAAGAATTGGTTTCGAAATTCCGACCATGCTCGGTTCATCAAAGACATGGTTATCTACTTGATTTGGTTATCTCGGTTTTGAAGAAGATATGATGCATGTCTATTCCGTTCTTGATCCGAAACACCATTGCTTTACATTCCCAGATTATCAGTTGGTTCCTACCTTGGAAGAGTTCTCTAAGCTACTTGGGATACCTATTCTTGACCAAATGCCATTCACCGGTCTAGAAAAGTTCCTAGAGTGCGAAGACATCGCATCCGCCTTACATCTTAAGCGCTCGGACATTGAAGCCAATTGGGAAACAAGAAGTGGAGTTAAGGGTTTACTTGCTAAGTTCACGATTAAAGCCGAGAATTCCTCAAAGTTATGAGTTTCCATGCATTTGAAGATATTGTGGCCTTGCTAATCTATGGTTTGGTTTATTCTAACTCGGATCAATTCATAGATGTCAACGCCATCAAGTTATTCCTTACTCACAATCCTATGCCTACTTTACTTGGAGACATCTACATTCTCTCCACTCGTACTACTAAGAGACAAGGAACTCTCATGTGTTGCATACCGTTACTTTCTAGGTGGTTTATTTCGCACCTTCCTCCATCGATTTTGAAGCGAACAAAGGTTGAGATGGTCTCAAGACTAATGTCACTCTCTCATTCGAGATATCCGTTGGAATCTTTTCTCTCAAAGGATTTCACCATTGGCGTTGTGGAGAACCCTAATGTACCACTACTTGGTATAAGGGGTATTACAACCCTTCTCTAGCTCGTCGAGTTTGGTTTTGCTCGAAGATGGTCCATGATATGCTTCTCCAGATATTGTGTTCGACTACAATCACGATCTCGAATTACCGACGAAGGTTCATACGCTGGGGCATGGTAAAGAAGGCGATACCAAGACTTTGGGGCACAGAACTCCATTCCTGGGAACCTTACCTCAAATGGGTGCGAGCTCGAGCTCAAAACCTCATGATGCCATTCACGCTGTTCTACAGTAATTATGGAACTGTTGTTGCTATAGGTGGCGTCCTATCTTGTTCTCCATCCCGACATGCCTACTGATTTTGAAGACTTGAAGAGATCCGGATTCAGCTTAAGGAAGAGAGGGATACCTTTGAAGCTCGATGCTATGCAAGTGAGAAGAAAGTGCTAGAGTTGACTAAGCTACTTCCGAGGAGCGAAGCATCACTACCTCGGCACCAAGAGCGCCCATGGGAGACTTAGAGCTTTAGGATTTTATGCTTTTCTTGTTTTGTCTTGAACTATCTTTGTGTAAAAAGAAAAAGAATAATAAAGAGTACTAATAAATGTTTGTTCATTGCTTGTTTAACAAATTTAAATCTCTAAGGTCCTTGAAAACATTGCATTGCATTCGCATAAACATTGTATCATAGCATAACATTGCATCACGGTACATTGAAGATTGGTTTTCTCATTTGCTCGCTATTTATTTTAGCGAAATGGCTCTTGAACAGTCTGTCAAAGATCTTCAAGCTCGAGATGCTCGGTTTCAGCAGATGTTCACCGGTTGGTCCAAGGCCAAGATCTGAAGATCTCATCAAGAAAGAAGAAGGTTGTTGGTCTTCTCAACATGGGCAGGCCTACAAAGGAGGTCCTAAGTGGTTTGTCAAATTGAGCTCTCGAGGAAGTGTCGAGGAGGATGAGCAAAGTAACAAGGGTGATGGCGAAGGTGGCCACGCAGGCTGAAAAAGTCTATGATGGCCAATACTCGATGAAGATGACAAGTACAAGCAACTTGAAGACCGTCGAATCTTGTGGAAAATCACGAAAATGTCGGGCTGAATTTTGATGATCGAGTCTTGTCCTTGGTGTTGTGATTCCTCCCAATTCAAAGTTCCACTTTTGCTAAGTATGATGGCATGTCTTGCCCTAAACATTTGAAGTCCTATGTTGAAAATCAATCCCCTGATGATGAAAGTTGTGGATGCACTATTTTCAAGAGAGTTTGTCGGAACCAGTTGGAATGGTACTATTAGCTGAGAACGACCGTATCCGTTCTTGGGTGACTTAGGCGATGCTTTCTCTGACAGTGAGTACAATCTGAATTGACACCCTCGCATGCAACTACAAAGTATGTCTATGGGTCGTGATGAGAAGTTCAAGGAGTATGCTCGAGTGGAGATCTAGCGGTGAGTTCAACCACCCTTGTCCAATAGGGAGTTGGTTGATATGTTTATGGGAACACGCGGCCCGTTCTTCAATCATCGATTGGAAACTCTTCAGCGGATTCACCGAGTGATATTGACATGCGAGCATATTGAAGGTATCAAGAGTGGAAAGATTCATGTAGAATCATCTTCAAATCTTTGCGAAGAGATCTTTTGGTGGTAAGAAAGAAGCTAATCTTGTGTATGGTCGAAAAGCCGAGCCAAGACCGACCGCGCTCAATCTGTGGGGGCGGTTGTGATCTCGATCCTACATCGGCACAACCTCGGTGAGACAACGCGTAACGAGCCACGAAGACGATTCTGAAGATCAACATGCCATTGTCGCAAGCCTTGCAACACATGTTGAAAGTGATTACCTTGGGGATCCTCCTCGGTGTCAATACTTCCTCTCGAGATACAATCCTAATGCTAAGTGTGCTTACCATTCCAATAGCCCTGGACATAGTACTGATGATTGTTGGGCTCTGAAGAACAAGATTCAAGACATGATTGAAGCTAAGCAGATTGAGTTTGACCCTCCTGTTGAGGCTCCAAATGTGATCAACGCTCCTATGCCTAATCATGGCAAGGGTTCCAATGTTGTTGGTGAGGATACTTATGTGTTCAACATAGATGACTTGACCATTCCTCTGATGACTGTTAAGAAGAATTTGCTACAAGCCGGTGTCAATCCAGGATGCCCAGAGAATTGTCGTTGGTGCCCATCCGCACCTGATGGTTGTGCTTGGTTGAGAAGACGTGTCCAGTGCATGATGAATAACCGCGAAATACTATTTCTGAAACCACCTGTGCAGAAGCTGTGTGAAGAAATGTCTAAATTGAAGATTGACAATGCGAATGAAACAACACCATCTGTGTGGGATACCTTGGGGCAGCCAAGTGGAAAGTATGATTACATGGTGAAGTACACTGTTCCTGAGAGCTACAAGATTCCTATTGAAGATGTTAAGGTAACCGGATGGGGTGACGATTTCCCAGAAGATTATGCTGATGTTAACACAATGAGGATTTCCTCTGCTGATCCTGTGCCTAGAATGGCGCCTCTCATCATTACTTCTCCAAGACCAGTTCCATATTCCTCTGACAAGGCTATCCTTGGAATTATGGCTGATGTTTACTATCATGGTGTCAGCAAGACCCTCGACCATTGAAGATCTTACGATTGAAGCTACCATTCTGACATTGACAACATCACGGATCAAGTAAGCGTGACCGAACCGAAAGAGTTTTCTCCGAAATCTCTCCTCCAAACATGCGACTCCAGCTTGCATTCCAGCTATTCAATCCATTCCCAAGCTAGGGGAAAGAACCGGTGACTCATCCTGCTCGGCCGGAAGTACCAAAGGAAGTTCAAGACACCTCCAACAAGAAATGGAGGAAATTAGAAGATTATCAAGAAGAGTGACTACAATGTTGTGGAGCAGTTGGGACGAGACTCCGTTCAAGATATCCATGCTTGCTCTGCTCTTGTGCTCGAGGCTCATGCTAGCCTTGGTGAAGTTTCGAAGAATGCTCACGTACTGCAAAGACACTACCATGACCATTTGAAGTTTGTATTGCTAGCACTGGCGCAACAATGGCCTAGGCTTCTCGATCTTGATTTGACTCTGGGAAGGAAACACAACAAAGCCTTGCACATCTGTTGAATGCAAGGCGTTACATTATCTCATGTTTTGGTGGATCTTGGTTACGCTGAACATCCTACGAAGGCGCTTTTGATCGACTCGATGTTGAAGGGTTGGTCACGAAACCCGTGACATTTTGTGAGAGCTTTTGATGGTTCTAAGCGAACAGTACTTGGAGAGCTCATTCTGCCCGTTAAAGTCGGTTCCCAGACTTTTGATTCCACTTTCTTTGTCATGGACATCCGTCCCGCTTACTCTTGCCTACTTGGACGCCCTTGGATACATGGGGTGACTATTACCTCTACCTACCGAAACTGAAGTACCCGTGAAAGGAAGGTTGTTCGGTATGTGGTGAAGAAGAGTATATGGTCAGTCATCTACAGTCATTCCGATACCTCGAAATGGAAGGTGAATTCTTCGAGACTCCCTGTCAAGCTTTTGAAACAATACCCAGAGTCATGCCTGTTGACTCTCCTGTCACTCTTGAAGTTACACAAGTTCCGCCGAGGATGGCCTCACTGAAAGATGCTCAAGCTCTTTGTGAACAAGGAGGTAGTAATGTTTAGGGTCAGCTCCCCGATCTTCCTTTCAAATCCGACAAGACTGGTTTAGGCTTCACCATCAAGGGTCAGAAGATGATACGCCATGAACGTGCCGGCCAACTTCCTTTCCGCATCAGCCAGGTGGAATCCATGCTATAGAAGGCGGCGACAACGGCTTCGACATCGCAAGTGGATCTTCCAACTCGGATCATGGGCTCGCAATTGGAGGTGAAGACGTCATACCAATCTCCTTTAGCCAAGGTAATTGCTCTTGTTTTGTTTTGCTTTTCGTATTTTTTATGTTGAACAATAAACTCTAAAGCCTAGTGCCTTACCCGGGGCATCATGGCTCGTTTGCGAGGGTTATTATCTGTCGTTTGCGTATTTTCATTCAATAAATTCGTTGGACTTTTGCATTCAATTGTTTGTTTTCTTTCTTTACTTTATCACCCCTCCAAAAAGCTATGTGTTTCTTACACACACCCACGTGATACACTGCAGAATCATTCCGAATCTCGTTAATACGACTATGCTATTACTAAATATGACTTGATAATCCGATCTACCAAGCCGAGGCGAAAGTGAGGAAGATTGTGAAGTGCCAAGAGAACTTGTCAGATTGCTACAGCAAGAAGAGCGAGTTATACTGACCACACAGAGCAAGTCGAGGTTGTGAATTTGGAATCTTGATGAAGGCGAAAAGAGATCAAGATAGGAGCGGGTCTTGAGCAGTGTTAAAGAAAGATTGGTTCGGATGCTACGAGACTACATTGAGGTTTTGCTTGGTCATATGAAGACATGCCTGGTTTGACATTGATATTGTGGTACACCGATTGCCAACAAAGAAGGTTTTCTCGGTGAAGCAGAAGGTTAAATGCATGCGTCTGAGATGTCGAGAGAGAAAATCAAAAAGTTATAAACAGTTCAGCATGCTTCCTAGCTGTTACTTCCTATCCACAATGGGTTGCAAATGTGGTGCCGTACCCAGAAGGCAAAGTTCGAATGTGTGTGATTACGAGAGATACGAACAAAGCGAGTCGAAGAGATTTCCACTCATATTGATGTTACGGTGACAACACCGCTCAGCATAAGGTTTTCTCCTTCATGGATGGTTTCTCCGGTTACAATCAAATCAAAGTGGCTCCTGAAGACATGGAGAAGACTACTTTCGTTACACAGTGGGGCACTTTCTACTACAAGGTTATGCCGTTCGGACTGAAGAACACGGACGCCACTTATCAGCGTGCTATGGTGACACTATTTCACGACATGATTCATCACGAGATAGAGGTCTACGTCGACGACATGATAGCTCGATCACAGACTGAAGAAGAACATCTTGATCATTTGCAGAAACTGTTTGATTGAAGAAGTACAGATTGAGACTCAATCCTAACAAGTGCACTTTTGGAGTCAGATCCGGAAAACTCTTAGGGTTTGTTGTCAGTGGTAAAGGTATTGAAGTTGACCCCGCCAAGGTTAAAGCCATTCAGGAGATGCCAGCACCCCGCACCGAGAAAGAAGTCAGAGGTTTCTTGGGCCGATTGAACTACATTGCCAGATTCATTGCACATCTAACTGCTACTTGTGAGCCAATCTTCAAGTTACTAAAGAAAGATCAAGTAGTGGAATGGAATGACGATTGCCAGATCGCTTTTGACAAAATCAAGGAGTACCTACAAAATCCTCCTATCCGATGCCGCCCGCGAAGAAGACCTCTTATCATGTACTTGTGTTAGAGAATTCAATGGGTGTGTGTTGGGGCAACATGCGAGTCGGTCGAAAAGAGCATGCAATATACTACCTTAGCAAAAGTTTACCGTGTGAAACAAGATACTCACAACTCGAGAAAACTTGCAACGCTTTGGCTTGGGCTGCTCGCCGACTAAGATAGTATGTTGACTCACACTACCTTGTTGATTTCAAGATGGATCCGATAAAATACATATTTGAGAAACCACTCTCTCGGGAAGAATAGCAAGATGGCAAATGATCGACCGAATCGACATCAATACACTTCTCGAAAGCGATCAAAGGAAGTGTGGTAGCCGATCATTTGGCTCATCAAGCCATAGATGACTATCGGTCTATGCGTTCGAATTTCGAGCGAAGATGTTTTACTAATTCTGATTGAAGAACCGAGCCAGACGAAGGACACGAACAAGGATCCCGATGGACCATGGTCTTTGATGGAGCCTCAAATGCACTTGGCAATGGCATTGGCGCCATTATTACATCCCTACAGGCGGACATCGCCTTTCACCGCGATTATGTTTGAGTTGCACCAATAACATGGCGAATCTGAGGCGTGCATCATGGGTATCAAAGGCATTGACTTAAGAATCAAGTTCTTATAGGTGTATGGAGACTCGGCTTTAGTGATCGGTCGGGTTAAGGCGGTGGGATCGAAGCATCCGAACCTCATTTATCGAGAGCATGATTTAAGTTTGATCCCTACTTGAAGAGATTACTTTCAATCACATTCCACGAGAAGAGAATCGGTTAGCGGCATTGGCTACTATGTCATCTATGTTCAAGGTCGGATGGGACGAGGCTCCCGGATCATCATTGAGAAGTTTGTGAACCGCATATTGTTATGAGCTTGATACAGAAGAGAAACCTTGGTACTATGACGTGAAGGTATCTTGAGACTCGGGAATATCCAGGGGCATCCATCAATGATAAAGTTCATGAGAAGATTTGCATCAAATTCTTCCTCGATGCGACATCTTATACAAGCGCACCACGACTTGTGCTTACTCTGCTGTGTAGATCAAAAGCAATACGTATCATGGAAGAGTTACGAAGCGCATTTGGTACCCACTCGGTGGACACACCATGGCTAAGAAGATTTTGAGAACAGTTACTATTGGTCCACCATGGAAGCGATTGTCACCGCTTCGCTCGATCTTGTCACAAGTGCGGTTATCTGACAAAGTGCACGTACCTCCGTACCTCTGAATGTTCTAAGCTCCTTGGCCTTTTGCAATGTGGGCATTGACATGATCGGAGAAATCAAGCCACCGCTTCCAACGGACATCGTTTCATCCTTGTGCAATTGATTATTTCACCAAGTGGATAGAAGCGACCTCGTTACATCTGTTACCAAGAATGTTGTGGCTCGATTCATCAAGCATAATCTTATCTATCGATATGGCACTCCCGAAAGGATTATCACGAGATAATGGCTCTAATCTCAACAACAAGATGATCACGAACTACTTGCGATTCAAGATCAAGCATCACAATTCTTCTCCTTATCGGCCTAAGATGAATGGCGCGTGGAAGCCGCCAACAAGAACATTAAGAAGATTATCTGGAAGATGACGGTGACTTACAAGGATTGGCATGAGATGTTACCATTCGCTCTTCATGGTTATCGCACTACATACGGACATCAGCGAGGCAACCCTTCTCTCTTGTATACGGTATGGAAGCATCCTACCATCGAGTTGAGATACCCTCAACGAGTCCTCCAGGGCCTTGAGTTAGGCGAAGGCGATTGGGTCGGACTCGCCTTGACCAGATTAATTTGATTGATGAGAAGCGACTCGCGTCCATACGCCATGGACGATTTATCGAGCGAATGATCGAGCATTTAACAAGAAGGTCAAGCACGAGTCTATCAAGTTGGTGACCTAGTAGTCAAGCGCATCATTCTTGGACAAAGGTGATCCGGGGCAAATGGACTCCCACCTCGAGGGACCGTTTGTAGTCAAGACAGTGTTTTAAGGCGGAGCTATGATACTTAGCACCATGGATGGTGAAGACTTCCCACCACATGAGCCGGACATAGTCAAAAATACTACGCATGAAAGAGACCCGCTAGGTCGGCGGACCTAGGCAAAAATAAGGGCATCTGGCGAACCAAAAGGTTCGGGCAAAGTTAAGGATATATACAAAACATGTACACGGCAAGTCGAAAACACGAAAAGGCGGCTTGGGCAAAAATATCGGTGGTGAAAACTTAGAAAGGCGGTCTAGCAAAGTTAGGGATTTAAGCGTGACTATGTCTCTTCGGATCACCTACTTCGAGACTACTATCATCATTCAAGATTCAAATGGCGAATCAGTCTACTCACTTTCTCTGTGACAGGAGATGAGATAGTTGAAATATATGAGTACTAGCATGGTTGGAACTTGAGATTGTTTCCGCATAGCTTTTTACCTTTCTTGTGTACAAACTACTTGGCCATACGCCACATTTCAAATGAATACAAGTTCTTTCTCTTTACATTTTTCACTATTGTGATTTGCAATAAGTCCAACGTTTTCTTTGAATGATTATATGCATTTGACAATAAGAATCTATTCACAAACATGCAAAAAGTGGACATACAAAAGTAGTTACTACGAGCTCTAGGAATTGAGATGACGACGAAAGTCACCAATGCATTTCCCCAGCATGATCCCCGTGATGTCACTCATAAACCTTCCCGGTGGGTATCGTTAGTCCGACGGTGATTCCACTCAAGTGAGCAATGTTACATCGGTCTCAAGCGGTAACACTTCATCCCGGCCAAGGTATTTATCATCGAATATCTCTCAACAATTCCCCTTTTCTCCGGCAGGTATCGGACTTGACTGGTCGGATAGTGCCGGAAAATCTACATCTTCTATTCCCAGTCGGAGATTCCAGCGGGCTGACCGGTCTCCGGCAACCATCAAACGCTCTCCAGTGAGATCTACCTCAAAATCCCGATGGGCGCCTCTAATTTTCCAACAGGATCTACATACAAGATCCCCAGCAGTTGCCTCGGACTCTCCCAGCGGGGGTCTATGAGATCTCCAACAACGAGTTTCTCAATCTATACCTTCCTCAACAATATCTAGGCCCAAGACTTGGTCGGATAGTGCATCGGAGGATCAAAGTTCTTTTCTTCTCGGGATCTCCATCCCAAGCGAACTCGAGAATCCTCAGCGGAACATCCGCATCTTCTTCAAGATGGATATGTTTTGAAATACCACAACATCTATCATTCATACATTACTCATAAAGTCATAATTCATGCATATGTCATTCATATACATTGTCATGCATCATACTTTGCATAAGACTAACAAATATTCTATCAAAGTTTCTCTTGTTTTCTCAAAAGCAGTGGAAATTACAGCATAAGCGGGTCGATTAAGCCCCGAATCTCGGCGGGAAAACTATCGAAAGACCGCCTGGTTGTCCTCCGACGGTGGTCGAGGATTAAGCACCGATCTCGGCGGAAAACTATCGAAGACCGCCCTAGTTGTCCTCCGACGGTTTGGTCAGGATTAATCCTCGAATCTCGGCGGAAAACTATCGACGACCACCTCGTTGTCCTCCGAACCGGATCCGAGATAAGACCCGAAGCGGACGGAAACCTATCGAGCGATCACAAGTTATCCTCGATAGAGCGGTGGATCAACACCGATACACAGCGGAAGTTATCCATATTTTGCCAACTACTACCTCCCTCGAGAGTAACCGGCACGAAGATTTATTCAGATCCTTCTTATTATCACAATGACAACTCAGTCGGCATCGACTCGGTTGCTGGATAGCATCTTAAGCCCATCTCCGACTACTTGCCAACATTTCTCCACTTTTAGAATGCTGCATATTTGGTTAAAAACCAATACAAACCAATAACTTCATTCAAAGATGAGCACGAAGTCTAACATACGACTCCCTCCGGATGGCATCTTAAGCCCATCTCCGCTCCTTCCTATCAAGAACATCTGAGCCTAGCGTACGGCTCACTCCCGGCATCGACCTTTCGGATGGCATCTCAAGCCCATCTCCGACGATTCTCCTCCTATCAACAACCTCGAGTCTAGCATACGACTCATCCCCCAGCGAAGTCTCTACCTTCTCCAAATGGCATCTGTAAGCCCATTCTCGCATCATCCACCAACAGCGAGTGCAAATTTTCAAGTGTACTCGAGTGTTCAATCATCTTCTACCTTCAGGTCACGAAAGACAAGTATGTCAATCTAACCTTCCAGTACAAGAAGATTGAACAGGGGCAGCTGTCATACCCCAAAATTTGCCCTCCATCTTCTCAAGATATCTCATACATCCATACTCAAGGATTCCTCAAGAGTTGATCAGACAAACTCTCTCCTAGACAATCAACCCAAACTAGGGTTTGGCAATTCTCAGCTTCAGATGGACTTCCAACATCTCCAATGTCCTTCATGCCTCCTCATATACTTCAAAGATTCTCCATGTCAAGTTTCAAGCCTTACAAGTCAAGATTGCTCAGACAATTGCTCAGATGGTTGAAAATCAGTTGTATTGGACAAAAAGTCAACTGTGGTCAACATACAGTCAAACTTCATAATTTTTGGTCAACATCCTCATTTTGAAGTTACATTCATCATTTGATCAAGGGTTGATCATGATTCATCAAGAAAACTCAAGATTTGCTCAAAAGTCAAACTTTCTAAAATAGGGTTTCTTGAGGAAAAGTCAACTGAACTTTGACTGATCATAACTTCTTCATACTTTCTCATAAATTTTTCCACCACCTCTTGTTTTGAAGGAAATTCAATTCTCTACAACTTCATGTCTCACAAGAATGTCAAAAATGCTTCATTTGAGAGGTATGGCTCGAAACATTCGAGGTCATTTCAAAGTCAACAAAAGTCAACATTTTGTTTTGAGGATATATTGAGCATGGAAACTCCAATTGAGATGAGACCAAAAGGTTGGTTATAGGATTCTTAGAGATTTCCAAAAAGTCCAAGAACACTCAAAAACATGGAAAATTGAGCAAGATACACCATTCACAAGTTGGGCAATTTTGAAGAAGTGCACAAAGAGATGCTTCTAAAATCAAAATTTTGCAAATGGGCTTACTTTTCTTCATCCAAACTTGTTCCTTATACAATTAGGAATATCAAGCCCAATGCCACGAGTTTTTATTTTATTTTTCTATTTAATTTGGAATTTATTCATTTAAATACAAATTAAATTAAAAAATAAAGTATAAAATCAAAATTAATTACAAACTTGATTTTCTCTCTTCCTTGAGATCAAGTAACTCAATAAAGCCAGCAAATTTGAAATTTGGATTGATATGGCAGATTTGATTGAAAATTGATCAAAAATAAAATTTGATTTTGTACAAAATCAAATTTGATTTACGATGATTAGTGATTGATTCTTCTCAAATTAACTCCAATCCTTCTACTATATATACATAACTCATGCCATACGAATTAGGGTAGAAATTTTATTGGAGAAACCCTTATTGAAGCTCAAAAACCGTGAGTTACAAGCTACAAGCATCCTAGTTCCAGCCGTTTTCAATCGATTTTGAGGTGTCCATTGCATTCCTTGATATCTCTTAAGTCGATCAGGACCTCGCATTGCTCAAAACCATCAGAATTGGAGATAAATTTGGTTTGTTCAAGAAAATCTCAAAATCGTATTTCAATTATCATGCATTTTAACTTGTTTTATTGTTGTTTTGTGATCATTGATGAGTTTGCAAGCGATCGGGCAAGTTAATCGTATTTCTATGGCTGAAACTCGAATTGCCATAGCTAGGGTTCTGGACACGATTTAGGGTTTGCTTATTAGGATAAATTGGACCACGGCTGTGACCATTGCATTGAATGATGTCTAGAATCGAACCATGGTCTTAGAATTCATTTATATTATGTGTGCTTGATTTCGTTTTAGCGAGTGCATGGCGTCGAACAATGGCGAAACCTTTGAATTTTCAAATTCAAATTGGAGAAGATGAAGTCGGCGCAGTTCGTGGCAATGGGGACGTGACACCCGTTCACAATCCATTCGTTCGGTCTCAAACACCTGCGCGTTAGTTGGTTGGCAAGGCATGGGATACGTGAAGGCAAGGTCACAGGTTCGATTCTCCCAGGACCATTTGGTTTTACTCTTTACAAGACTCTTATTTTCATATTTTATTTATTTAATATTTTGCATACAATTTTAATTCTTTTCAATATTTTATTTCATGCATTAAAAATCATCGAAATATTTTTTCCTTTTGCATTTATTTTCATAAAATATTTATTTAATTTATAAAATTAAAAATATTGTTTTGCATGCATATTTATTTTATTCATAATTTAGCATTTAAATCAATTTTAATTAGTTTTTAATTATTAAATTGCATCTAAAAAATCCCAAAAAATTATTTTAGCATATTTATGTTATTTCCAGCATGTCATATTTTTCTCATCTAAAAATTTGCATTTTACTAATATTTTCCTCTTATTCGATTTCATCGCATTTTCGATTTTCTTATCTTTTCACGGGTTATTAGTTTAGACGGTTTCTTTTCTTTGTTTCTTTTTTCCAATAATGTAATTGCTCATGGGATGTAATAGTTAATTAGGGCTTTTATTTCCCAAGTTTAAATTATGTATACGCCCCAAAGCCATGTAATAGCGTGGGACATTTATCTTTCACTTATAAAGCTGCTAGTAACTAGGCGTGTATGGCAATAAAAATCAACATAGCTCACTCTAATTTCAAGATAAAATACCAAAATCAACACACTCTTTTCACACACGCTTAAGGTAATTCTCTCTCGTTGCCTTTACAATTCAAAATGGTCCGTCCCTCGAGCGTAGAGGTATTAGCACCGTTGCCTTCCAAACAAATCATCATAGTCCCTTGATACAAAGATCATAAGACCCACGATGTCGCCTCCGAATACATGATCTTGACCCTCGATTATCGCCTACGAAAATGATGATAGTCCCTTGATGTGCTAGGATACCTCCTACAGTTGCTTTCTATGACCATCCGGTGTCCGCTTGAATGTCCGCTTACATCCAACAAATAGAGTTACCTACCAACTAATGGTATGGATAGCGTTATTCTAAAGGAAAGTAAAATAATCTGCGACCAATTAAAGGTAGGTAATAAGACTTTTAGGTTGCTTGCTCTATCAAAATGCTTTTCACCACACTTTTGTCAAAGTTCAAACTCTTTTCAAAAGCGAAACATTTAGAACACTTTGTATACATTCCTACATGAATCATTACAAAGTAAAGCGAAATGCCTTTTCAAAACATTTTTGTCAAACACACGAGAAACACAATTTTTAAAGTGATCAAGAGCAACTAAGAGCAGTAGATAACTACGGATGGAAAGGTGCTAATACCTTCCCTTTTCATAACCTTCTCCCTTACTCGAGAATCTAATGAAGGTCTTTTTACGTACTTTTACCTTCCATAATTGGATAAAAAGAAAAGTGGTGGCGACTCTTGCTATCCGCACATTTGCGATACAAAATCCACAAAGTCAGTTCACGTGTTTACAATGTCCTCGCTATTACATGGCTTTGGGGAGATACATAATAAGAGTGCGGAAAATAAAGCCTAATTAAACTATTACATCCCATGGCGTTACATAATTGAAAAGAAAAAAAGCAAGAAAAATCGTCGAGCGGTATAACTATGAGCAGATACATAATCGGAGCGGAAGAAAATTGCATAAGAGAAATGTTAGTAAACAAATATTTTTGAATGAGGAAAAAGGTTTTATGTTGGTAATGACATTAATATGATAAGATAAATTTTTGATAATTTTTGGAATTGATTTGATAATTAAAAAACAATTAAAAGTCATTTAAATGATTAATTAATAGTTAAATTAAATATGCATGCAAAAATAAAATATTTTTGGAGTTTTTTAGATGCACGATAAAAAATATTAAAGATAAATTAAATAGTATGAGAAATATTAAAGAAAAATAAGAAAAAGAATGTTAGTTTTCAAACTTGTAAAAATAATGGTCCTAGTCAGGCTCGAACCGGTGTTCCTCTGGTAACACGTCACACTCCCTTGCCTTAACCACTGGGCCAACGCGCGTTTGGTGTCAAATAATTGAAACAGAGTTGTTTTAAGCGTTTTTGAATTCTGGGAACCAAGAACACGCGCGAAGATCTTCATCTTCTTCGTTTGAATTTTCAAACACTTAGCGTCAGTCTTGCTTGACGCTAAGGCCCCTGCAAAAATCAAAAATCCAATACAAGCAATATAAATGCAATTCAAAGCCATGGTTCGATTCCTTTTGTCCAGATCATCACGGTAACCTTGGTTTGGTCCAATTTTTACGTATTTTAGGATGCCTAAATCGGTTCGAGAAAACCCTAGCCATGGTGGATTTTGATTCGAGGCCATGAAAATGCAATTAAACTATCGAAAGTTTCCAAACATCATTCTAAACACAAAACAAACATCAAAACATGTTAAAAACGCATGAGAATTAAAAATCGAATTTGGAAAAGAAGAACAAACTGAATTATGGATTGCTCGATTCTGAGTGGTTTTGCAACTTGTAAAGGTCTAGATCTATTCTAAAGACTCCAAGGATGGATGTATGAAATGTCTTGAGGAATAGGAGGGCAAATTTTGGGGTATGACAGCTGACCCTGTTCAATCTTCTTGTACTGGAAGGGTTAGATTGGCATGCTAAGCCTTCGTGACACAGGGTGAGCCGTATCTTTGGGCTCTGTAGACGTTTCTGAAAGTGGAAGGAGCATGGAGATGGGCTTAAGATGCCATCCGGAGGGAGTCGTACGTTAGACTTCGTGCTTGTCTTTGAATGAAGTTATTGGTATGTATTGGTTTTTTAACCAAATATGGCAGCATTCTGAAAGCGGAGATGTTGACAAATAGTCGGAGATGGGCTTAAGATGCCATCCAAGGCAACCGAGTCGTACACTAGACTCTGTAGTTACTGTTGATAATAAGAGAGAGTCAGAACAAATCTTCATCTTGAGAGGAGAATAGTCGGAAAAATGTGGACAACCTCCTTGTTGAGCGGGTATTGATCGATGCAGTTATCGTCTTGGTCGTATAGATAGTTTTCCCCATCGGCGGGCATTAATCTGGACATGTGGAGGACAACTAGGGAGGTCGTTCGGATAGTTTTCCCGTCTGGCTTCGGGCATTAATCCTGGACCTGTTTGTTTTTTAGAAGTGATTTTCACCTGTTTTGGAAAAAACAAAAGAAGCTTTGATAGAATATCGTTAGTTTTATGCAAATTATGATGCATGACAATGTGTATGAATGACATATGCAAATTATGACTTTTAGAGTAATGTATGAATGATAGGCTTTGGTATTTCAAAACATATCCATCTTGAGGAAGATGTGGATGCTGCTTGAGGACTTGACACATTTGGGGATGAAGCGGATGAAAACCGCCTTTGAAAGAGAAGAAAGATATCCTTGATTCCTCCGATGCACTATCTGACCAAGTCTTGAGCCTAGATACTGTTGAGGATGGTAGAGATCGAGAGACACGCCGCTGAGGATCTTGTGCATAGACCCTGCTGGGGGAAAATTAGGAGGCGCTCGACTGGGGATCTTGCGCATAGATCCTGCTGGAGAGCATTTGATAGTTGCTGGGAGACCGGGTTAGAATGATCTGGGGCCCGTCAAAATCTCTGGCTGGTGGATAAAAGATGTGGGTTTCCTCCGATGCACTATCTGACCAAGTTTCGAGTCTAGATATTGTTGTTGCCGGGGAAAAGGGTAATTGTTGAGAGATATTCTGCTGGGAATAAATACCTCGGCTGGGGATGAAATGTTACTGCTCGGAGACTGGTGTAATCCGGTTAAGTTGACTGAGATCACTGCTCAGGGACTAATGCGATGAAACTTGGGATGTCGGAACTAAATGGAGAAAAATGTGTACTCCGCTGGGGAAATTTCGTGATGAGCGACATCTTTGTGGGGATTGTACTCTGTAGAGGAACATATTGGTGACTTTCGTCGTCATCCCAATTCCTAGAGCCTGTAGTAATTATACTTGTTCGTTTACTTTTTGCATGTTTGTAAATAGATTTTTATTGTCAGATGCATATAATCATTCAAAGCAAACATTGGACTTTATGCAAACAACAATAGTGAAAATTGTAAAGAGAAAGAACTTGTATTAATTTGAAATCGTGTGGCCAGTAGTTTGTACACAAGAAAGTAAAAGCTATCGAAACAATCTCGTTAAGTTCCATTGTGCTAGTACTCATATATCTCGACTATCTCATCTCCTTTTTGTCGATAGAAGTAGGTAAAGCTGATCTTCGCCATTTGAATCTTGAATCTTGATAGTAGTAGTGGAATGAGGTGATCTGGACGAAACATATGGCCTTAAATCCTAACTTTTGCCTAGACCGCCCTTCGGGTTTTAGATCTACGGGATACCCTTTTTGCCCAAGCCACCTTTGCGGTTTCGACTTCTTTGGGTGTACATATTGTATATATATCCTTAACTTTTGCCGAACCCTTTTGGTTCGCGAGGATGCTATATTTTGCCTAGGCAGTCGACCTAGCGAGTCTCTTTTATCGTAGTATTTTTGACTATATACGTGTTCACGGGGTGTGGGAAGTCTTCACCATCCATGGTGCTAAGTATCATAGCTCCATGGAAAATCTTGTCTTGACTATAAATGGTCCCTCATGGGTGGGAGTTCATTTTCCCAGGGATCACCTTGTGGAAGAATGATGCGCGACTACTAGATCACCGACTTGGTAGACGGGTGCTTGACTCTTTTGTTGAATGCTCGATCATTTAAGCCGATAGATCATGTCATGGCAAATGGATGCGAGTCGTTTCTCATCGATCAAGTTGATCGGTCGGCGATGGACCCGATCGTCTTCACTTAGCTACTGCGTCTGGAGGACTACGGTTGAGGTATACGAACCTCGATGGGTAGGGCCTTCTATACCGTACACAGAGAAGGGTTTCCTGTTGATGTTAAATCTTGTAGTGCGATAACCATGAAGCGAATGGTAACATCTACCAATCTTTTTAAGTCATGTCATCTTACATATAATCTTCTTAATGTTCTTGTTGGCGGCTTCCTACGCCATTCATCTTAGGCCGATAAGGAGAAGAGTTGTGATGTTGATCTTGAGCTGCGTGCGAGTTCGGTGATCATCTTTATTGTTGAGATTATAGCCATTATACATGATAATCCTTTCGAGTGCCATATCGACGGATAAGATTATGTTTGATGAAGCGAGCCACACATTCTTGGTAACGAGATGCGAGCGAGGGTGCTTCCACCCACTTGGTGAAATAGTCAATTGCCACAAGGATGAAACGATGTCCGTTAGAAGCTGTGGGCTTGATTTCTCTGATCATGTCAATGCCCACATTGCAAAGGCCAAGGAGCTGCAAGAACATTCGATCTTGAATGCGTGTACTTTATACGCATAAATCGGCACTTGTGGCAAGATCGAGCATAGCGATGACAATCAGCTTCCATGGTGGACCAATAGTAACCTGTTCTCAAAATCTTCTTAGCCATCGTATGTCCACTAGAGTGGGTACCAAATGTGCCTTCGTGTAACTCTTCCATAATATGCCCATTTGTCTTAGGTCTACCGGTAGATAAGCCACAAGTCGTGGTTGCGCTTGTATAAGATGCCATTCTTTGAGGAAGAATTTGGATCGAACCTTCTCAAAAACTTGATAGGGGATCAAACTCAGAACATGCTCTCGATACGGAATGAGATTCGGATGCTTCGTATCTCACCATATGTCTGATCACCAAAGTTGAGTCTCCATACACTTGTAGAACTTGATTCTTATATCAATAACGACTTTGATACCCATGATGCACGCGTATTCGGCCATGTTGTTGCTGCTGTGAAACATAATCTGGCGGTGAAAGGTATATACTTTGTGGGGATGTAATGATGGCGCCAATACCATTGCCAAGTGCGTTTGAGGCTCCATCAAAGACCATGGTCCATCGGGATCCTTGTTCGGGTCCTTAAATGCGGTCACAGTTCTTAGCAATCGGTAACTAGTAAAACATCTTCATCTGGAAATTGAGCTGCATAGGCGATAGTCATCTACGGCGATGAGCCAATGATCGGCTACTACACTTCCTTTGATCTCTTTAAAGAAGTGTCTTTGGATGTCGTATTCGGTCAAGATCATTTGCCATCTTGCTATTCTTCGGTGGTTTCTCAAATATGTATTTTATCGGATCCATCTTGAAATCAACAAGGTAATGTGAGTCAACATATCTTCTTAGTCGTGACAGCCCAAGCCAATGCAAGTTTTCGAGTTTGAGTATCTTGTTTCACGATCGGTAAACTTTTGCTAAGGTAGTATATTGCATACTCTTCGGCGGACTCGTCATGTTGCCCAACACACACCCATTGAGGTTCTCTAACACTTTCAAGTACATGATAAGAGATCTTCCTTGACGGCATCGGGATAGGAGGATTACGTAAGTACTCCTTGATTTTGTCAAAAGCGATGCGGAAATCGTCGTTCCATTCTACCACTTGATCTTTCTTGAGTAGCTTAAAGATTGGCTCACAAGTAGCAGTTAGATGTGCAATGAATTTGGCAATGTAATTCAATCGGCCCAAGAAACCTCTGACTTCCTTCTCAGTGCGGGGAGCTGGCATCTCTTGAATAGCTTTAACCTTCACGGGGTCAACCTCAATACCTTTACCACTGACTACGAACCCTAAGAGTTTACCGGATCTAACTCCAAAGGTGCACTTGTTAGGATTGAGTCTCAGTCTGTACTTCTTCAACCTGTCAAACAGTTTCAGTAGATGATCAAGATGTTCTTCTTCAGTCTGTGATCGAGCTATCATGTCGTCGACGTAGACTTCTATCTCGTGATGAATCATGTCATGAAATAACTCCACCATGGCACGCTGGTGTTCACAGTGATTTCTGGTGAAACAACCGCTAGTCTCCAAACTATCGAATAATCTTTATGACTGTTATTCAATTCCTCTGGTAACTTGTAGGATCGACTAGATTGATCCTATGGGGTATTGGTCGTTTGGATAAACTTAATAACAAAATTAATATTCATGGTTAAGACTTGTATTTAGAGTGTTTTATATATGTTTGATGTATTCCGATTGCAGTGTTCAATAACTTAATGACGTGAGTAAATAAAGAAATATAAAACTGATTTGAATGAGTAAATGAGTAAAGGTTCGATTTGCAAAGAAATATGTAAATGCAAGAATACGTAAATGACTTTCAAATGTAAAAGACTTTTAATGTAAACGCATGAATATAAAAGCATGAAATGTAAAAGACATGAATGTAAAAGACATGAATGTAAAAGATATGAATGTAAAAGATATGAATGTAAAAGATTTCTGAAATGTAAAGGATTTCGAAATAGAAGAAAACGTTTAAATGCAAGGAATAGTTAAATGACTTTGAATGTAAAGAATTTAAATGACATTGATGCGAAGATAAAGGATAAACTGGAAAGATAAAGACATTTTACTGAATAATAAAGGTTTGGTGCAATCATACGTACATTGTTCGAGCATTCGTTTCCCTAGCCATGTGGTATTTTGAATGTTTACTGAATTTTGTACAATAGATATGACACACGAAATCTTAACACTAAGACTTCTATTTATACTACTTCGACCATAACGGTCTGACTTATGAGATCTTGCCACGTTCAGAACATGCAAAACACTGCTCTTCTCTTGCTTCCACGCGTCTTCGAACCGTTCCCACGCATATATTTTAACTTCCAATTATCCCGCTCGCGTTTGAATTTCAAATGCTCCGGCTATCTTCACTTCGAACTCACTTCACAGACACAACCTTATTACCACTTCGAAGCTTCTTTTACATATATCATCATAACTGCCATTCGAAGCTCCGAGCTTTGATATCTCAATTCGAAGAACCAATTCTTTCATTCCGAACTGTAACATTCACTTTGTTCCAACGAACACTAACATCATCTTATTTCGAGCTCAATGATTCCATTTCGAATCATATATATCAAAATCTTCAGCCAACAAAATGCCCCTTTAAAATATGTATTTCGATCCTCTTTTGAGAAATACTTATTTTAAATATATTTGTAAGATTTTGATGTGACTTTGAGTAAGAATGATCATGTATATGACTTCCACTCGTCGATCCGGCGTCTCTTGGATTCGAACCGCTTCAAAACAGTCGTCACAGCATGGTGCAGTTATTAAAGACAATGATTATCATTAATCACGCTTGTTACCAATGTTAACTTTACGCCACCTCATTCCATATCCAACCCACAATCCCCACGTATCTTGGCCTTAGTTGATGAGTGTTTCAACTTCCTCACTATAAAACTAAACAACTTTAGTCTTTTACTCTTTTTCCACACTCTGAACTTTTTTCCTCTTCTCTTCTCGCTGAAAAAAAAACCTAAAGCTCTCTACAATTTCCAACAATGTCTTCAACAACATCCCAAATGAAGAAAATCTCCAAGAAGAAAAGTAGGAACGCAGGAACGATTATGGAGAGCAAGGTCGGTACTCATCAAGGTCAATATGTACTTATCCCCCAAGCAATCTCCAAGGAGCAAGAACTTCTATACTCCTCTCAGGTATTAATTCCAACCAATGTTGCTGGAAAGAGGCTTGCTCTAATGGGCCCTCTTACAGTTTTGAAATCACGAAGATACAGAACAATCTTCCTGTTTGTTATGACTTTAAACCTTTGTTTAATAAGATGGAAATCCCTAGGTTAGGGCCGAGAATATGGTGAATCCTCCGCTTGAAAACCATAGAAACCCCAAACGTTCCCCCAAAAGATCCTTTTGTTTTGGATTATGTTAAAAGAAACTTTAAGCCGTTTCGATCTTGCCCTACCCCTGACGTAGCTTACCAGAACTGGCTTACTAAGGTAGAAGCTAAGAAATCCCATAAGTGGGAAGAACTAGGGATCTATAATTTGATCAAGTTATCGAAACCCGGCTTTACCTATAGCCATCCCTTGTTATTTGCATCCTTGTATTTTTGGGATAGTACTTACAACACCTTTCACCTTCCCGGAGGAATGATAACACCCACATTCTTTGATATAGCAGCCATCACAGGTTTATCACCAGTAGGAGAGACTTATATTCCTGATACTGAGGAACACTCAAGTATCATTGATTTCGACGTCAAGTTGGCCAGTTTCTCTAAGTTCATTAGTCATTATCACGCTGAAGGTGATAGTGTGTCAGACGTAGAGCATATTGCCTTTCTTACCCTGTGGTTATCAAGATATGTATTTTGCAGCAGGTCTTTATAAGTAGCCAGTAGGTTTATTCCTCTAGCTAGGGATTTACACGAAAATAGGAGAGTGTGCAGTGGTATTGTTGTTGATCTCTGAAGCTTGAGATCGGTGTTTGATCTGAAATCTCACACTCCTAAGAACATCTTGCTAGCTGGCCCCTTCTGGTTACTCCAATTATGGCTTAATGCCATGTTTGAATCTTCACTATCCACTGTTGACACCATCATTGAGCAAGATCCAGAGATAGCGGATCGAATTGTTGAAGATACAAGGTTGAGAAGACTTACTCCAAATGATGATAAAGCTGACTTCCAAGTTCTCTTCTCACAGTACATTATGATTTTCTCAAAAAGGCATAAATTTGAAGAAACTATGGAACCTTTCGCTTCGAGGACTCATGGACCATCATGGTTCACCATGTCCCTTTCAGAGGCTGCTAAAAGTAAAGAGATCCAAGACATTTGGAAAGCCTTCTTACTCCCAAGATTAATCTCCTCAAGAATCACTCCGTCCAGAACAAATCTTTGTTTGCCTACCAACCCAATTTTGTTTCGGACAATTCGGTTTATGTCGGTTAATCCGGAACCCTTTTTCAAACCAGTGCTATCACTACGGTGAACTTTCAAGGCGGAGCTAAGCTAGCGGCGGGAACAATACCAAGATTTCGCTCGGTTTGAATTAATTCCTTCGAACCAACACATTTTTTGCAAAGGGTTTTACGGATTGGTGGACTAAATTCTACCATCTTATATATTCGATACTCTCACCATTCACAAGAAACTAGCGATCGTTCGATGTGCGTACACACAAAGAAAGGTATGTTCACTCATACTCGAGATTAAGGCTTTTAAATTATTTGAGACTACCTATGATCCCAGGACTTGCAAACCACTTTGTATATCGGCGTCAAAACCTTGAAGGAAAAATTTAAAGAAAAAGTTTCTAAGTTCAGACTTCCTTCAGGGTTGTCACCTGAGGATAGCTATAGGTTGGCACTCGAAATGCATCCACCTAAATTTCCTAGATTACCTACCTCAGAACTGGCTCTGGCTTGGTTTCCCCCATACCCTTGGTGGTTGACTTGTAAAGAGATGTTCAAATACAAATCTCAAAGGAAACTAAAGCCATCTGAGACTGTGACATGGGCTCGACATTGGCTCCATAATTTCCCAGGGCATCTTCGCTATGACCTTTCTGCCATGTCGATTATATCTAATCAAGGCGCAGGTGCGAATGCTTGGGAAATCCCCAAATATTTCTTACCTTCTTTATTTTAATATTTCGTCTTAATTGTTTCGATTTTTAGCCATCAGGATCAAGACTGTTGCTTCGAAGACTAAGGAAGGAAGTAGTTCTCAACAAACCATCGAAACCAATGATGATGTGCCCCAAGCAATTCCAACAATTACTCCTGCAACAACAACACCACCAACAACAACAATTGCTCCAACTCCAACAATTGCTCCAACTCCAAAGGTAGTTAATTTATCCTGATGTTTCGAATGGACTAACATTCATGATTGAAGTCTAACTCATGTTTAAACTATTTCGGACTAATAAACTCCCAACCACTCCAAGCGAAAGCCTAGTACCCTGGAAGAATCCCAAGGTTGGGGAAGCTTCTGGACTTGAAAAAAGCGAGAAGAAAGATGTCTCAAGGACACTAATGTTTCGGACTCGATTCGGGGATCGCTCCTTACCAAAATCCAAAATCCACCTCGACCTCCAACGTAATGTTGGAACATATAGATAACAATCTCTCTCGGATAATCCACGGGTAACTTTAGTTGAATTTTAACCAAAATAGTTATTAGTACCTTAGTGCAAGTTTTAATCTTTCTTTGTTTGTGTAGGATGATTCGAATCAATCCCTACCACTTGACTCCTCCATCAGCAAGCTTCTCAATCCATTCTTCTCCTCATGGGGATTCTAGCAATGCAGTGCGAAACAAAGGATCCTCAACATGGCGGTTCGATTGGGGTTGAGCAACCCGGATGATCAAGGCACTTCTCCTCCCCTCAAGGAAACGAACGAAACAACGCCTGAGGATGCTGCAGAAGTTCCTCCGGAAACTTCTCAACCAAAATCTCCTCTCGAAATTCCTCCAGAGAGTGAAAAAGCCACCCAAGCTGAAGAGAAAAAGGCTGACCCTTCTCAGGAGAGCGAAGAATCTAGTGAGGAAGGATCCGAGGAAGAAGGAGAAGAAGAAGCTCAAGGAGGTTTGAGCGAAGGAACGGAGTCTGATGCTCACAGTAATAAAGACAATGACATCGAAGTGATGGACCTGGTTGGTGATGAAGAAGATGATGAACAAGTTCATAATGAAGGTGATGGTGCCCCTACTAATGAGCCAATGGAATTCGAGATGGATGTTACTCCTTTGCGCATGGAACTTCCTGAATCTTCCCAACCTCAAACGACTGAAGAGAAGTTAGCCCTTTTAAAGCGAAATGAACCAATTGGGTACATGAAGGCTAAGTTAGCCCAGAGAGATACTCCTCTTCCTAAGGCTGGTACTGGTTCGACTACTGATTCAATGCCCTCAGATGATAAGGTTGCACTGCTTCACAAAATTAGGAAGACAATCCTTGACGTGGATTTGTTCGAAGTGCTTAAGAAAGACAGTACAGCTTGCTATACTATGAAACAACTTCTAACTCAAGTCAACCTTGCCACCTGCTCTCTGGAAGTTAGCACCATCTTATTCGAACTTCAAACTTTGTTGGATAACGTAACTGGGTGTCTCCTTCAAAATGAATCTGCCACTAGTAAGGTCCAAGAGAAGCGAACTGCTATGGACGCTGCTTATGAGCATGCTTTGAAGCTCTCTAAGGAAGCTGAAGATCAAGCCATGCGCATAAAGCAAGCCAAGATTGATTATGAGACTCGAGCTCAGTCCATTCTTCTCTGCGAAAAGCAGATTCAAGAGCTTCAACAAAAAGTTAAAGAGGCCCAACAACAACAAATGGCATATGACACCAACACTGCTGGCACACAATTTGAAGAACTCCTCAATAAAGGACTTGCAGAGATGGAAGCAGCTGAGCAACTTAAGGGTGAAGTTGCTATTCTAGAAGGAGCGAGGCGTTTTACTCAGCAAAGGCTTGAGTCCTTTCGGAGTATTTTCGACAGATTGAGGAACAATACCCATTTCTAAGTTCTGTTTGTTCAATGAATCTTGCATTTCGTTTAAATGTTTGTATGTAATACCTAAACAACGCCATTTTGGCAATTTATATCACCATTTTGGCATTTCTTTATATTGTTTTGATTACGTTGTTATTATTCGAATCTCCGCGTGGCTTATATTTCTTTAAATATTTCCATTAACCTTTAGGATTCGCTTATCATCTGCCAACTCTTGATTTCATATGCATTGTTTGAAAATGTTTTACTATTGAAAGGTCCTTCCCATGAGGTGACCATTTACCTAATGCTTTATTTTTCTTGTCCATGGGCAATATAACTTTCCAAACTCGTCATTAATATTGAATGTTTTACCTTTCACCCTTTTGTTATATGCCACTGCTACTCTTTCCTTTTTCCTCATTAGGATTTCCAATGCATGCAATCTAACCCGTCAACTCAACTAACTCATTCATCATCATCTCCCATACAATGCGGATGGGATTTCGTTTTGTCTTTGAATTGAGCGATTGTAGATGAATTTCTCTTGGTAGAAGCGCATCATGACCAAATGTTAGTTGAAAAGGCGTGGTGTTAGTAGCTTCTTTAGGAGATGTTCTACAGGCCCATAGTATTTGGTCTAAAGTCTTATGCCAATTCCTTGGCTTTTTCCCAACATGTTTCTTAATCAAACCTATTATCACTTTATTGGCTGCTTCGACCTGACCATTTGCTTGAGCATAATATGGTGTTGATGTTAGTAATCTAAACCCCATTTCTTGAGCAAATTCTTGCATCTTCCTACCAGTAAACACAGAACCTTGGTCTGTGGTTATGCTCTGTGGCAATCCGAACCTATAGATAATATGTTTCTGTATGAATTCAATAATAGCCTCTTGATCTACAGCTATTAATGGTATTGCTTCGATCCACTTGGTAAAATAGTCTATTCCTACCAAGATATATTTTTGACCTTTAGATGAAGCTGGATTGATTTCTCCTATTAAATTTAATGCCCAACCTCTAAAGGGCCATGGTTTAATGATCGAATGCAACTCACTTGCAGGAGCATGTTGAATCCCTGCATGTTTATGGCATTCTTCACACCCTTTAGCAAAATCTATACAATCTTTGAGCATGCTAGGCGGTACATACCATATCAAAATAACAACCATTTCATTTATGGCACTTGATGTATGCCCCATTATGGACCTCTGACAATGCTAAATATGCCTCACTTTCTCCTAGGCATTTGAGTAATACGTCTTCTTGGGTCTTTTTGAACAATTCATTTCCCATAACGACATATGACAATGCTCTATATTTTATTTTTTCTGTCAACATTCAATGTTGGATTTTCTAAATAACTCACTAATGGGCTTGCGATCTGCATCGATAAGGTGTTTATGGCTAATACTTGAATCTATCTTTATCACCTGACCTAATTTAATATTCTCTAAATCGATGGTGTGAGTCTAGTAGCCATAACCCTACCTCTTATTCGACCAATTCTTTAAAGTTTTGGTAGAAACTTTATAACACAAACCAATTGTGCTAAGTCATTTGCTTCTTGATTTTCTATTCTTGGTATGTGTTGAATATCCATGTATTGAATTTTTGAGTAGCACATTAACTATGACAAAGTATGTCATCAAATTTTCCTTTATGCATTTGTATTCCTTTGTTATCTTCTTGACCACTAACTCCGAATCACCTTTAATTTCGACTCTAGTTGCCCCCAATTCCAACAAAGCTTCAAGTCCACAATGGCGCTTATTATTAAACCGTTGTTCGAACACGAGGACCATCTAACTTATACTTGAATTTTGTTGGAATTCCTTGAGAGAAATTATGAGGACTCCAACACCACTACCCTCCTTGTGGGTCGAACCATCAAAGTATAATTTCCAAGGTTGCGTTTCAACGTAACCTATGACGATCTTCCGACGTTGGTGATCCACAATGAAATCGAAATTACTTGACCTTTCACATTCTTAAAGGCATGAAAGTCAAAGAATATTCATCAAGACTAGAGCCCATTTACCAACTACTGCTATGCATGATTGGTTTTGAAAGCATGTGTTTGATAACATCGAAATGCGATGAAACATAAGCGTCAGGGCTTTATATAATACTTAAGTTTCATACAAGAAAGTATAAACAAAGACATAGCTTTTCTATATTGCTATATCGAGTTTACGCATCATTCAATACCTACTTAAATAATATATGGCTCTTCGATGCCATTACTATCTTCTTGTGCTAGCATACTACCTATAGTAAATTCGACGAGAATATGTACAATCTCATGGGCTTTCCCCATGAAGGTGGAACAAGATAGGAGGTGAGAGATATCTTTTGATCTTGTCAAAGGCCTCGATGCACCGTTCCTCGAAGACTTGGCCTTGCTTTAAGCAGTAGTGGAGAAAGCTTGAGTTCTTCCATAGATTCGAAATGAACCTTGAGAAAGTTAATCTTCCTAGCAAGATTGCAGCTCCCTTTTGATGTGGGTGCTTTTGTCTCCATGATGGCTTTGGTCTTATTACGGTTGATTTGATTCCTTTTTATGAACCACAAAGCCAAGGAAATCTCCAGCCTGCACAAAAAATGCACATTTAAGGGGGTTCATTTTTAGGCCATGTTTCCTCATTCTTTCGAATGATTGGCTCAAGTGATGCAAATGGGTTTCTGCATATATAGATTTGATGATTATATCATCAATATACACTTGCATAAATGTCTCAATAAAATCATGGAAGATTGAATTCATTCCTCTTTGGTAAGTTGCCCCAGCATTTTTTAAACCAAAAGGCATCACTATCCATTCGTAGGTCCCTAAGGCTCCTGGGCAACGAAATGTTGTCTTAGCAACATCTTCTTCAGCAATAAAAATCTGATTATAACCAGAATACCCATCTAGCATACTTAGGTATTCGAATCCTGCAGCAGAGTCTATTAACATTTCTGCCACAGGCATAGAATATTCATCTTTGAGGGTTGCAGTATTTAAATTCCTAAAGTCTATGCATATTCTTAGAGAACCATTTTTCTTAATAACAGGTACTATATTTGCTAACCATTCGACATACCTTGTAGTTCTGATGAATTTGCAGCGCAGCAACCTTTTGACCTCAGCTTTGATCTTCGTGAGAACTGCTGGCGCAAATCTTCTGGGAGTTTGTTTAATGGGCTTCTTGCCATCCTTAATTGGAAGTTTGTGCTCCACTAACTCTCTCTTCAAACCAGGCATTTCGTCATAGTCCCATGCAAAGCAATCTTTGTTTCTTTTGAGAACTTCGATCACCTCTTGCTTGAAACTTGGGCTGAGTTTTGCGCTTATGTAGGTTATTCTTTTTGTATTGTCATCCCCCAAATTCACCTCTTCGAGCGGATCCTGTGCTAACATTTTGGCACCTGAGTTTGTAGGATCCTTCTCAAAGCCCAAGGGTTCCTTGTCATAGATGGCATCAAGCCTTTGATCTATTTCGTGTTCTTCATAGGGTGAGTCTTTCGAGCCATTCCTTCTATTCGTTCACTTCATCATATTATCTATTTGAGCCTCTGTGGCCGCTTTCCATTCATTCTCAGCCATATAGGCCGAAATCCTTTCGAAGAAAGAGGACTCAGTCATGAGCAGGATTGTCGAACTCCCAGCCTGCTGGCCGTCTCTGCGAAGTGCCTTCGACTCCTTCGTCTCCTTTAATTATCTTCCTATCCCAATACATGCCATCATTTCGAAGGGTCATATAATAGTGTGCATTCCTGGTTTCGTTTATCTCATCACTTGGGGTGCAAGGGGCTATTCTGGCTAGATACTTGTCATAATTCCTTTTATTGACTAAGTTGACTATTGTCATAAAGTAACTCTGGTCCGCTTCGATATTCTCCACTATACCATCCTCTCTCCATAGAACCAACCTCGATGCATTGGCGAAGGAGCGCTCCTCGCCATGGATCCACTCTCTTCCCAGTGACAAGTTATAGTTGGCCTTGGCTTGATCACCATGAACATGGTGGGCTGCGCCTTCGATCCTACGGTTAAATCCACTGAACAACCCCCAACGTCTGACCTACTTTCCCTTCATAATTGGATATGACTATGTTGTATGGTTTGATATCACCATCTTGTATTCCTAATTTCTTGACATGAAGTGGGGCATTAAATTGTTGCGGCGCCCCATCCACTAAGACCTTGTTCACGCCATGGGCTCGGCCTTTGCTCGAATGAACAGCGGCAGGTGATTCTTCATGGCTGGCTCGGGTGCTCGAAGAGCGCATTCTACTCTTGACAGCGCGTTATCCATGACATAGTAACAGCGGTATGTGCTTCATCAAATCTATGGTATCCTCTTCCTCATGCTCTTGATTTGGTCTCACCCCAAACTCGGAAGAGTACGGATACCACGTTGCAATTTAAGTTGGTGAAGACTCCCCTCTAATTCGCGATTATGCATCGGCATATCTTCGTCTTCTTCTGGACTTGGAGTGTACTCCTTCAATTCATCTTGTTGTGTTTCAGAGAAAAGCCTCCTACTAACTGGAGGTTTGTCTTCAGGTTGATTGTTTGTTGTTGGTTTGTTGGTACTTGACACTTCTTTGTTCTGGTGAAGCTACTCCTTTGTCTTAAGCTTCCATTTGACCTTCGAATTATTGTTGCCTTCCGCCCTTGTGATCTGGACATGGGGTTTTTTCCTTTGTAATTTTCCAGTCTCAATTCTTCCCTCTTCGCAGTGTTAAACTACCTCCTATATATCGTAGCGTGACGTGCATTTCGTTCATTGCCTCTCCATTTATCTTTCCCCTTATTAGTTTTGACTTGCAGCCATTTGTCTGTTGGTACTTCAGCAACGATTTTGAACGTCACCCTTTGAGCACCTTTAGGATAGGGACTGTCAGGCTTTCGTTGAGTATGATTACCCTCGAGTGTTGACTCATCGACCAACTTCCTTGTGATTCGGCATAGGGGCGAAGGAATAATTTGAGCGCTCGACCATATTACGGTCATATGTTGCAGAGCACCTTGGGCAAATCAGGCACTTGGTTTCCCCTTTGTGACAGCGAACTAAAAACTCCAACAAACTCTCCCCAACTCTAGGGTAACATCTGAATAATTGGTTGTCTTGGCGATTGATTCGATTCGAGCCTTTGTTTCCTCTCAAAATCTGCGATTTTACGGTTGCGAGATGATGCTACATCTGGGACATAGCATCATTTGACATTTCCCTTGTGGCCTGACATGAGATAATCTTTGAGGTGGTATCTCGGCATAGCCATCCTCCATTTTGTATTTTCCTTTTCTAGGTATCTTTCCATTTCCTCCATCTCGAGCAGGTCTCTCCATATCCACCATATTGACATCTACATCTTCCCTTTTTCGTCATCATCTCCCCATCGATGGTTTGACATCTTGATTCGGATCTTTGAACTTTCTAGGGCGAGTATTTTACGGGTAATCAAATTTTCCTTGGGTTCCCTAAAGTATCGGACTTCCTTAGGAATGCTACCATCTCCATCCTCCCCTTTATATCATCATCTCCCCATCATGTGGGCAGCGTCTTCGATTGGGATTTTCGAACTCTCTGGAGGAATATTTCACGGATAGTCGAACTTCCTTTAGGCTCTCGGTATCCGAAATTCTTTTTGAGGGGGGGCTGGCTTTGTGATCTTTACTCTCCAATTTTAGCCTTAGGCCTTCGGTGGCCTGTGTCAACTCTTGCTCCTAGTTCTCACGGCCCTCGTGCACGGATCTCTTCGAAGCAATGAGATGGCCTGCTTGATCGAAGCCTCTAGTTGTTTGTGGATGTCCTCAGTGACTCCATTGTTGACTTCGACTAACACCCAGTTTCCATTCTCAGTGCTTTCTTCTCCTAATGGAGTGGCCTCTTGATCTGCTTCCACCATATTGATTTCCCCAATGCACGAAGGCTCAGAGTAGTTGGTGTCTGCAACATCCAGAGGGTCTTCATCTACTTTCATTTTTGGTTTGTCAGCAAACTTCAATTTGCCTTCTTTAATTGCATTTTGAATTAAATCCCTGAAAAGAAAACACTGTGAGGTTTTGTGGCCTAGGAAACTATGATATTTACAAAATCCTCTTTTCTTTCTTTGATCTAAAGGAGGTATTTTGACATTTGATGGCACAATTAACTGGCCATCTTTGACAAGCAAATCGAAAATCTCGTCACACTTTGTTACATCGAAGGTATATACCTTCTTTGGGAATTTGTCACTTTTCTCATTTTCAACAATTTCTTTCCCTTTTGTGGGAACTAGTAGTTTACAAGAGTAAGGTGGAGCCTGTTTTAATTCAACGAGGTCTATTTCGACCTCTTGAATTGAGGATAGTCTTCGACTTCCTCGGTTCGACATGGGAAATTCTTTCTTTCTTATTACTTTTAAAGCCACAGCCTTTTGCTTTAGTCTTTCGACTTGTCGAACCCTATCTGCTAATGAGCCATGTCCCTCAAGTATTGTATGTCTAATTTCTTTCGAATAGAATAGTCCGAGCCACCGTGACCATTTCGACTAACTCATGTTTAGGAACTCTTTGTGAAACATCTAGATTTCAAGAGTACGAACCTATTTAAGTACTCATCTATAGGTTCAGTAAACTTCCTCTTAACACTTGCTAGTTCCTTTAGACTTATCTTGGATTGTCCCATATAGAATTGTTCATGGAACAATCTCTCCAAGAGGGTCCAGGTATCTATGGATCCAGGAGACAAAGTGGTGAACCATGTGAAAGAGTTTTTAGTGAGGGAACTTGGGAAATATTTGATCCTCAGGTTCTCATTATTTGCTATGTCTCTTGCTTCGGTCAGATACCTGGTGTCATACCCCAAAATTTGCCCTCCATCTACTCAAGAGATTTCATACATCCATACTCAAGGATTCCTCAAGAGTTGATCAGACAAACTCTCTCCTAGACAATCAACCCAAACTAGGGTTTGGTATTTCTCAAGTAAAGATGGATTTCCAACATCTTCAATGGCCTTCATGCCTCCTCATATGCTTCAAGATTCTCCATGTTAAGTTTCAAGCCTCACAAGTCAAGTTTCCTCAGGCAATTGCTCAGATGGTTGAAAATCGGGTGTATTGGACAAAAAGTCAACTGTGGTCAACATACAGTCAAAACTTCTGATTTTTGGTCAACATCCTCATTTTGAAGTTACATTCATCATTTGATCAAGGGTTGATCATGATTCATCAAGAAAACTCAAGATTTGCACAAAAGTCAAACTTTCCAAATTAGGGTTTTTCAATGAAAAGTCAACTGAACTTTGACTGAGCATAACTTCTTCATACTTTCTCAGAAATTTTTCCACCACCTCTCATTTTGAAGGAAATTCAATTCTCTACAACTTCATGTCTCACAAGAATGTTCAAAAAATGCTTCATTTGAGAGGTATAGCTCAAAACATTACAGGTCATTTTCAAAGTCAACAAAAAGTCAACTTTTTGTTTTGAAGATATATTGAGCATGGTAACTCCAATTGAGATGAGACCAAAAGCATTGGTTAGAGGACTCTTAGAGCTTTCCAAAAAGTCCAAGAACACTCAAAAATGTGGAAAATTGAGCAAGATACACTATTGCGAGTTGGGCGATTTTGGATGATTGCACAAAAGGACATTTTGGTCAAATTGCAAAATTTTCCAAATGGGCCTATAATCTTTTGATCCAAACTTGTTCATGATGTTATTCTTGACCCATAAGTGCTTGGCATTGGTGATTTTCTATTTTCATGATTTATATTTGAATTTTACAACATTTAATTCAAAAATAAATTGTGTAAAATATAAAATTAAGTTTCTTTTCAAATAATTTGGATTATATCTCTCTTAATGTCCAAGAAAGCCCACAACCATTACCAAATTCGTGGCTCATGCTTATGGAAGGAAAAATCAAGTTTTAAAGAAAATTTGATTTGAATTTATTGGAAAATATTTGCACATTCAATTTCCATCTTTTTCCTTATTTTTCTCTTCAATCTCTTCATAAATTGCCGACCAATACACACACACGAGGACGGAAACCCTAACCTAAAAGAACCCAAACTCTTGCCAAATTTTCCAAGAATCTTTGAAATTGAATTTCAATTTCAAGACTCCGACCTCAAACACCATTCCATCGTGCTTTCGATGGGTAAGTTTGAGTAAGAATACCTATCGTTATGGATCAAACCATCAGTTCGAGTTCTACACATGCATACATATTCCAAATTTTCTTGATTTTGCATTTTAATATCCGTGTGTTTTAATTGATTCTAATGCCTCTAACATGTTCATAAGACTCCATGGGTTCGATCGGGCCATCGTTATCGATCTTGAGCGTCAAAATCGTATAATGCCATTGTTAGGTTTTTGAACATGAGCTTGAACCGACTGTCTGAACGGTCCGAGTCAAAACTAATGCCATCAATGGATTCGGAGGTCCGATTTAGGGGACAGGTCCTTCTTTCTCTTTAAATTTCGTGTTTTGCGGGTTTGAAATCCTTGTCGGGAGAAGGGGCTAAGCTCGGCGTCGGCTGTTGACTCCGACTCGAGGCAAGCGTGGCACAATGGAGCCTTGATTCGCTCTCTCATCGAGACCCCACGGTGGCCGGCCTTGACTTCTCCCAAGCGGCGGCGTGTTGCTCATCACTTCCGTTTTCATTCCATGCTGCGCTTGGCGTGCGGTCGGTAATATTGGCTTTAAAGGTTTGAAAGGGATGTCTCGATTCGATTCTGGTTGAAACAATCCCTTTTCACTTTACAAACTCTAATTATTTTCCATATTTTCTTATTTTAATATTTTCCATTCATTTTAATCTCTTTTCATGATTTTTATTCTGCATTTAAAAATTACCAAAAACAATATTTTCTTTTTACATTATTTTCATAAAAACCTTTATTTAATTTAATAAATTTAAAAATATAATTTTGCATGCATATTTATTTTTATTCATATTTTTGCATTTAAATCATTATAAATTGCATTTTAATTATTAAACCTTTTCCGGAAAATCCCAAAAAAATATTTTAACTTATTTATCTTATTTCCAGCATGCATTAATTTTCTCATATTAAAAATTGCATTTTTTCTAACATTTTCTCTTATTTCGATTTCATCATATTTCCCGATTTTCTTATTCTTTCACAGGTTGCTCCGATTCGGACGTTTTCTTTTTATCATTTTATTTTCCAATAATGTAACTGCTCATGGGATGTAATAGTTTAAATTAGGCTTTTATTTTCATGAAGTTTAAATTATATATCGCCCCAAAGCCATGTAATAGCGTAGGATTTACCTTTCGCATCTTTACATTCCGCATTTTACTTTCCGCACCTATAAGTGTTAGTAACTAGGCGTGTATGGCAAGATAATAATTGGACATAGCTCACTAATCTTCAAGATAAAATATCGAATTTGACACACTTCTCTCACACGCACCTTAGGGTAATTCTCTCGATGCCTTCTGAATTCAAATGGTCATGTCCCTCGAGCGTAGAGTATTCTAGCACCGTGCCTTTCAAACAAATCATCATAGTCCCTTGATACAAAGATCATAGACCCACGGCGTCGCCTCCGGATACATGATCTTGACCCTCGATTATCGCCTGAAAAATGATGATAGTCCTTGAATGTGCTAGGATACTTCCTACAAGTTGCCTTATGACCATCCGATGTCCCAGATGTCCGCTTACATCCAGCGAATGGAGCTACCTACTAACTAATGGTATGGCTGGCGCTATTCTAAAGGAATGTAGAAGTATAACAAAGCGACCAATTAAGGTGGGTAAATAAGTCTCTTAGTTGCTTGCTCTATCAAATGCTCTTCACACACACTTTTTCAAAGTTCAAATTCTCTTTCAAAACAAAACATTTCCGAACACTTTGTATACACTCCTACATGAGTCATTACAAAGTCAAAGCGAAATACCTTTTCAAAACATCTTTGTCAAACACACGAAAGCAAATTTTAAAAGTTATCTAAGAGCAACTAAGAGCCGTAGATAACTACGGATGGAAAGGTGCTAATACCTTCCCTTTTCATAACCATTCTCCGAACTCGAGAATCTAACGAAGGTCTTTTACATTACTTTTACCTTCCCTTAATTGGATAAAAATAAAAGTCGGTGGCGACTCTTGCTATCCGCACATTTGGATACAAAAATCCTACAAAGTCGGTTCAAGTATCCGCAGGCGACTCTGCTGGACACACAAAGAGAGAATTGCCTTAGGGATTTCTAGATAACTTTTATGCTTTTTGTTTGAATTGTATGCTTTATCTTTAAGGGTTGCTTGGGTATTATATTGTTGGGATCCTACACGGATCGGGTTTCCTTTTAGGTAAGTAGCATTAGATCATCGCGAGTTGGGCGTATAACTACGCGGTCAACATGATGGCTACGTTAGCGTGACACTTTGGTTGCCCGATACTCTTCATTCCTAAGTTGAAGAAAGTATTTGGCTTGCGTGGTGTCATCAAGCGCTAACTAAACTTTTAGAACCTTAATTGACCCATCTTGGCCATTAGAAGGTAGTGAGATGGCGGCTTTGGTGTAGACCGAGGTTGGTTGATACTCGATGCTACGCTCATTGAGATCGGACTTTTGGGACATTTTCGATCGACCACTTGGCGTCGTATTGAAATAAGCTGAGAAAGATCGTGATATGGGATTCCTAGAACCCGGTTACTATTATAGGACAGGGATGAACCAACTCGAACTTTTGGTGGGGTAATCACCCTCCTCATGCAAGCCTTAACCCTAGGCTCATTGTGTGAATTGTTTGTGTGTGCTAAACATGACATCATGACATCATTCGCATTGCATATCATTTCTAACTATTTCAAGGACCTAGGGATTTATCTTTGCTCTGTTTTGTAGGGTATTATGGCTTCTAGAAAGACTATCCGATCAACTTCATGGGTATCCCTTCTCAACTCAAAAATTGGTTTGAAATTCCGACCATGCTCGGTTCATCAAAGACATGGTTATCTCCTTGATTTGGTTATCTCGGTTTTGAAGAAGATATGATGCATGTCTATTCCGGTTCTTTGATCCGAAACACCATTGCTTTACATTCCCAGTTATCGGTTGGTTCCTACCTTGGAAGAGTTCTCTAAGCTACTTGGGATACCTATTCTTGACCAAATGCCATTCACGGTCTAGAAAAGGTTCCTAAGTATGAAGACATTGCATCGACTTTACATCTTAAGCGTTCGGATATTGAAGCCAATTGGGAAACTAGAAGTGGAGTTAAGGGTTTACTTTCAAGTTCCTAATTAAGAAGAGAATTCCTCAAAGTTATGAGTTTCCATGCATTTGAGAACATTGTTGCCTTGCTAATTTATGGTTTGGTTCTGTTTCTAACTTTCGGATCAATTCATAGATGTCAATGCCATCAAGTTGTTTCTTACTTAATCACATGCCTACCTTACTTGGAGACATCCTACATTCTCTCACACTCGTACTACTAGCGACAAGGAACTCTCATGTGTTGTATACCGTTACTTTCAAGGTGGTTTATTTCGCACCTTCCTCCATCGATTTGAAGAGCGAACAAAGGTTGAGATGGTCTCAAGGCTAATGTCACTCTCCATTCGATATCCGTTGGAGTCTTTTCTCTCAAAGGACTTCACATTCATTGGCGTTGTGGAGAATTCCTAATGTACCACTACTTGGTATAAGGGAGGTATTACTTACCCTTCTTTAGCTCTCGTCGGTTTGGTTTTGCTTTCGAAAGATGGTCCACATGATATGCTTCTCCAAGATATTGTGTTCGACTACAATCATGATCTCGAATTACAAGCGAAGGTTTATACATGCTTGGGGCATGGTAAAGAAGAGCGATACCAAGACTTTGGGGCACGAACTCCATTCCTTGGGAACCTTACCTCGAATGGGTGCGAGCTCGAGCTCAAAACCTCATGATGCCATTCACGCTGTTTTACGGTAATTATGGAACTGTTGCTATAGGTGATGTACCTATCTGTTCTCCATCGACATGCCTCACGATTTTGAAGACTTGAAGAGATCTGGATTCACAAGAAGAAAGGATACCTTTGAAGCTCGATGCTATGCAAGCGAGAAGAAAGTGTTAGAGTTGACCAAGCTACTTCACGAGGCGAAACATCAGCCTACATCGGCACCAAGAGGGCGCCCATGGGAGACTTAGAGCTTTAGGATGTTTATGTTTTCTTTTATTGCTTTGAACTATCTCTTGTACTTAAAAGAAAAGAATAATGAAAGTACTAATAAATGTTTGTTCATTGCTTGTTTAACAAATTTAAATCTCTTAGGTCCTTGAAAACATTGCATTGCATTCGCATAAACATTGCATATCATAGCATAACATTGCATCACGGTACATTGGAGATTGGTTTTCTCATTTGCTCGCTATTTATTTTAGCGAAATGGCTCTTGAGCAGTATCAAAGATCTCCGGCTCGAGAATGCTCGGTTTATTGATGTTCACCTTGGTCCAGGCCAAAAGATCTGAAGAAGCTCATCAACAAGAAGAAGAAGGTTGTTGGTCTCCTCAACATGGGTAGCGTTTCAAAGGTGGCCCAAAGTGGTCGATCGGATCGAGCTCTCGAAGGAAGTGTCCATACCGGGAGTACCAAGGGTGATGAAGGTGAGCGGCGTGAGCCAAGAAAGAGGAGAGGATCATTCGATTATAGACACTCGATGAAGATGACAAGTACAAACAACTTGAAGACCGTCTGAATCTTTGTGGAAAGCTTGAAAATGTCCGGTGAACTTTGATGATCTGAGTCTTGTCCACAGTGTTGTGATTCCTCCCAGTTCAAAGTTCCTACTTTTGCCAAGTATGATGGCATGTCTTTGCCTAATGCATTTGAAGTCCTATGTCGGAAGATCAATCCCTTTGATGATTGTGGATGCACTATTTTCAAGAGAGTTTGTCGGAACCAGTTGGAATGGTACTATCGGCTAGAGAATGGCCGTATCCGTACTTGGGTGATTTGGTGATGCTTTCTCTGACAATATGAGTACAATCTTTGAATTGACACTCGCATGCAACTACAAAGCATGTCTATGGGTCGTGAATTCAAGGTATGCTCGGAAGTGGAGATCTAGCGGTGAGTTCACCACCCTTGTCCATAGGGAGTTGGTTGATATGTTCATGGGAACAGCAGGGCCCATTCTTCAATCATCGATTGGAAACTCTTCATCGGATTCACGGCGATATTGTGACGAGCGTAAAGCTGGTATCAAGAGTGGAAAATCCATGTAGAGACATCTTGAATCTGAGATCTTTTGGTGGTAAAGAAGCCAATCTGTGTATGGTCGAAAGGAGCCAAGTCCGACCGGCTCAATCGTGAGGCGGGTTGTGATCTCGATCCTACATCGGCCTGACCTCGGTGACACAGCGTAGCGAGCAGCGCCACGAGGCGGTTCTGAAGATCAACATGCCTTTGTCATGAGCCTTGCAACACATGTTGAAAGCGGAGTTGATTACTGAGGGATCCTCCTCGAATGTCAACACTTCCTCTCAAAATACAATCCAAATGCTAAGTGTGCTTACCATTCCAATAGCCAGGGCACGACAGCGACAATTGTTGGGCTCACGAAGAACAAGATTCAAGATATGATTGAAGCTAAGCGATTGAGTTTGACCCTCTGTTGAGACTCGAATGTGATCAACGCTCCTATGCTAACCATGACAAGAGTTCCAATGTTGTTGGTGGCGACACTATATTTTCAACATAGATGACTTGACCATTCCTCACGATGGTATTAAGAATTTGTTACAAGCGGTGTCCATCCGGGATGCCCAAAGGATTGTCGTTGGTGCCCATCTGCGCTGATGGTTGTGCTTGGTTGAGAAGGCGTGTTCGATGCATGATGGATAACCGTGAGATACTATTTACGAAACCACACATCGGGCGTGTGAAGAAATGTCTAAGTTGAAGATTGACGATCGACGGGCTGTACCATCATGTGGGATACCTTAGGGCAGCCAAGTGGAAAATATGATTACATGGTGAAGTACACTGTCACGATAGTTACAAGATTCCTATTGAAGATGTTAAAGGCGACGGATGGGGTGTGATTTCGAAGACTATCTTGATGTTAACACAATAAGGATTTCCTCTGCGATCCGTGCCTAGAGTGGCACCTCTCATTATCACTTCTCAAGACTGTTCCATATTCCTCGACAAAGGCTATCCCTTGGAATTATGGGTGATGTTTACTATCATGGTGTCAAACAAGACCCTCGACTATTGAAGATCTTACCATTGAAGTTTCTATTCACGACATTGACAACATCACGGATCGATGGGTGACGGGCCGGAAGAGTATTCTCTCGATATCTCTCCTCCAAAGACACTGCGACTCGGCTCGCATTCCGTCTACTCACCAATATCGACTAGAGGAAAGAATCGGTGGCTCGTCACCTCAACGGAAGTACCAAAGGAAATTCTTGAAGACACCTCAAACAAGAAATGGAGAAATTAAAGATCATCAAGAAGTGATTACAATGTTGTGGAACAATTGGGAGACTCGTCCAAGATCTCCATGCTTGCTCTGCTCTTGTGCTCGAGGCTCATACTAAGGCCTTGGTGAAGTTTCGAAGAATGCTCATGTGCAGACACTACCACCGACGGTTCGAAGTTTGTGCTAGCACAGCTGCCAACAACGGCCTAGGCTTCTACGATCTTGATTTGACTCCTGCGGAAGAAACATAACAAAGCCTTGCACATCTACGTTGAATGCAAGGGCACTATCTCATCATGTTTTAGTAGATACAGTTACGCTCACGAATATCCTTCGAAGCGCTTTTGATCGACTTGATGTCGAAGGGTTGGTTACGAGACCGGTGACATTATTGTAAGAGCTTTTGATGGTTCTAAGCGAGCGATTACTTGGAGAGCTCACTCTGCTATTAAAATCGGTTCCCGGACTTTTGACTCCACTTTCTTTGTCATGGACATCCGTCACCTTACTCTTGCTACTTGGGCGCCCTTGGATACATGGGGCGGTACCACCTCTACCTTAAACTGGAAATACCGGTGAAAGGAAGGTTGTCACGGTATGTGGTGAAGAAGAATATATGGTCGGTCATCTACGGTCATTCCTATCTCGAGATGGAGGTGAATTCTTGATACCCAAGCTTTTGAAACAATACCAGTCGTGCTGTTGACTCTCCCAAAGTTACCTGATTCCGCCTAGGATGGCCTCATTGAAAGATGCTCGGCTCTTTGTTGAACAAGGAGGTAGTGCTATTTGGGGACACTCCACGATCTTCCTTTCAAATCGACAAGGCGGTTTAGGCTTCACCATCAAGGTCGGAAGATGATCGCCTTGACGTGCGGCCAACTTCCTTTCCGCATCGATCAGTGGAATCCATGCCATAGAAGGCGGCGACAACGACTTCGACATCCGCAAGTGGATCTTCCCAACTCCGGATCGTGGGCTCGACAATTGGAAGGCGAAGGCGTCATACCAATCTCCTTTGGCAAATCACTCCGAATCTAGTTAATTGACTATGCTAGTGCTAAATATGACTTGATAATCCGATCTACCAAGCGAAGTGGGAAAGGCGGCAAGTGCCGGAGAACTTTCGGTGCTACAACAAGAAGCGAGTTATCTGACCACGAAGAGCAAGTTGAGGTTGTGAATTTGGAGTGCTTGCGAAGAGAGAAAGAGATCAAGATAGGCGGGTCTTGAGAGCGTGTTAAAGAAAGGTTGGTTCGGATGCTCACGAGACTATATTGAGGTTTTGCTTGGTAAATGCGAGGACATGCTGGTTTGGACATTGATATTGTGGTACAGATTGCCGACAAAGAAGGTTTCTCCCGGTGAAGCGAAAGGTTAAATCGCATCGTCACGAGATGTCGGAGAAAATCAAAGCCGAAGTTATAAGCGGTTCAACTGGTTTCCTAGCTGTTACTCCTTATCGATGGGTTGCAAATGTGGTACCCGTGCCTAAGAAGGATGGTAAATGCGAATGTGTGTGATTACGAGAGATCGAACAAAGAGTCCGAAAGATGATTTCCCACTTCCTCATATTGATGTTTTGGTTGACAACACCGCTCAGGGTTTTCTCCTTCATGGATGGTTTCTCCGGTTACAATCGGATCAAAATGGCTCCAAGATATGGAAAAGACTACTTCGTTACGATGGGGCACTACGCTACAAGGTTATCTTGGTTAATTGAAAAACGCAGCGCCACTTATCGTGCTATGGTAACATTATTTCATGACATGATTCATCACGAGATAGAGGTCTATATCGGCGATGATAGCTCGATCCACGGCGAAGAAGAACATCTAGATCGATTGCGAAACTATTTGATGATTGAAGAAATGGTGAGACTTAATCCTAACAAGTGCACCTTTGAGTCGATCAGGAAAACTCCTAGGGTTTGTTGTCGATGGTAAGGTATTGAAGTTGACCCCAAGGTTAAAGCCATTCAGAAATGCGGCCCTTAGAAAAGGAAGTCGAGGTTTCTTGGGCCGATTGAACTACATTGCATTCATTGCACACCTAGCGCTACTGTGAGCCAATCTTCAAGTTGCTAAAGAAAGATCAAGTAGTGGAATGGAGCAGCGATTGCGGATCGCTTTTGACAAAATCAAGGAGTACCTCTGAATCCTCCATCCGAGCCGCCCGTAGAAGGAAGACCTCTTATCATGTACTTGGCGGTGTTAGAAACTCAATGGGGTGTGTGTTGGGGCAACATGGCGAGTGCAGTCGAAAAAGCATGCAATATACTACCTTAGCAAAAGTTTACCGTGTGAAACAAGATACTCATGACGAGAAAACTTGCAACGCTTTGGCTTGGGCTGCTTCATGACTAAGGCAGTATATGTTGACTCACTACCTTGTTGATTTCAAGATGGATCCGATAAAATACATCTTTGAGAAACCACTCTCTCGGAAGAATAGCAAGATGGCAAATGATCTTGACGAATCGACATCGTACACTTCTCGAAGCGATCAAAGGAAGTGGTAGCCGATCATTTGGCTCATCAGCCGTAGATGACTATCGCTATCGGTTAATTTCGAGATGAAGATGTTCTACTAATTCTGATTACGAAGAACGAGGCCAGACGAAGGACACGAACAAGGATCGATGGACTATGGTCTTTGATGGAGCCTCAAGCGCTTGGCAATGGCATTGGCGCCATCATTACATCCCTACTGATGGACATCGCCTTTCACGCGGATTATGTTTGGTTGCACTAACAACATGGCGAATGAGCGTGCATCATGGGTCTTAAAGGCTATTGACTTAAGAATCAAGTTCTTGCAAGTGTATGGAGACTCGACTTTAGTGATCGGTCGATTAAGGCGAGTGGGATACGAAGCATCCGAATCTCATTCCGTATCGAGCATGTTCGAGTTTGATCCTACTTGAAGAGATTACTTTCAATCATATTCCACGAGAAGAGAATCGGTTGGCGAGGCGCATTGGCTACTATGTCGTCTATGTTCAAGGTTAGATGGGACAACGAGGCTCCCCGATCATCATTGAGAGTTTGGCGAACGGCGTATTGTTATGAGCTTGATCGAGAAGAGAAACCTTGGTACTATGGCGTGAAGAGGTATCTTGAGACTCGGGAATATCCGAGGCATACATTAATGATAAAGTTCATGAGAAGATTTGCATCAAATTTTTCCTCGACAGCGATATCTTATACAAAGCAACCCGACTTGTGCTTACTCATTGTGTAGACGAGAAGACAATCGTATCATGGAAGAGTTACGGTAATTTGGTACCACTCAATGGACACACCATGGCTAAGAAGATTTTGAGAGCAGTTACTATTGGTCCACCATGGGTGATTGTCACCGCTATGCTCGATCTTGTCACAAGTGCGGTTATGCCGACAAAGTACATGTACCTCCAGTACCTCTGAATGTTTAACTTCTCCTTGGCCTTTTGCAATATGGGGCATTGACATGATTGGAGAAATTAAGCCCACTTCCAATGGACATCGTTTCATCCTTGTAGCAATCGATTACTTTACCAAGTGGGTAGAAGCGACCTCGTATGCATCTTACCAAGAGTGTTGTGGCTCGATTCATCAAACATAATCTTATCATCGGTATGGCACTCCGAAAGATTATCACATATAACGGTTCCAATCTCAACAACAAGATGATCAGACTCTGCCGTTGCAAGATCAAACATCACAACTCTTCTCCTTATCGGCCTAAGATGAATGGCGCGAAGCCGCCAACAAGAACATTAAGAAGATTATCTGAAGATGGCGGTGACTTACAAAGATTGGCATGAGATGTTACCATTTGCTCTTCATGGTTATCGCACTTACGAACATCAGCGAGGCAACCCCTTCTCTCTTGTATCGGTATGGGCCGTCTTACCCATCGAGGTTCGGATACCCTCGACGAGTCCTCCGGGACACATAGTTAAGCGAAGGCGATTGGGTCGAACTCGCCTTGACCAGATTAATTTGATTGATGAGAAGCGACTCGCATCCATGGAATGATTTATCGAAGCGAATGATCGAGCATTTAACAAGAAGGTCAAGCACCGAGTCTACCAAGTCGGTGATCTAGTAGTCAAGCGCATCATTCTTCCACAAGGTGATCCAGGGCAAATGGACTCCCACTTATGAGGGACCGTTTGTAGTCAAGGCAGTATTTTCGGCGAGCTATGATACTTAGCACCATGGATGGTGAAGATTTCCCACACCACAGTGAGCGGGACATAGTCAAAAATACTACGCATAAAGAGACCCGCTAGGTCGGCGAACCTAGACAAAAATAAGGGCATCTGGCGAACCAAAAGGTTCGGGCAAAAATTAAGGATATATACAAAACATGTACACCGGCAAGTCGAAAACACGAAAAGGCGGCTTGGGCAAAAAGGTATCCGTGGTGAAAACCGAAAGGCGGTCTAGGCAAAGTTAGGGATTTAAGCGTCGACTATGTCTCTTCGGATCACACCTTCAGACTACTATCGGCATTCGAGATTCAAATGGCGAAGATCGATCTACTCACTTTCTCACAAGCGATGAGGGGATGAGATAGTTGAAATATATGAGTACTAGCATAGTTGGAACTTAACGAGATTGTTTCCGCATAGCTTTTACCTTTCTTGTGTACAAACTACTTGGCCATCGCCACCTTTCAAATAAGCATAAAATTCTTTCTCTTTACAATTTCCATTGTTTTCGTTTGCAATAAGTCCAACGTTTGCTTTGAATGACTATCGCATTTGACAATAAGAATCTAATCACAAACATACGAAAAGTGAACATTCAAAAGTACTTACTACGAGGTTCGAGAATTGGGATGACGAAAGTCAACAAATAGTTCCCCACGCATAAAGGTGTCACCCACACCTTCCCGTAGTATGAGGAATCCACGAGCAGCAATTTCACGCAACAAACAACGTTACATCGGTCTCAGCGGTAACACTTCATCCCGGTGGATATTTCTCAATCCTCCCCTTCTCCCGGCGGTATCGGACCCAAGACTTGATCGAGATAGTGCATCGGAGAAACATACACCTTTATTCCCGGCCGAGATTACAAGCGGACTCCGGACTCTTCTAGCCGGTCTCGGCAACCATCAAATGCTCTCGTGAGATCTACACTCGGAATCCCGATGGGCGCCTCTTAAATTTCCTCAGCAGGATCTACATACAAGGTCCCCAACAGATCGCCTCCCAGACTCTCCTCAGCAGGGTCTATGAGATCTCCGACAACGAGCTTCTCAAATCTCTTCCTTCCTCAACAATATATAGGCCCAAGACTTGGTCAGATAGTGCATCGAAGAAATCCAGGATATCTTTCTTCTCCTTCAAAAGCGGGGTTCTCACCTACACAATTCCCTAAGCAGGAGTCAGAAATCTTCAAACAGAATATCCGCATCTTCTTCAAGATGGATATGTTTTGAAATATCACAACATCTATCATCCATACATTTCTCATAAAGTCATAATTCATGCATATGTCATTCATATACACTGTCATGCATCATACTTTGCATAAAACTAACGAATATTCTATCAAAGTTTCTCTTGTTTTCTCCAAAGCAGTGTGATCCTTCTAGCATAGTCGAGTTAAGCCCGGAGGCGGAAAACTATCGGCCGCCTAAGCAGGTCGAGTTAAGCCCGAGCCGGCGGAAAACTATCGAAAGACCGCCTCCGACGGTGGTCGAGTTAAGCCCCGAACCGGCGGAAAACCATCAGAAAGACCACCTCGGTTATCCTCCGATAAGAGGCATGGATCAACACCGATGCACAACGGCTATCCACATTTTGCCAACTCAATCTCCTCGAAATCTGCATATATGGTTAAAAATCAATACGGACCAATAACTTCATTCAAAGTAAACACGAAGTCTAACGTCGACTCCTTGGATGGCATCTTAAGCCCTCCTCTCCGTTCGAGGAACATCTGAGTCTAACATCGACTCACTCCCGGCATCGCCCTTTCGGATGGCATCTTAAGCCCATCTCCGTCAGCTCTCCTATTAACAACCTCGAGTCTAGCGTCGACTCGTTCCCCAGTAAAACCTCAACTTCTCAAATGGCATCATGCCCATTCCGCATCGTCGTAATAGCGAGTGCAAATTTTCGGTGTACTCGGTGTTCAATCATCTTCTACCTTGGTCGCGAAAGACAAGCATGTCAATCTAACCTTCGGTACAAGAAGATTGAGCAGGGGCATTGTCATACCCAAAATTTGCCCTCCATCTACTCGAGATTTCATACATCCATACTCGAGGATTCCTCGAGAGTTGATCGGACAAACTCTCTCTAGACAATCGACCCAAACTAGGGTTTGGTATTTCTCAAGTCAAGATGGATTTCAACATCTTCAATGGCCTTCATGCCTCCTCATATGCTTCAAAGATTCTCCATGTCAAGTTTCAAGCCTCACAAGTTTCCTCGAATTGCTCGGATGGTTGAAAATCGGGTGTATTGGACAAAAAGTCAGCATGGTCAACATCGGTCAAAACTTCGATTTTTGGTCAACATCCTCATTTTGAAGTTACATTCATCATTTGATCAAGGGTTGATCATGATTCATCAAGAAAACTCAAGATTTGACAAAAGTCGAACTTTCTAAATTAGGGTTTAGATGAAAAGTCAATGAACTTTGGTGATCATAACTTTCTCATACTTTCTCAGAAATTTTCCACCACCTCTTGTTTTGAAGGAAATTCAATTCTCTACAACTTCATGTCTCACAAGAATGTTCAAAAATGCTTCATTTGAGAGGTATAGCTCAAAACATTCTGGTCATTTCAAAGTCAACAAAAGTCAACTTTTTGTTTTGAAGATATATTGAGCATGGTAACTCAATTGAGATGAGACCAAAAGCATTGGTTAGAGGACTCTTAGAGCTTTCAAAAGTCCAAGAACACTCAAAATGTGGAAAATTGAGCAAGATACACTATTCGAAGTTGGCGATTTTGGACAATTGCACAAAAGGACATTTGGTCAAATTGCAAAATTTTCCAAATGGGCCTATAATCTTTTGATCAAACTTGTTCATGATGTTATTCTTGACCCATAAGTGCTTGGCATTGGTGATTTTCTATTTTCATGATTTATATTTGAATTTTACAACATTTAATTCAAAAATAAATTGTGTAAAATATGAAAATTAAGTTTCTTTTCAAATAAAATTGGATTTATATCTCTCTTAATGTCCAAGAAAGCCCACAACCATTACCAAATTCGTGGCTCATGCTTATGGAAGGAAAAATCAAGTTTTAAAGAAAATTTGATTTGAATTTATTGGAAAATATTTGCACATTCAATTTCAATCTTTTTCCTTATTTTTCTCTTCCATCTCTTATAAATTGCAATACACCTGACACACGAGGCGGAAACCCTAACCTAAAAGAACCCAAACTCTTGCCAAATTTTCCAAGAATCTTTGAAATTCAATTTCAATTTCAATGAGTTCGACCTCAAACACCATTCCATCGTGCTCGATGGGTAAGTTTGAGTAAGAATACACTATCGTTATGGATCAAACCATCCAGTTCGAGTTCTACACATGCATACATATTCCAAATTTTCTTGATTTTGCATTTTTAATATCCGTGTGTTTTAATTGATTCTAATGCCTCTAACATGTTCATAAGACTCCATAGGTTCGATCACGGCCATCGTTATCGATCTTGAGCGTCAAAATCGTATAATGCCATTGTTAGGTTTTTGGTGTGAGCTTGAACCGGCTGTGACGATTCAGTCAAAACTAATGCCATCAATGGATTCGGAGGTCGATTTAGGGGACAAGGTCCTTCTTTCTCTTTTAAATTTCGTGTTTTGCGGGTTTGAAATCCTTGTCGCGGAGAAGGCGGTAGGAGCTAGGGCTCGGCGCGTGACTGTTGACTCCGGCTCGAGGCAAGCGTGGCACAATGGAGCCTTCGATTCGCTCTCTCATCCACGAGGACCCCACCGGTGGTGGGCCTTGACTTCTCCCAAGCGCGTGTTGCTCATCACTTCACGTTTTCATTCCATAACACGCTTGCACACATGGCGTAGCGGTCAGCGTATTGGCTTTAAAGGTTTGAAAGGGATGTCTCCAGTTCGATTCCTGGTTCAAACAATCCCTTTTTCACTTTACAAACTCTAATTATTTTCCATATTTTCTTATTTTTAATATTTTCCATTCATTTTAATCTCTTTTCATGATTTTTATTCTGCATTTAAAAATTACCAAAAACAATATTTTCTTTTTACATTATTTTCATAAAAACCTTTATTTAATTTAATAAATTTAAAAATATAATTTTGCATGCATATTTATTTTTATTCATATTTTTGCATTTAAATCATTATAAATTGCATTTTAATTATTAAACCTTTTCCGAAAAATCCCAAAAAAATATTTTAACTTATTTATCTTATTTCCAGCATGCATTAATTTTCTCATATTAAAAATTGCATTTTTTCTAACATTTTCTCTTATTTCGATTTCATCATATTTCCCGATTTTCTTATTCTTTCACAGGTTGCTCCGATTCGGACGTTTTCTTTTTATCATTTTATTTTCCAATAATGTAACTGCTCATGGGATGTAATAGTTTAAATTAGGCTTTTATTTTCCGCAAGTTTAAATTATGTATCGCCCCAAGCCATGTAATAGCGTAGGATTTACCTTTCCATCTTTACATTCCGCATTTTACTTTCCGCACCCTAAAGTAGTAACTAGGCGTGTATGGCAAGATAATAATTGGACATAGCTCACACTAATCTTCAAGATAAAATATCGAATTTGACACACTTCTCACGCACCCCGGGTAATTCTCTCGATGCCTTCGATTCAAATGGTCATGTCCCTCGAGCGTAGAGGTATTCTAGCAGTTGCCTTTCAAACAAATCATCATAGTCCCGATACAAGATCATAGACCCACGGCGTCGCCTCCGAATACATGATCTTGACCCTCGATTGTCGCCTCGAAAATGATGATAGTCCTTGAATGTGCTAGGATACTTCCTACAAGTTGCCTTCATGACCATCCGATGTCCTTGAGATGTCCGGCTTACATCCAGCAATGGAGCTACCTACTAACTAATGGTATGGCTAGCGCTATTCTAAAGGAATGTAGAAGTACAACAAAGCGACCAATTACGAGTGGGTAAATAAGTCTCTTAGTTGCTTGCTCTATCAAATGCTCTTCACACTACACACTTTTTCAAAGTTCAAATTCTCTTTCAAAAACAAAACATTTAGAACACTTTGTATACACTCCTACATGAGTCATTACAAAGTCAAAGCGAAATGCCTTTTCAAAACATCTTTGTCAAACACACAGAAAGCAAATTTTAAAAAGTTATCTAAGAGCAACTAAGAGCCCGTAGATAACTACGGATGGAAAGGGGTGCTAATACCTTCCCTTTTCATAACCATTCTCGAACTTCGAGAATCTAACGAAGGTCTTTTTCTGTTACTTTTACCTTCCCTTAATTGGATAAAAATAAAAGTCGGTGGCAACTCTTGCTATCCGCACATTTGGATACAAAAATCCTACAAAGTCAGTTCACCGTATCACACCTGGCTATATGTTCGACTGTTGATTCATTGGTATCTCCAGCAAACTTTGTAAACTTAGGGATCTTGTATCCCCTTGGTAAATCAGTATGCATTACATAATCTGCTATAGGAGAGGCATAATTTGGCCTTCTAATCCCTGTATTAAGGCCGTTTTGAGCCATAATCCTCTCTATCATGGTGGTTAGATTATTTTCTGCCAAGATACTGTCATTTCGAATTCTATGGACAACTGCATCAGCATCTTGGTTTCGACCCACCATGATAACTCCTCTAGGTTGTTCTTCTCGAAACGCTGGGACTTCTAGCCCTTCGACCCTTGCCCCTGGTTCCATAACTACCCTTTGTGGTTCCTCTCGAATCACTGGGGCATCTAATCTTCGACCACCGGTTATATAAATCCCTTTGTGGTTCCTCTCGAATCAGGGGCATCTCTGTGCCATTGCCCCAAATTAACCCCCTCTGGTGGCCTATAGGGTGGGTCATCAACAATTTGTTCTATGATAGAGTGCGTTCGCTCGAACCAATGCAGTTACATCTGCGCCTTTCTGGCGGCGAAGAAATCTGCTATTCACTCGTATTATCTGCATTTTCTGTTTGTCACAGTTACATTTTGAACTATTAGGCGAAGATTTCTTGCATAGTTTGTGCTAACACTCTATCATATTATGGTTACTATCATCCATTAAGCGCCTAAAAGCTATCGATTTTACGTGGTTAGGATAGGCAATGAACTATAACCAGACCCTGGTTATTTGTCATAAATTGATTAGCCCCGGATCGGACCCTAATTGTGGTGACATGTTCGGCGAAGTTTGCAATCCTGCCATCAAAGATGTTGGCATCCCATAAAGGATTTACGGGTCTATTACCATCGAAACTGGGTGGTCTAGTTGGTGGTGGGGTGGCGAAATGGGTTTGTGTCCCTGATGGTGGGAATAATCCCCCAGGATACCCAGTGGTTCCTGTATTGCCTTGGATCGAATTGTTAGTTGACATGCCACTTGTTCCGTTCGTGGCCACATTACTAGTAGAAGATACAACATTTGCATTCGAAGGATCATTTGGGCGTTCCGTTGAAGCGACGCGCATTAGTGCCTCTTCCATGTGGGGCGTTTTGTTCCCCTTGTTGATTGTTTGGATTAGACATCCTATTATTTCGTTTTCTTTTGGGTAAGGGTTGGTTGCTATTAGTTATTCTACCACTTCTAAGGTTCATATAACAACGAACTTGACACTAAGAAAGAACTCTTATAATGATTATGTCTTAACAATCTATATTTTATTTTAATTTTGTAACGACCAATGACAGTCCCACCAGGTGTGCCAATTTGTTCACAGTGATTTCTGGTGAAACAACCGCTAGTCCTCCAAACTATCGAATAATCTTTATAACTGTTATTCAATTCCTCTGGTAACTTGCAGGATCGACTAGATTGATCCTATGGGGTATTGGTCGTTTGGATAAACTTAATAACAAAATTAGTATTCATGGTTACGACTTGTATTTAGAGTGTTTTATATATGTTTGATGTATTCCGATTGCAGTGTTCAATAACTTAATGACGTGAGTAAATAAAGAAATATAAAACTCATTTGAATGAGTAAATGAGTAAAGGTTCGATTTGCAAAGAAATATGTAAATGCAGGAATACGTAAATGACTTTCAAATGTAAAAGACTTTTAATGTAAAAGCATGAATATAAAAGCATGAAATGTAAAAGACATGAATGTAAAAGACATGAATGTAAAAGATATGAATGTAAAAGATTTCTGAAATGTAAAGGATTTCGAAATAGAAGAAAACGTTTAAATGCAAGGAATAGTTAAATGACTTTGAATGTAAAGAATTTAAATGACATTGATGCGAAGATAAAGAATAAACTGGAAAGATAAAGACATTTTACTGAATAATAAAGGTTTGGTGCAATCATACGTACATTGTTCGAGCATTCGTTTCCCTAGCCATATGGTATTTTGAATGTTTACTGAATTTTGTACAATAGATATGACACACGAAATCCTAACACTAAGACTTCTATTTATACTACTTCGACCATAACGGTCTGACTTATGAGATCTTGCCACGTTCAGAACATGCAGAACACTGCTCTTCTCTTGCTTCCACGCATCTTCGAACCGTTCCCACGCATATATTTTAACTTCCAATTATCCCGCTCGCGTTTGAATTTCAAATGCTCCGGCTATCTTCACTTCGAACTCACTTCACAGACACAACCTTATTACCACTTCGAAGCTTCTTTTACATATATCATCATAACTGCCATTCGAAGCTCCGAGCTTTGATATCTCAATTCGAAGAACCAATTCTTTCATTCCGAACTGTAACATTCACTTTGTTCCAACGAACACTAACATCATTTTATTTCGAGCTCAATGATTCCATTTCGAATCATATATATCAAAATCTTGACCAGCGGTGGTAAGTGGCGCTGCGTTCTTTAGTCGACGGCATCCTTGTAGCGAAGTGTGTGTAACAAAGTTGTCTTCTCCATGTCTTGAGCCATTTTGATCGATTGTGGAGAAACCATCCATGAAGAAGAAAACCTTATCTTGGCGGTGTTGTCAACGAACATCAATATGAGGAAGTGGGAAATCGTCTTTCGGACTCGCTTTGTTCGGATCTACGTAATCCACACATTTGTGCCTTGCCATCCTTCTTGGGACAAGCACCACATTAGCCACCATTGTGGATAAGAAGTAACAACTAAGAAACCGCGTTGAAGCGCTTCATAACCGGCTTTGATTTTCTCGACATCTCGGGGCGCATCACGGACCTTTTTCAGGGAGAAAACCTTCTTCGTCGATGCTTAGGTGTACCACGATATCAATGTCTAAGCGGGCATGTCTTCGTATGACCAAGCAAAAACCTCAATATAGTCTCGTAGCATCTGAATCAATCTTTCTTTAACAACTGCTTCTCAAGACCCGCTCTATCTTGATCTCTTTTGTCTTCATCGATTCCAAATTCCAACCTCGGTGGCTCTTCGTGTGGTTGTGTAACTCTCTTCTTCTTTGTAGTAGTCGACAAGTTCTCCGGCACTTCACAATCTCCCTCACCTTCGTCTTGGCTTGGTAGATCGGATTATCGAAGTCATATTTAGCAATATTTATTATCAATTCGGAGTGATTACGTAGTGCATCACGTGTGTGTGTAAGAAACACATAGCTTTTGAAGGGTGATAAAGTAAAGAAAACAACAATTAAATGCAAAAGTCCAACGATTTTATTGAATGAAAATATGCAAATGACAGATAATAACCCTCACAAACGAGCCATGATGCCCCGGGCAAGGCACTAGGCTTTAGAGTTTATTGTTCAAAACATAGAAAAGCAAAAATAAAAACAAGAGCAATTACTCTGTCTAAAGGAGATTGGTATAGCGTCTTGATCTTCCAATTCTTTGAGTCCGTTGTCGGGAGTTGGGAAGATCCACTTGCTAATGTCGAAGTCGTTGTCGCCGTCTTCTATAGCATGGATTCCATTCTGGCTAATGCGGAGAGGAAGTTGGCGGCACGTTCGCGTATCATCTTGACCTTTGATGGTGAAGCCTAAACCGATCTTGTCGGTTGAAAGGGAGATCGAGGGTGACCCCAAATAGTATTACCTCCTCCTTCGACTTGAGCATCTTTCGGTGAGGCCATCCTAGGCGGAGCTGCGTAACCGGGGTGGAGGTCAGCAGGCATGACTCGGTATTGTTTCAAAAGCTTGCAGTCTCGAAGAATTCACCCTCCACCTCGAGGTATCGGAATGATGATGATGACCATGTATTCCTCTTCCCATCTTGTAACAACCTTCCCTTTCACCGGTACTTGATTTACGATGCAAGGTAGAAATACCGCCTTTGCCCATGTATCCAATGGCGTCCAAGTAAGAAAGAAATTTGGACGGATGTCCATGACAAAGAAAGTGGAGTCAAAAGTGCAACCGACTCTAATAAAAGTGAGCTCTCCAATACCGTTAAACATAACCATCAAAAGCTCTCACAATTATGTCAGGCTTTAGAACCAATCCTTCAACATCAAGTCGATCAAAAGCGGTCTTTGGAAGGATGTTGAGCGAACCGTATCCACAAAACATGAGACAACATGCCTTTGCATTCAACGAGATGTGCAAGGCTTTTTGTGTTCTTTAAGTCAAATCGAATCGAAAGAAGCCTAGGTCGTTGTTGGCGGCTATACAAACTTCAAATTGATCGGTAGTAGTGTCTTGCATACGTGAGCATTCTTGAAAATTCACCAAGGCTTTAGCATGAGCCTCAAAGCACAAGCGAGCAAGCATGGAGATCTTGGCGGAGTCATCCCAATTCCACAACATTGTAGTCACTCTTCTTGATAATCTTGAAATTTCCTCCATTTCTCGTTTGGAGGTGTCTTGACAACTTCCGGTAACAGGAGATGAGTTCTTTCCCTCTAGTCTCGGAAATAGGCGAATGGAGTCGCAATGTCGTTGGAGGAGATTTGGAGAAAAACTCTTCGGTTCGGTCACCTTACTTGATCCATGTCAATGTCGAATGGTAGCTTCAACTGTAAGATCTTCAATGGTCGAGTCTTGCTTGCGCCATGATAGTAAACATCGACTCCATAATTCCAAGGATAGCCTTGTCGGAGGAATATGGCGGTCAGGAGAAGTAATGATGAGAGGTGCAGCTCCCAGCGAAAATCCTTATAGTGTTAACATCAGCAAGTATTTTTGAATGAGAAAAAGTTTTTGTGTTAGTAATGACATTAATATGATAAGATAAATTTTTGATAATTTTTGGAATTGATTTGATAATTAAAAAACAATTAACAGTCATTTAAATGATTAATTAATAATTAAATTAAACATGCATGCAAAAATAATAACTTTAATTTTAAAAATTAAATAAACATTTTTCCGATGATTATGCAAAAAAAAAATTTTTAGATGCATGATAAAAAATATTAAAGATAAATTAAATAGTATGAAAAATATTAAAGAAAAATAAGAAAAAGAATGTTAGTTTTCAAACTTGTAAAAATAATGGTCCTGGTCAGGCTCGAACCGGTGTTCCTCTGGTAACACGTCACACTCCCTTGCCTTAACCACTGGACCAACGCGCGTTTGGTGTCAAATAATTGAAACGGAGTTGTTTTAAGCATTTTTGAATTATGGGAACCAAGAACACGAGCGAAGATCTTCATCTTCTTCGTTTGAATTTTCAAACACTTAGCGTCGGTCTTGCTCGAAGGCCTCAAAAAATCAATACAAGCAATATAAATGCAATTCAAAGCCATGGTTCGATTCCTTTTGTCCATCATCACATAACCTTGGTTTGGTCCAATTTTTTGTATTTTAGGATGCCTAAATCGGTTGAAAAACCCTAGCCATGGTGGATTTTGATTCGAGCCATGAAAATGCAATTAAACTATCGAGAAAGTTTCCAAACATCATTCTAAACACAAAAAAAACATCAAAACATGTTAAAAGCATGAGAATTAAAAATCAAATTTGGAAAAAGAAGAACAAACGATTACGGATTGCTCGATTAAAGTGGTTTTGCAACTTGTAAAAGGTCGGATCGATTCTAAAGAATCCAAGGAATGCAATGGAATGCTCAAAATCAATTGAAACAGTGGAACTAGGGCTGCAAGTTGCTTACGGTTTTTGACTTTAGGTTAGGGTTCTTTGAGGCAATTTTACATTCTTGTTCATGTGGTATGCATTGTACATTTATAGTAGATGGATTTTGGAATGATTTGAGGAACAAATAATGATCAATCAATGCAAAATTATTTGATTTTGTACAAAATCAAATCTTCTTTGATCAAATTTCAATCAAATTCTTGCCAAATCTATGCAAATTTAAATTTGCCGACTTGTGAGTTACTTGGATCTCAAGTATGAGAGAAAAATCAATTTTGCATTTAATTTTGATTTTATACCTTATTTTTAAATTTAATTTGTTTTTAAATGAATAAAATTCAAATTAAATAGAAAAATAAAGATAAAATTTGTGGCATTGGGCTTGGAGGTTCCAAATACGATAAGGGACAAGTTTAAACCAACAAAAACTAGGCCCATTTGCAAAATTTTGGATTTTTACAAGTATTTCTCTTTGTGCACTTCCTCAAAAATGCCCAACTTGTGCAAGGTGTATTTTGCTCAATTTTCCACATTTTTGAGTGTTCTTGGACTTTTTAGAAAGCTCTAGGTGTCCTCTAAACAACTTCTTTGTTTTCATCTCAATTGGAGTTTCCATGCTCAATAAATCTTCAAAACAAAAAGTTAACTTTTTGTTGACTTTGAAAAGGACCTGTAATGTTTTGACCCATACCTTCCAAATGAAGCATTTTTTGAACATTCTTGTGAGACATGAAGTTGTAGAGAATTGAATTTCCTTCAAAATGAGAGGTGGTGGAAAAATTTCTGAGAAAGTATGAAGAAGTTATGCTCAGTCAAAGTTCAGTTGACTTTTCATTGAAAAACCCTAATTTGGAAAGTTTGACTTTTGTGCAAATCTTGAGTTTTCTTGATGAATCATGATCAACCCTTGATCAAATGATGAATGTGACTTCAAAATGAGGATGTTGACCAAAAATCAGGAATTTTGACTGTATGTTGACCACAGTTGACTTTTTGTCCAATACAACTGATTTTCAACCATCTGAGCAATTGTCTGAGGAAATTTGACTTGTGAGGCTTGAAACTTGACATGGAGAATCTTTGAAGCATATGAGGAGGCATGATGACCATTGGAGAGGTTGGAAGTCCATATGGATCTGAGAAATGCCAAACCCTAGTTTGGGTTGATTGTCTAGGAGAGGGTTTGTCTGATCAATCCTTGAGGAATCCTTGAGCATGGATGTATGAAATGTCTTGAGGAATAGGAGGGCAAATTTTGGGGTATGACAAATGCGCCACGAAGACAGTTTATGAAGATCAACATGCCATTGTTGCAAGCACTGCAACACATGTTGAAAGCAGAGCTGATTACCTTAAGGGATCCTCCTCAAAACATCAACACTTCCTCTCCGAGATACAATCCTAATGCTAAGTGTGCTTATCACTCCAACAGTCTAGGGCACGACACTGACAACTGTTGGGCTCTGAAGAACAAGATTCAAGATATGATTGAAGCTAAGCAGATTGAGTTTGACCCTCCTGTTGAGACTCCGAACGTGATCAACGCTCTTATGCCTAACCATGACAAAAGTTCCATTGCTATTGGTGAGAACTTTTATGTTTTTAACATAGATGACCTGACCATTCCTCTGATGACTGTTAAGAAGAATTTGCTGCAAGCCGGCGTCAACCCAGGATGCCCAGAGAATTGTCGTTGGTGCCCATCTGCGCCTGATGGTTGTGCTTGGTTGAGAAGACATGTTCAGTGCATGATGGATAACCGACTATGCTGATATTAACGCAATAAGGATTTCCTCTGCTGATCCTGTGCCTAGGGTGGCACCTCTCATCATTACTTCTCCCAGACCAGTTCCATATTCCTCCGACAAAGCTATCCCTTGTAATTATGGATCTGAGGTTTACTATCATGGCGTCAAGCAAGACCCTCTGACCATCGAGGATCTTACAGTTGAAGCTACTATTCCTGACATTGACAACATCACCGGATCAAGTAAGGTGACCCGAACCGGAAGAGTATTCTCTCCAGATATCTCTCCTCCGAAAGACACTGCGACTCCAGCTCGCATTCCAGCTATCCAATTAGTTCCCGAGACTAGAGGGAAAGAGCCAATAACTCATCCTGCTCAGCCAGAAGTGCCAAAGGAAGTTGCTGAAGACACCTCCAAATGAGAAATGGAGGAAATTCTGAAGATCATCAAGAGGAGTGACTACAATGTTGTGGAACAGTTGGGACAGACTCCGTCCAAGATCTTCATGCTTGCCCTGCTCTTGTGCTCCGAGGCTCATGCTAAAGCCTTGGTGAAGTCTCTGAAGAATGCTCACGTACCGCAAGATACTACTACTGATCAATTTGAAGTTTGTATTTCTAGCCTGGCTGCCAACAACGGCCTAGGCTTCTCTGATGCTGATTTGACACCTGCCGGAAAGAAACACAACAAAGCCTTGCACATCTCTATTGAATGCAAGGGCACTACCTTGTCTCATGTTTTGGTGGATACCGGTTCTGCTCTGAATATCCTACCAAAGACTGCTTTTGACCGACTTGATGTTGAAGGGTTGGTGCTGAGACCCAGTGACATTATTGTGAGAGCTTTTGATAGTTCTAAGCGAACAGTACTTGGAGAGCTCATTCTGCCGGTTAAAGTCGGTTCCCAGACTTTCGAATCCACTTTCTTTGTCATGGACATCCGTCCAGCTTACTCTTGCCTACTTGGACGCCCTTGGATACATGGGGCAGGCGTTGCTGCTACCTCTACCTTGCATCAGAAGATGAAGTACCCAGTGAAGGGGAAGATTGTTACAGTATATGGTGAAGAGGAATACATGGTCAGTCATCTACAGTCATTCCGATATCTCGAGACGGAGGGTGAATTCTTCGAGACCCCCTGTCAAGCTTTCGAAACAATCCCGAGAGTCATGCCTATTGACTCTCCCGTCACTCCTGAAGCCACACCAATTCCGCCTAGGATGGTCTCGCTGAAGGGTACTCAAGCTGCAGTTGAAGAAGGAGGTAGTACTATTTGGGGACAACTCCCTGATCTTTCTTTCAAATCTGACAAGACTGGTTTAGGCTTCACCATCAAAGGGACAGAAGATGATACGCCGCGAACATGCCGGGCCAACTTCCTCTCCGCGTCAGCCAGAATGGAGTCCATGCTCTAGAAGACGACGACAACGACTTCGACATCAGCAAGTGGATTTTTCCCAACTCCCGACAACGGACTCGGCAATTGGAAGACTGAAGATGTCATATCAATCTCCTTTAGACAGGAGTAATTGCCTTTGTTTTTGTTTTGCTTTTTGTTTTCTATGCTTCGAACAATAAACTTTAAAGCCTAGTGCCTTGCCCGGGGAATCATGGCTCGTTTGTGAGGATTATTATCTGTCATTTGCATATTTTCATTCAATAAAATCATTGTACTTTTGCATTTAAATGATTGTTTCTTTCTTTTACTTTATCACCCCTTCAAAAAGCTATGTGTTTCTTACACACACCCACATGATACACTGCAGAATCACTCCGAATCTCGTTGATAACAGTTATGCTATTGCTAAATATGACTTGATAATCCGATCTACCAAGCCAAGACGAAGGTGAGGAAGATTGTGAAGTGCCGGAGAACTTGTCGACTGCTACAAGAAGAAGCGATTTATCTGACCACACGAAGAGCTAGTTGAGGTTGTGAATTTGGGTCTGGTGAAGACAGAAAGAGATCAAGATAGGAGCGGGTCTTGAGAAGTGTTAAAGAAAGATTGATTCGGATGCTACGAGACTATATTGAGGTTTTGCTTGGTCATACGAAGACATGCCAGTTTGGACGTTGATATTGTGGTACACGTTAAACAAAAGAAGGTTTTCTCCACAAAATGAAGGTTCGTCGCATCGTCTGAAATGTCGAGAAAATCAAAGTGAAGTTATGAAGCTTCAATCTTGGTTTCTTAGCCGTTACTTCTATCCACATGGGTTGCAAGCGGTACTGTACCAAAGAAGGATGGCAAATACGAATGTGTGTGGATTATAGAGATCGAACAAAGCGAGTCCGATTTTCCACTTCCTCATATTGATGTTCGGTTGACAACACCGCCCAGCATAAGGTTTTCTCCTTCATGGATGGTTTCTCGGTTACAATCAAATCAAAATGGCTCCTGGAGACATGGAGAAGACAACTTTTATTACACAGTGGGGCACTTTCTGTTACAAGGTCATGCCGTTCGGACTGAAGAACGCAGGCGCCACTTACCAGCGAGCCATGGTGGCATTATTTCATGACATGATTCATCACGAGATAGAGGTCTACGTTGACGACATGATAGCTCGATCGCAGACTGAAGAAGAACATCTCGATCATTTGCAGAAACTATTTGATAGGTTGAAGAAGTACAGATTAAGACTTAATCCCAACAAGTGCACCTTTGGAGTCAGATCCGGTAAACTCTTAGGGTTTGTTGTCAGTGGAAAAGGTATTGAAGTTGATCCCGCCAAGGTTAAAGCTATTCAGAAATGCCGCTCCGTCGGAAGGAAGTCAGAGGTTTCTTGGGCCGATTGAACTACATTTCCAGATTCATTGCACATCTAACTGCTACTTGTGAGCCAATCTTCAAGTTCCCTTTTGATAAAATCAAGGAGTACCTACAGAATCCTCCTATCTTGATGCCGCCTGCCGAAGGAAGACCTCTTATCATGTACTTAACAGTGTTAGAGAACTCAATGGGGCAACATGACGAGTCTAGTCGAAAAGAGTATGCAATATACTACCTTAGCAAAAGTTTACCGTTGAAACAAGATACTCACAGAGAAAACTTGCGCTTTAACAAAACTAAGGCGATATGTTGACTCACACTACCTTGTTGATCTCTAAGATGGATCGATAAAATACATATTTGAGAAACCAGCTCTCCGAAGAATAGCAAGATGGCAAATGATCTTGACCAAGTCGACATCCATATACTTCTCGAGCGATCAAAGGAAGTGTAGTAGCCGATCATTTGGCTCATCAAGCCGTAGATGACTATCGATCTATGCGATTAATTTCGACGAAGATGTTTTGTTAATTCGATTATGAAGAACCAGGACCAGACGAAGGACCTGAACAAGGATCCCGATGGACCATGGTATTTGATGGAGCCTCAAATGCACTTGGCAATGGCATTGGCGCCATCATTACATCCTAACGGACACGCCTTTCACCGCCAGATTATGTTTCAGCTGCACCAACAACATGGCCGAATACGAAGCGTGCATCATGGGTATTAAAGCTGCTATTGATTTAAGGATCAAATTCTTGCAAGTGTACGGAGACTCAGCTTTAGTGATCAGTCAGATAAAGGGCGAGTGGGATACGAAGCATCCGAATCTCATTCCATATCGAGAGCATGTTCTGAGTTTGATCCCCTACTTCGAAGAGATTACTTTCAATCACATTCCACGTGAAGAGAATCAGTTGGCAGACGCGTTAGCTACTATGTCATCTATGTTCAAGGTCAAATGGGACAACGAGGCTCCCCAAATCATCATTGAGAAGTTTGACGAACTAACATACTGTTGTGAACTTGATACAGAAGAGAAACCTTGGTACTACGACGTGAAGAGGTATCTTAACACTCAGGAATATCCCGCAGGGGCATCTGTCAATGATAAGAAGTTTTTGAGAAGATTCGCATCCAAATTCTTCCTCAGCAACGACATCTTATACAAGCGCAACCACGACTTGTGCTTACTCCGCTGTGTAGATCAGAAAACAGCGGGACGTATCATGGAAGAGTTACACGAAGGCGCATTTGGTACCCATTCCAGTGGGCATACAATGGCTAAGAAAATTTTGAGGACAGGTTACTATTGGTCCACCATGGAAGCTGATTGTCACCGCTATGCTCTTTCTTGTCACAAATGTCAGATTTATGCGGACAAAGTGCACGTACCTCTGGTATCTCTGAATGTTTTAACTTCTCCTTGGCCTTTCGCAATGTGGGGCATTGACATGATCGGAGAAATCAAGCCCACTACTTCCAACGGACATCGTTTCATCCTTGTGGCAATTGACTATTTCACCAAGTGGGTAGAAGCAGCCTCGTTTGCATCTGTTACCAAGAATGTTGTGGCTCGATTTGTCAAGCATAATCTTATTTGTCGGTATGGCACTCCCGAAAGGATCATCACAGATAACGGTTCTAACCTCAACAATAAAATGATCACCGAACTCTGCACGTAGTTCCAGATCAAGCATCACAATTCTTCTCCATATCGGCCTAAGATGAATGGCGCAGTGGAAGCCGCCAACAAGAATATCAAGAAGATCATACAGAAGATGACGGTGACTTACAAGGATTGGCACGAGATGTTGCCATTTGATCTTCATGGTTATCGCCACTGATCGAACATCAGCGGGCAACCCCTTCTCTGTATATGGTATGGGCGGTCCTACCCATCGAGGTTCGATACCCTCACGAGTCCTCGGGACGAGAGTTAAGCGAAGCGATTGGATCGGACTCGCCTTGACCAAATCAACTTGATCGATGAAAACGACTGCATCCATCCGCCAGACGGATCTATCGTAAGAATGATCGAGCATTTAACAAGAAGGTCAAGCAAAGTCTACCAAGTTGGTGACCTAGTAGTCAAGCGCATCATTCTTCCACAAGGTGATCCAGGGCAAATGGACTCCCACCTATGAGGGACTATTTGTAGTCAAGACGGTATTTTCAAGGAGCTATGATACTTAGCACCATGGATGGTGAAGACTTCCACACACCAGAATGCAGACATAGTCAAAAATACTACGCATAAAGAGACCCGATGGGTCGGTGACCTAGGCAAAAATAAGGGCATCTGGCGAACCAAAAGGTTCGGGCAAAGTTAAGGATATATGCAAAACATGTACACCGGCAAGTCGAAAGCACAAGGACTTGGGCAAAAAGGTATCCATGGTGAAAACCGAAAGGCGGTCTAGGCAAAAGTTAGGGATTTAAGCGTATGACTATGTCTCGTCCAGATCACCTACTTCCAGACTACTATCAGCATTCAAGATTCAAATGGCGAAAATCAATTCACTCACTTTCTACTGACAACAAGGAGATGAGATAGTCGAGATATATGAGTACTAGCATAGTTGGAACTTAACGAGATTGTTTCCGCATAATTTTTTACTTTTCTTGTGTACAAACTACTTGGCCATACGCCACATTTCAAATTAATACAAGTTCTTTCTCTTTATAAATTCCCACTATTGTTGTTTGCATAAAGTCCAACGTTTGCTTTGAATGATTATATGAATCTGACAATGAAAATCTATTTACAGACGTGCGAAAAGTGAACGAACAAGGATAATTACTACAGGCTCTAGGAATTGAGATGACGACGAAAGTCACCGATACGTTCCCCCTGCAAAGTACAATCCCCACAGAGATGTCACTCACCATGAAATTTCTCCGACGGAGTACACACTTCTCTCCACTAGTCCAAACATCCCAGGCTTCATCACGTTAGTCCCCGAGCAGTGATTCCACTCAACTAAACCATGTTGCATCAGTTTCCAAGCAGTATCGATTCATCAACAGCAGAGATATTTGTCCCCAACAGAGTATCTCTCAACAATCATCATCCCCCGGCAGCAGCAGTATCCAGACTTGGAACTTGGTCAAATAGAGCATCAGAGAAATCCTACAACCCTTACTCCCTGGCTAGAGGTCTCGACAGGCCCCAGTCCTGTCTCCCATCAACTCTCCAACAGGATCTACGCACAAGATCCCCAGCAGAGCGCCTTCTAAAATTTCTCCAGTAGGGTTTACGCACAAGATCCACGACAGCACGCCTCTCGGTTCCCACCATCCTCAGCAGTGTAAATATCTAGGCTCGGAACTTGGTCAGATAGTGCATAGGAGGAATCGAGGTTATCTTTCTCCTCAGGGTTTCCAATTCGTTTCGTCCCCAAGCAGAAGCCAAGAATCCCCAAGCGGAGTATCTGCATCTTCTTCAAGATGGATATGTTTTGAAATACCACAACATCTATCATTCATACATTATTCATAAAAGTCATAATTTATGCATACACATTGTCATGCATCATAATTTTCATAAGACTAACGATATTCTATCAAAGTTTCTTTTGTTTTCCCTAAAAAAAAACAGGTGAAAATCACTTCCGAAACAAACAGGTCCAGGATTAATACCCGAAGTCAGACGGGGAAACCCTATCCAAACGACCGCCCCAGTTGTCCTCCGACAAAAGATCCAGGATTAATACCTGAAGCCAGACGGAAAACCCTATCCGAACGATCACACAAGTTATCCTCCGATAACAGGCATTGGATCAATACCCGAAGCACAACAAGGAGGCTATCCACATTGTGCCGACTATTATCCTCTCAGAATAATCAAGACGAAGTTTATTCTGACTCTCTCTTATTATCGACAGCAACTACAGAGTCTGGCATACGATTCAGTTGCCTCGGATGGCATCTTAAGCCCATCTCCGATTATTTGTCGACATCTCTCCACTTTCAGAATGTTGCATATTTGGTTAAAAACCAATACAAACCAATAACTTCATTCAGAAACGAGCGCGAAGTCTAACGTACGACTCTCTCCGGATGGCATCTTAAGCCCATCTCCATGCTCTCTTCTATCTTCAGGAACGTCTGCAGAGCCTAGCGTACGACTCGTTCCCCAGCATCAGTCTCTTCGGATGGCATCTTAAGCCCATCTCCGGTGACTCTCCCACCCAGGCAATGTCTTGAGTCTAGCATACGACTCATTCCCCAGCGAAATCTTCAGCTCCTCTAAGTGGCATCTATAATCCCATTCCCGCATCATCAATCAACGGCGAGTGCAAATTTTCAGGTGTATTCGAGTGTTCAATCATCTTCTACCTCCAGGTCACGAAAGGCATGCATGCCAATCTAACCCTTCCAGTACAAGAAGATTGAACAGGGGAAGCTGTCATACCCCAAAATTTGCCCTCCTATTCCTCAAGACATCCCATACATCCATATTCAAGGATTCCTCAAGGGTTGATCAGACAAACCCTCTCCTAGACAATCAACCCAAACTAAAGATTTGCTCAAAAGTCAAACTTTCCAAATTAGGGTTTTCCAATGAAAAGTCAACTGAACTTTGACTGAGCATAACTTCTTCATAATTTCTCAGAAATTTTTCCACCACCTCTCATTTTGAAGGAAATTAAATTCTCTACAACTTCATGTCTCCCAAGAATGTTCAAAAAATGCTTCATTTGGAAGGAATGGATCAAAATATTACAGGTCCTTTTCAAAGTCAACAAAAAGTCAACTTTTTGTAATGAAGTTTTATTGAGCATGGAAACTCCAATTGAGATGAAACTAAAAGGGTTGTTTAGAGGACACCTAGAGCTTTCTAAAAAGTCGAAGAACACTCAAAAATGTGGAAAATTGAGTAAAATACACCTTGTACAAGTTGGGCATTTTTGGACAATTGCACAAAGAGAGATACATGTCAAAATCCATTTTTTTCCAAATGGGCCTATAATTTTATGATCCAAACTTGATCATAATATTATTTGTGACCTATTGATTCCTTTCCACGACCACCTTTTATTTTTTTGATTTATTTTTTAATTTAAAAGCATTTAATTCAAATTTAAATTATATAAAATATGAAAACAAGGTATATTTTCAAATGGGTTGGATTTTTATCAAACTTGAGGTCCAAGATAGCCCATACAACTTGCCAATTTCGTGCTAGCTCTCACATGGAAGAGAAAATCAAATTTTCAAAAGATTTGATTTGAAAGAGAATTTTTTTTGCATTAAAGAGGAGATCTTTTTTCATTCTTTTTGCTTCCAATTCTTCCTCTATAAATACTCAGCACATTGCACAACACCAAGGACGAAACCCTAGCCCATACAAGCAACCCTTATTTTCAAAAAAATTGTTCAAAGTTGGCAATTTCGAATTCCAAATTCCAGCAAGTTTCAGCCCAAGTACCAATCCTTACTCGAAGCCCAGACTGTCCAGATCGTGCCATACACCTTGCTCCGATTTGGTATTTTCTTGAATTTCGATTTTCATTATTCATGCGTTACTAACTGTTTTTGCTTGCATATTTGAACTCAGGATACTCTTTAGATCATGAATGATGCATTACATGTAAGCTTGCACGCATAGAACTCGAATCACCATGGCTAGGGCGTTTTGAACTGTTTGATTCGAACTGATCGATACAGGCGTTTTCAATCGAAACTAATGCCATCAATGGATCCGCAAGGGTCGATTTAGGGGGTAAGGTATCCCTTTGCCTTTTATTCTTCGTATTTTGCAGGTTCTGATTTTAGGTTGGCCGGAGAAGACGACCGGAGCTAGGGCTCCGGCGTCATTGACTTGTCTGCGACCGGCGAAGGCTAGCGTGGCAATTCCCAGCGTCCTGATTCGTCCATCCATTCAACTGGGGTCCACGCGTGTTGACTGGGCTTTGAGTTATAATCAGGACATGTTTTCCTTTATAAACCACTCTTTCCAATTTCCAAACACAAAAGCAAGGCAGCTCAGTTGGCAACGTGTTAGTGGATATCTGCAAAGGGCGTGAGTTTGAACCCGGGTAGGACCATCTCCTTTTTACAAGTTTGCAAAACTAACATATTTTTCTATTTCCTTTAATATTTTTTCATCTAATTTAATTTATCTTCAATATTTTTTATCACGCATCTAAAAATCACCAAAAATATTTCTTTTTTGCATTATTATCAGAAAAATACGTATTTAATTTTTAATATTAAAATTATTATTTTTGCATGCATATTTTATTTAATTATTAATTAATCGTTCGAATGACTTTTAATTGTTTTTAAATATCGAAATCAATTCCGAAAATTACCAAAAATTTATCTTATCATATTATTTTCATTACTAACACAAAACTCTTTTTCTCATTCAAAAATATTTCTTTTTTTACCAACATTTTTCTCTTATGCAATTTCTTTTGATTTCCGATTATGTATCTGTTCACAGGTTGTAACGTTTCGGACGATTTTTCTTGCTTTTCTTTTTCAATTATGTAACTGCCTATGGGATGTAATAGTTTAATTAGGACTTTTACTTTCCGCACTCTCATTATGTAACTGCCCCAAAGCCATTTAATAGCGTAGGACTTTATCTTTCCGCACTTTACATTTTCGTCATTTACTTTCTGCACCCTATAAACTGCTAGTAACTAGGCGTGTATGGCAAGATAAAATTGGACATAGATCACTCATAATTCCAAGATAACATATATTTGAATTGACACACTCTTTTCACACATGCACCCCTTAGGGTAATTCTCTCTCGTTGCCTTTACGAATATAAATGGTCAAGTCCCTCGAATGTAGAGGTATTCTAGCACCGTTGCCTTCAAAACAAATCATCATAGTCCCTTCGATACAAAGATCATAGACCCACGATGTCGCCTACGAATACATGATCTTGACCCTCGATTGTTGCATACGGAAAAATGATGATAGTCCCTTCGAATGTGCTAGGATACTTCCTACAAGTTGCCTTCTATGACCATCCGATGTCCCTTCGAATGTCCCTCTTACATCCAACGAATAGGGTTACCTACCAACTAATGGTACAGATAGCACTATTCTAAAGGAACGTAAAACAACACGAAACGACCATTCTGAGTAGGTAATAAGACTTTTAGTTGCTTGCTCTATCAAAATACTTTTCACACCACACACTTTTGTCAAAGTTCAAACTCTTTTCAAAACAAAACATTTCCGAACACTTTGTATACATTCCTACATGAATCGTTACAAATTCAAAGCGAAATGCCTTTTCAAAAACATATTTTGTCAAACACACAGAAAACACTTTTGAAAATTATCTAAGAGCAACTAAGAGCCCGTAGATAACTACGGATGAAAAGGGGTGCTAATACCTTCCCTTTTCATAACCTTCTCCCTTACTCAGAATCTAACGAAGGTCTTTTCCTGTTCTTTTCACCTTCCCTTAATTAGATAAAAGAAAAGTCGGTGGCGACTCTTGCTATCCGCACATTTGCGATACAAAAATCTCAAAGTCAGTTCACCGTATTACAGGTCGTAATGGGTTTACTAGATAACACCCACAATTTTGCTATTTCACACTCACAACCTAACTCAACTAATTCAATTAATAATTCTACTAATACTAATATTATTTTTTTAATATTAATTTCTAATAAAACTATTATTATTTACCAATGATATTTTCTCCTGGCTAAACCGACTAATTATCTGCTTATCAGCTTATCAGCTTATTAACTCAAATAATGTATTAATTCAAAATGCCTATATAATAATTGCGATAAATCCAATTATTCCGGCAAATTCCCAAACTTCGTCCATACCCAATAATTAAATTATTCAATAATTTAATTAACTAATTAATTTCGGGGCGTTACATCTATCAACATTCCTTTTGTAAACTCTGGTGACTCCCAATGGATCAAATCAAACGCCTATATAAAGGAGCATCATCTTCAAGCTTCGGTTGCAGTATCTCAAAAACAACTCAAAAGCTCACATCGTATTTTCTTCAAAGTTGTTTCATAATTTCTGTGTCTAGATAATGTATACATCATTGTTGTGATATAGCTTGTTAGAAGCATTGTTAACACATATTTTTGCTGTAAATTGTTTGTACCTTGAGAAACCAAGTTGTGGTTAGATCTCAAGAAGATGTTGGCAGTTGTCATAGTGGTTGTAATAAAAGATTTGATTAGTGAATTAAGACCTCGTTGAGAGAGGCAAATCACCTTGACGGGTGGACTGGAGTAGTTTGAGTTCAAACGAACCAGGATAAAAATAACTTTGTCAAATTGTTTTAAATTCAAAACCCCGGTTCAACTCCCCCCTCTTTCTTGTGTTTTTCAACCTTCAGTAGCTTGTGTCCATGCTAAAACTTCAAACCAAGACTTAAATATTTACTAATTACAACATATAAAGAGTAAACTATCAATATCATAGAATCAGAAAAACCTTTAAAAATTGAACTTGTTATATAGAAAACATACAACGTCAGTGGTCAAGAACTGTGTAAAATTTGTAGAAAAAACTATCGATTTTGAACCACACAAATAAAATATTTTTCTGCACCACTGCATAAAATTCTATTTTGTATATATGCGAAATTTTCAAAAACATTTTACGCACTGGAAATTTCTAAAATTTTTGGCATTTTTATTTTTGTTTTTTTCATATCAATACGTGAATTTTCAGAATTCTAATAAATTATATTTGACAATTTTATTATTCCCACGCTATTTAAGTATTTATGATAAAAACACGAATATGGCTGCAACATTTCAATTTTATGTTCGAATTATTTTTCTCTCTATAAAAGCTCTTTAAGTTAGTCTTCTGCAACCTAATAAAATAATTTATTAATTTTTCACTAATGTTATTGGAATATCACTTTTTGATACTTTTTGTGACAATTTTCTCTCTCATACTTTCATTGTGTTTTTAATTTATCTCTTATTCTTTTTCCTTCTATTGTTTTTGTCCAATAAGAAGATGCAAAAAAAAAAAGTGTCTAAAAAATTATCTAAGAAATAGATGTTTAAATAATATATCTCTTAAATTTTAGAAAAAGAAACATTCATATTTTACGTCTAATAGCATGTTCCATATACTATATTTGGGGTGCGTTTGTTTGAGAGATTAAAATTACAATTCTGGGAATATTATTCTTAGGAATGGTAATGCAAAGAATTTTATTTCCATCAAGTTGTTTGGTAAATAATAAAGATTTCTATGAATACTTTTGAATTTTATTTTATTTATAATTTTAAAAATTTAAAAATTTAAAATATGGTGGTGTCTAGGCTGAACCACCAAGTAAGTGGTTCATGGTGGACCACACCTATAAACCGTTGGATTATGCTGCTTTATCAAAGCTTATGATGAACCATTTCACACCAAATTGCATCTTCTCTCCCCTCTCCTAGCCATTTCTTTACAAATATATAATGAGTTTTCTTCCATTCTGCAATTCTGCAATTGTGAAAAGTTATAACAACTACTAATAAAAATTATAAATTATTGTAAAAAGTTATAACAACTAATAATAAAAATTACAAATTAAATAAATCATAAATTTGCAATCAGAACAATCTCTCAAAAAACACAATTGGAAAATGCTTATTAACGTGGTTCAATTTGGTGCTTGAAAAGGGAATTCTATTGAGTGAAAATGGATGGTGCTATTGGATGAAAAATATAGTTTAACGTGGGATTTGAATTACGGTGAAGAAAATTGATTATGAAGATGTTATGAATGGTTGAGTTTTTATATTTTCTTCTTTGACTACTCTTTTAATTTTTCATCTAGAGTGTTTTTTTAACCCTTTCTATTCAATTTAATCCTTAGTTTTCATAAAAATTTACAGTTGATGATCATCAATCATAAAGTATTAAAAAGAACTTATGGAGAGACCGTTTCTGCAAATAGACAAGTTGCTTAATTGTTTTAAAAGTTGCAATTTTAATTGTGATAGACATGAGGGAATTAAAAGACAAGGGAAATTGTTGATTTTAGTTTACTTTTTGTAATCCCTTCTTTTTGCAATCCCTTTTTCTATGATTTTAGTTTACCTTTGTCTTGCACAAGCATATAATTGAGCCAACCCAGTGAAGAGAATTGGTTGATTACTTTTGGTTCTTAAAATTTATTTTTTAAATATTTACGTGTTGGTAGTAGAATCGATTCTATCAATCTTCTTGTTTATCATTCTCTTCCTTTGCTAAAAAAAACTATTTCAATTTAAAGAAGTAGTCAATTTTCTGTAAATTTGCTTTAGACTCTCGTATCTGGAAAGCATGTATCCAAAGATGGTCTAAAAGATTACAAATAAAGTGGAAAATTGGGAGAAGATAAAAGAAGAGAGGTGTGATCAAGTGTGTAAGGTGTATGATAAAATCGGTGAGCAAGATTAATTCAATGGCTCATGTTAGTGCTCCACCAATGAGAGATTTGATAGGGCCCTAGTACTAGAAACCACCATAAAATATTGTGGTGAAATAATATGAAAGTGAGTAGTTATAGTTGGTTATTTTTTATTCTCATGGAAATAAATAATTCTCACCCTTTGATATGAAAATAAATATTTAAAATTTCATGAGTAAATTATATTCCTAGGCATTATTCGTTTCAAGAAATTTTTTTCTTTCCCATCTACCAAACAAAAGAATAATTATTTCTAACTTCAAATTCCCAATTTTTTTTTCTAACACCAAAACAAACACACCATTGAGATTTTACTACCTCAAGATATTGAATTCACAATAAAAATACATATAAGTATTTATTTATATTATTTGAATTAATAAAATTTATTATTTTAATCTATTTTTCGAAAAGTGACTTTTATATGAATCTCACTAGTGGATAAATAAAAAGAATTGTATTTTCATAATTTTGAAACTATTCAAACTAGAGCAATTAAATCCAAAACGTAAAAAACGCGTTAAATCAATGCTCCCAGTTCCCAATTCCCAACCGTGTAACGACGAAGCGGCGTCGTTTGTGTGTGCAGCATCAGCATATCCGTGTCCTCGGATCCGCTCACTAACCCTAGTCAACCCATAACCCAACCATAGTTAATCCACTTATCTCTAAACCTGCCACGTGTCTCCATCCAACGGTCACCGCTGAAGATATTCAGAAGCACGCGTTGTTATAAATACCCACTCTTATCATTCCCATTCTCCCAAACCCTAACCCCTTTACCCATTCTGTGATTCAATCGCTTCTCAAACCCTAAACCATGGCAAACCCTAAAGTTTTCTTCGACATGACCGTCGGCGGCCAACCCGCTGGACGGATCACTTTCGAGCTTTACGCCGATGTGACTCCCAGGACCGCCGAGAATTTCCGTGCTCTATGCACCGGCGAGAAAGGAGTCGGTCGTAGCGGCAAGCCACTCCACTTCAAGGGATCCTCCTTCCACCGTGTGATCCCTAACTTCATGTGCCAGGGAGGTGACTTCACCGCCGGGAACGGCACCGGAGGAGAATCGATCTACGGTTCCAAGTTCGCCGACGAGAACTTCATCAAGAAGCACACCGGTCCAGGAATCCTATCCATGGCGAACGCCGGTCCCGGAACCAACGGATCTCAGTTCTTCATCTGTACCGCGAAGACCGAGTGGCTCGACGGGAAGCACGTGGTGTTCGGTCAGGTTATTGACGGATTGAACGTCGTGAAGGAGATCGAGAAGGTTGGATCTGGCAATGGAAAGACCTCGAAGCCTGTTGTGATCGCCAATTCTGGACAACTGTAGATGTTGACTGGTGTGGCGATTTCGATCTGGTGGCTCTGAATTTTAATTTGATCTGAAATTTCTAGTAGTGTTTTGTTATTCGGTGTCGTTTTATTTTTGTTGTGTTAGGGTTTGTGGTGGTGGTGCTATTCTATGGATCGTATTGAACCCCCTTCCTTTTAATTTTCTGCTACTGTTACTATCCGTATGAACTTAGTAGTTGAGTGAGTCGAGTCTTGTTATGCTAAACATTAAAATGATGAGCTACCTTCAATAAACTAGGATTTATTCATATATCTTTTATCGTTTTTTCTTTTTATCTTGCATTTGATTATGTTAATTTGATATCGCTATGTCCTATTTTAGTTTTAATTTTCATGCTTTTGAAGCAATTTAATATGTTTTGTCAAATTAACAAATAAATTTAACTTATGTTATACTATATGATACTTCTAATTATTTCAAATTTGGTACTAAATATATTTTCCTTCAGATCGTAATTCTAATGCTTTTTCCCTACACTCACCATTAATCCTTTTGGATTTTTAAAAATACTGTTTATCTCATTTGATATTATTGTGGATAATCCTTTAATACTAACTTCTTTTTCCACGTGATTTAAATTATTGTTGTGATTGATGACACTATCAAGTTCTGGTTCTAGTGGAAACTTGAAAATATCTATAAAAGGTGTCTCCACTAAAAGTTCAACTGCCGTAGGACGCGGAGAACTAACCGCAACTTTTTCTAGCACCATTTTTATGTTGATCCAGTTTTGTGTTATTATTTTGTTTTTTAAAATAGATTTGGATGCCAAATTGAAGTTTTAAAAAAGCTACTTAAAATTAAGTCACAGAATCAGAACTTTTTTATTTTTGAAATAATACACCTTTATGCAACCGGTGGTTTGTCTTTCATGTTTTTGTTAGTGCGCTTCGATAGGGTTATGGACGTTATGGGATAATCTAGAATGGATGACGAGAACGCTCTCTATTTTGTCAGTAATGGTTGTTGAGATCAAGGTAGGTGTGATGATATTCCAAAACCTTTCAACATCATGGAGAGATTGATCAGTTGTGGGTTGGTACAATTCTAATTAAGGTTGGAGTATAATATTAATTTAACTTGAGACTTTTTAAGTAATTTATTCATAATCATATAATATTATAAGAATACGAAGCAAAAATCAATATTAAATGTATTTGTAAGATAATAGTGTTATTTTAAAAAATAATAAAACATTCTATTAAATTGAGTAATACAAACTATTCATTAGGGATGCTCAAAATTCAAACCAAATCAAGGTATTTGGATAGAATATTTTTGAGAATTTCTTTTGACGGTGGTGGATTTGACTACCTAAAACTCAAAAATATCCTTTTCTTTTGGAATTGAAAATTAATTGTAATATTTAATTTTTTTTATTATTTTAGGATTTAATTGAGTTAGCGTTCATACATGAATAGAATTAGGATTTTCGTATGTTATTTATCGATTATGTATCATTGATTCGATTTCTTGGCACGCTGATTTGTTTTAGTGGTAGTTGTTGATCATAGCTTGACATTTGAGAGTCAAATTACATTGTCTTGTTAATTGCTAATTCGTTTTGTGGATTTGTCTAAGTTTTTGATCAAAGAGTTCTCGTACCATGAGGTTTGCGGATATTTTGCATCTTATAGATTCGTATCTGGTGTAGGACTATTATACAACGATTCATATGTGTGATTTATTTTCGCACGGATTATTCGAAGCTTATCAATTACATCTGATTTTCTGGTTATTTCTTCTTGCTTGATGAGAAGATTGCACGGAGTTTTCTGGGTTTTTGTACTTATGGTCGCCTCACTACAAATTTATATACATTCAGCACCTTTTGATTCTGATTTAATTTATGTACCACTTGTCTGGATTGCTATCTCGTGCAAGTGTACCGTTTGATAATTGGAGGTGTACGATACACATTTTGAATCGTGTATACAATCATATTTTGTTTTCGCCTGTATAGATCGTTATCTCGTGCAAGTACCCTGTTGCGTTATGCAGATGTGTACGACACACATTTCGTGTTATTATTATTTGTAGAATGTTATCTTGTGCAGGTACCCTATTTTGTTATATGGATGTGTACGAAACACATTATGCATTTTGTTGTTACTAGTATAGATCGTTATCTTGTGCAGGTATCCTGTTTTGTTATGCGGAAGTGTACGCGATACATTCCACATTATTGTGTCATTTGTCTAGATTGGTATCTGATACAGGTGTACTGATTGATATTCTGATGTGTTCGATACACATTATGATTTTTGATTTATTTTCACATCGCTGCTTTGGATCGCTTTTGCTACGAATTGATATTTGCTTGGTATTTACTTGTACTACTTTATCTTCTCGCATTTATTTGTTTCTAGATATAATGAGAAGTAGGAATTTTATTGTTTTTCTTTCCATGAGAAGTAGGAATAGAGATGCATGGCGAGGATCTCCGTTGCTGATTATGTCAGGAATCCCTCTGATTTATTTAAAGACATGTTTAAGGCAATTCCGCATATTATGTGTTATTTATGTGTGGTTTGTCTAAAACCCTACCTTTGTAGTATGTATTCTGCAGGTGTGTTTATATTTATGCTAAAGATCTCTGAGAAGGCGCCCATTCCCCCATGATAAGTTCTCAAGAGAAGGCAAGCGAAAATGATCCGCAGTCGACCTCCACACTTTCGTCCATGTCATCCTTAGCTCGCGACGCTTCTTGTTATCGAGTCTTCTAGTTGGTAAGGGTCCATATTTCTGACCCTCCACGCTTTGTTTGGAGATCGCACCGACCCGCGTTGATACTCTCATAATATTCATTTACTCTTCTCACATGGTAATATGATACCATGGCGAGACATATTCTCCAACCACAAAGCTTGTTTGTTTCGACTAAAGCCTCTGTAAAATGTTTGTTAAATAATCAAATAAGTTTGGAAGTAATTTATTTTGATAGTAAATAAAAAGTGATATTCTAGACAATCATAATTTATTAATATATTATTATATTTTGTATATCATAGTCACTTTCTTACAAATATTAATTAAAATATACAACTAGAAAAAACTTTTAATTTATATATTAAATGGTCTTACTGTTATAATTAAAACACTTTTAAAGTGAACTGATAAATTTATTCATCTTTTCAAAAAAATATTAAACCCATAATATAATGTATTGAATAAAATTTATTTAATTAAAATAAATATTTAGATTATTTTTGGAACAGAGAAAGAGAAATATGGCAATATAGCTAATAATTACGTATCTATTATAAAATGAAAAAATGAAAATAATAATTAGCAATAATTATAAAATAAAATTGAAGATTTGCATCACAAATATTATAATTATTTTTTTTCATGTGCACATCCAAATTAACCTTAAATATTAAAATAATAATAAAGAACTTAATTCTCATTTGCATCTGCGAATTCATAGTCTCAACAAGTAAATTCAACAGTGCACATACTAATTAACCTTAAATATTTAAAAAAATACAACACAAGACTTAATTTGCAATTGCATATGCGAATTCATAGTTCTAATAGGTGAATTCGCAAGTGCACATACGAATTAACCTTAAATATTAAAAAAATAAAACACAAGACTTAATTCGCATATGCATCTGCAAATTCACAGTCTTAACAACTCAATTTGCAAGTGCACTTGCGAAGTAAATCAAATAATTCACGTTGATGGTGAGTTCGCAAGTGCACTTGCGAATTCTTGGGATATTTTGGGTTTTTCGCAACAAGTGTAAAAGAAGAGTACTAGGTGGGAAAGAAATTCCCATATTTTTTTAGTTTGAGAAAAAATCGAACCAAATCAATAAAACCCGATGCTAATTAGTTTGTACAACAAATTTTAATAATTCTATGAAATGTCATGTTCTGGACTGCCCGAACGCCTGTCGGGCAGATCATGTTCTTCAAGATACAACCTTCAATAGAGATCTGTGCCGACATTGGGGTTATCAGTTGCTCGGAGCGCATACCACGACGTCTCCTGCTCCTCACCTACCTAGTTGATTCGCTATTCATTGCATCAAGAGCTATGCACGTGACACTCCCTTTGCCTGACACAATGACTAGTTACGGGCGCCATTGCTCGACTTTGACCTAGTCAACCCGAACGGTTATATTTATGGACCTGTATATCTCGGCCCAAATATAGAAGCCAATGAGGACCTTCCTAAGATTATTATATAAACCCTCATATCTTTGAGGACAAGGTATCACTTTTCTTGCACTCAAAACCCTAATATTTTCTACCCTCTTCCTTGAACATTTGCTTACTTTAGCATCAAAGTGCCTTGCAGGTACACCACTTCATCCTCAATGCCAACTTGCTCGAAGGACCATCAACCGTTCCAGTCGTCTCTAATTCTTATCATTTATTCAGATTAGTGGCGCCGTCTGTGGGAACTATCTTCCCTATCTTCATTCGTCATCCTGAAATTTGAAGATCAAAGATACTCTCGAAATTCCTAACGAGATGGATGATAACAACGATCAACCCCTTTCCGGTAAGACCGTTCTCTCACCTGTCTGAAAGACGAACATGACTAATTCATCTCCTCGTCTAGGGGACACCATTGATCACAGGGATGACATGACAACATCCCCAGATTCTGAAGATGCTGGCAACCAAGATTCTCTCTTGGATAACCAAAAATCCAAAGATCAAGCTAACGACCCTGTCACCCCTCAACCCTCGGCACCGCTGTCGATCAACGCAAACCCAACATTAACTGCCATTTTTTTCGCCCTCAATCAGTCTAACAACCTCCTCCTCCAGCAGGGCCAACGCACCGATGCTCTAGAAAAGAACCGCCCATCGTCTCCACCTCAGAGACCTAAAGTGGTCGTTTCCCAAAGTCCCTCACCAAGAAAACCTGATCAGAAGGAGGACCTTTCTGACCGATCTTTTATGAAAGAGGGGACATACCCGACCTCAGAAAAATCGAGGATCTCCCTTGCACAAGAGGACGAGGAACGAGTCATATCGCTCCCACGCCAGATCCCTGTCACCTAGATCGAAGGAGGAAAGAGAACTTTCCCCCTGTAATGAGCGAAACAATCGTTTCGTCTCACTCTCTCCCAACTAGAGTGATGAAGACGAACATCATGGTCCTCTTTGTCGGGCCATCATGGACATCTATATTCCCTCTGGTCTGAAGAAACCTCCCCGACTCGGTCAATACGATGGTACCGTCGACCCCAACGAACATATTGAGAACATTGATGCCTTGCTCGATTATTGCGGAGTTCGTGGGGCCATTAAATGCCGCCTATTTCCTACAACCTTGAGGAAAGGAGCCATGACGTGGTATAAAAGTCTGCCCGACGGATCGATCACATCCTAGAAGAATCTGGAGAGACTATTCTCCAAACACTTCACTGCCTTCTGACGCCACCCAAAGTTAGAGGCATCCCTGGAAGCCATCATTCAGGACAAAGAAGAATCTCTCCGAGCATACATCGAGATGTTCAACCAAGAAGCCGTGCAAGTCTCAACTATGGACGATATGAAAAAATATCTCCTCGAAAGAGGACTACGCCCATTCATGTGGTGGTCGTCAGGGTTCCATCACGTTATTGTATAAAATTTTCATGCCACTCATCCATATCAATCTATGTCATCAAATACATTCATGTGGTGGTCGTTAAGGTTCCATCACGTTATAGGTTAGTGAAGACAGCCGCGATGGTCCCATTATTGATGTATGAAAGGATGATCAGATTGTAAAATTGAAATCTAAAGATAAATAACATTCGGATGCACACCTAAAAAATTATGATATAATTATTAAGATATATTGGCCCAGTAAGAGATTGTTGAAATATTTAATAATTTAGTCTTATATTAGTATTCTAATAATTATGTGGTCAAATATATATATATATATATATATATATATATATATATATATATATATATATATATATATATATATATATATATTTATGTGATCAAATAATGTTAAAAGACTATTTAGATTTTAGTTAGGAAATATTCAATTAATTAATTAATTAAATAATTGGGTATTGACTCAAATTTGAGAATCTTAATTGGTCATCACATTATATATAAGCCATGATTCCCAATATACCATACACATGCAATTTACCTCTTTTTCACATCTGAAGAGTGTTTAAGGCATTATGAGTACCAGTTGGGAAAGATCCATAAGCCAACAAGTGTGAGTCGCCTGTCTTTACACTTTTAGTATTAGGATTACAATTATTATTGCCCAAAGACTTTTATCTTATGGATTCAGGTATTCATGAAATCTCATCTCTCATATATTAACATGTCGTAGATCAATAATTATATACATGTTAATATTATATATTTCATTCCGCACTAAAGTATACATCATTCAGATACATTTATAAACAACATTTTTTTGAATTCACTGAATAAATAATATATCTAGTCATTATTTTATATCAGATACATCAATTATTTAATTAATCTAAAAAAACCTTTTGTTACTTATAAATGTTTCGGGAGGATATATAATATAATATGTAAAATAGGTATATGTGATTAATTAATTCAAACAAAATCTTGATAGAACAAACTATGATTGGATGCATTTTCATGAACCAAATACTTGGTTTTGGAAGTTTACAGTGAATTACACAAGTGTTGAATGATGCAAGAATTTGACATAAATCAACACACGGTGAAGAAGGTCATATGTTTCAGCATAACATCAAACATATTACGTGCATAAAAAACGATATTACTCAAACTCAGTCTCATGAGATTAGCCAAGTTCATTGAAAGAGAAAAAGATGAAAAATGATGTTATTGATATTACCCAAGCTCAATCTCGTGATTATTATATTATGCCATCACATTCCTAAATGAAACAATCATGAAAAACGAGACGAACAAGAGATGAAATGGAAGGAACCTCTTTTAGTTATTTTAAGGAGCTTTAAAACCCCTGAAATCTAATATCTAATATATTTTAATTTTATTTATTTCTAACACTATCACCTTAATTTCTGTTAGATCAATTAAACTATACAGACATAAAACTTTAAAAAAACTAAAAATTAATTATTTACATATTTATCCCTTACTTAAATACTCTTTACTCATATATTGTAAGATGTTTTGGAGAATTTTTTTTATTAATTATCAATATCTCTGAAACCCTAAAATCTCGTTTCCGGAACCCTAAAAATCTGAACCGTGATCTTCACCTTCCGAAGTGATTGAAATGGAAGTATCATGGTTGAGTGCAATTTTGGTCGGCGCCGGTTATCTCGCATTCGGTTACTTCATTGGTTCTCAATATCCCCATCGTTTCTTTTTCTCCAATAGATTTTCATCCCCTAAAGACAAAGATGCTTCGCTTCTCAATCACGACAAGAGCAGTAAGCAGAAGAAGAATAGTAAGCCCAAAATCAAAGACTCGCTTGAGGTTGAACAGCTCGCGGAAATTCTCGCGGATTTTAAGATGGTAAATTCACTAAAAAAAAGTTTTTTTTTTGTTGATTTACTAACTTTATTTTGATGGGTTGTCTGAAAAATTGTTCCTTTTTGAGTAGATACTTGTTGTTAGAAATGATCTTAAAATGGGTAAAGGAAAGATTGCAGCTCAATGCAGGTATGTAATATTTGTTAATGTTACTTTGGTTTTGTTTGGTTAAACAACTTAGCTATATAAGTACTTATGCATAAGCTTTTTGTCTCCATAGGCTCTCTCAAATAACATTTTAGGTAGTTATTACGGTAGATAAGTTTGAATGAGCCAATCGAATTGGTGCCTTATTTGTTTGAAACTGTGAATACAATACCTTCAAAATAGATTACTATTGCTCAGAGTGTGACACATTAGGGTAACAAAAAATCTTTATTCCACTAGTTTCTAGAAGCATGCTGACATAGAGGTTTCTCATCTGTGTGAAGGGTGGACATGTTTGTTGTCGTATTTTGTTTTTCATTTTTCGTTTATTATTTATTTAGTTTTTATCTTGCGAAAGACATGATTAATGGTTCAAGCTAAGTTTTCCGTCTCTTTCTTTTTTGTAGTCATGCAACATTGGGACTGTACAAAAAGGTTCTTTATAGAGCTCCGAAGGCTTTAAATAGGTACTGTCACTGGTTGAGCTTTTGGCAATCTTGAATTGTGTTACTTCATTTTCAAGTTTTTAATGGTAATGTGCAGGTGGGAAATGTCTGCGCAGCCCAAGGTTGTTGTCAAAATTGAAAGTGAAGATGATATGCTGGCTTTGCAAGTATGTATTGTTTGATTCTTAGGGAAATCTTGTGCTACATTAGCTAGGTTCTCTTTACTGGATACTTGTTTGCTATACATTGGTCTGTTATTTATTATTGTGATTATGATGAATGAACACTACTAGTACTAAAGTTTCTTTTGCTGGGAAAGTATGCAAGAGATGGCTAGCAACCAGGAGTAACGTAGATAATACATGTCTTTTTGACATTCGAACTACCCCAAAAAATAGTGGATTTGGATCAGTTATTTTACTTTAGAAATTGCCTAAAGCCTGTGTAGCCGATTGATGAGAAGGAGGACTAGGACACTTTCATTCAGCTGTGCAAGGCATGAAACTTGAGCTTAAATGTAAAAACCTTGTCTGCAAGCTTTAAACTTAGAAAATGCACCTATAGTCCTATATGCTTATATGAAAAAAGCAAAGTTTGTTGTCTGGGATTGCTAGTTACTAACATAAATGAAGTGATAGGTATCTATAACTCAGGATGTATATGATGATTGGGCAGGAAGAGGAAGTGGTGAAATTTATTCAATTTCTAAAGAAAAATATCCTTTAAATTTGTTAGGCTGAAAAGATTAATTGAATTATGTTTAGTTTGTATTAAATTGTATGAAAAAATACAAAAGAAGTTACAGATATGAAAGCTTTCAATAAGAGTTTGTAATTGTGTTATAAACAATGAATGGTTCGGGAGAGAGGAGGTATCGATATTCGATAGCATAAATAAATTGGCCACCCTAAAAGCTCAAGTGCTCATAGCTTGTGTTAAAACTTTGAAATCAGTAAATGAGCATTTTGTATTTCCAAGAGTTATTAATCCTAGATAGCGGAGCGGAGCGGAGCGGCAGATCTCAAAAGTGGGATAGTGGGATAACTTTTTGTACTAATAATTATATGAATAATCTATAAAACGTATGTCATACATATATATACTTAATGTTAAACCAAACAAATAACAAAACACTCATAAAAGATTTATAAAATTGATGGTGCAGTAGAAGATGACAATGCCGTTGTCTATAAATAAAAGAGAAAAGAGTAATAAGTTATTAAAATAGAACAAATTAAAATAAGTGGAAGAACTTTCAAAAAACAGGGAAAGAAGAATTAAAGAAAAAAACAGAATCAAGGGGGAAGAAGTGGGATAAAACAGGGGAATCAAGTAGAATTTTAAACAAAAAACTGAGTAAGAAAATATGAAAACAGAAAAAGAGAATAAAATAATAACAAAAAAAATGAAAACAAAAAGAGAAATGGCAACGAAAACAGAGTAGAAGAAGAAAAAGAAAAGAAAATAAAATGAAAAAGAAAAAAGAAGAGGAAGAACTAAAACAGAAAAGAAGGGAGGAAGGGTGATAGAACATAAAGGAACTTTTCATTTCTTGTATAACAGAATTCTGTTATCTTCAAAAATTGGTTACAAATGATAGCACACTGTTGCATTTATAGTAGCAACTGTGTGGCCTGCTATAGAAGGTTACCTACTGATATAACCGGACACATGTCGGTTTTCCAATGCTACCCTTTCTATCTTAAGCTATATTACAATAAAAGGAAGTAGAAACGTACCTGGGCAAAGAAGCAAAGAAGAAACAGCAATGCAGCGGTGAGTTCGGCGGCGAAGACAACAGTGTGAGAATCGAAATGTGAAAGAGAAAGAACATGTGTGAAGCTGTTTTGTTGTGTTTTGTTGACTTAGGGAAAAATCAGAATGTTCAGTTGCCAGAAACGATCTTCAACATTCAGATTTTTTAAGGGGTAAACTTGACTTTTCGCAGAAAATTTTACCAAAGTAGCTTGGACTGGGAAAAAACCATGATGCGCGAAGCGCTATCCCACATTGAGCGGCCCCGATTTCGAACTGCTACGTGTGGTGCTCCTCCGTAGCGGAAGGTGGCCGCGCCGGGACAACATCCCGGGATAGCGGTGCTCCAGGCCGCTATTGATAACACTCTGTATTTCTTTTATAATATTCTAATATCATTTGGGATTGCATCTGGTTTCTTAAACTTGTAAGTTAGATATGTCTTTTATTATTGTTAAAGTAACTACTATGAGAGGTTTAGTAAGCCTAGTTTGATATTCTAGTAATCTATGAGGATGTGATCAGAATCTCAAATAGCTGATATTATAAACTATATTTGATATATGATCGGTATCATCTTTGTCTAAGAATCAATTTGTCTTATGCCATCTGCATCAATTTCTCCAAAATTAGGTTCTTACATGTTTATCTTCCAAACTATCTTAAATTTTAGTCTAATGCATTATGTATGACTCTCCTATCTAAAGATAGATTTTGGTTTAATGAAATTGTCATTTGATGTGTCAGGCAAGGGCTAAATCTCTCAAGTTACCTACTCATATCACAATTGATGCTGGTCGAACACAGATTGCACCGAGTAAGTATTTCAAACTACTCTTATTCTGTTATCTGATTGATTTGTAGTGTTTTGCCGCATAATTTGTGTTCTTTATTTTCTTAATGGAAATATGAGGAAATGTGAGAAATTTATTAACGTCTCACACTTGAGGGTGTGTTTGGATTGGTGGTATGTGATGGAATTGAATGGAGTTTGTTTGAATTTGCAATTAGTGGATGGAGCGGAATGAAACATGATGGAATCCATTTTATCCTATTCCTTCCAATCTTTCAATTTTCTTTCCGCTCAACTTGGGGTGTATGCAACTGAATAAACTAATTAGTTATGTTCCATTCCCCATCATATTAACAAAAAACCTAAACAATGGAATGGAATATCTGATCCATTCCGCTCCGTTCCTCTCCATTCCATTCTGCGTCGCTCCATTCTAGTCTATCAATCCAAAAACAACCTGATAGTTGATGCAAATATTCAAGTACTATAATTGTCCGGATATATCAATTAAACTGTGTTTGTAGAAGCCAGTACAATTAGAACTGAAAAGATAGTTTTCAAGCAATCCCCTAAAAATGGAATATACACTGAACTTTATAATCCATGCTTGAAAATGCTGCTTCATCCTTGTATTATGAAGAAAAGAGATGTGCAGTTGGTTCCTTTGGACTTTATAACTGTCGGAAATAAGATAGGTGGATTTATATTTTAAATAGTACACGGAATGAATAACTTCCTTTTGTTACATATTCTATTTTTGTCTGATATACTGTTTGTTTGTATTTAACTTAAGGTAGTTTTTTTTTTTTTCCTTCTAGATTCCAGAACGGTGATGGCAATTCTCGGTAATACTCTTCTCTAATATAATGATCATTTTTTCTCATGCCAGTTTAGCTTTTCCTTTTCTTTTTATATAGTTCAAGTTAGTTCGATTTTAACATGATGATATTCATGTGCAGGACCTGTTGAAGTGGTAGATGAGGTAACAGGTGGACTGAAACTTCTTTAGTTGTCCAATGTAGGCTGTTAATGATTTACCGGTGGGTTGGGTGTTCATGAAGGACAAGATGTTGAACGATATAGAACGATCAGAGCCCCTGGAAGATTTGGCATGTTATTTATCCACTCAATTTTGTAGTTTATCTTCAGTTGACAGTAATGATAACGATGAAAACTTGTAGTTGGAATCATGAAACTAGTAGTAAATACAGACGGTTGCAATTCATTGTGTTATATGAAATGTTGTTTCCAAGATTTACGTTTTTGTACATAATCTGTTTTTGGAAGATGTGACTATTTTCAGAACAAAAACATGTATGTATTAAAACTAATAGGCATGGAGTTAATCTCATGATGAATAAGCAACATTGATTATTGATGAATAATCTCATGTTGAATAAGCGACATTGCGAGTGAGTTAAAGATTTTCACGGTGCTAATACTAAGATGGATTATTGATACCATTGCAAATTGACTTGTTTCAAAAACTACTTAAACTCAGACATTAAATTGATACTGTTGCAAATTGACTTGTTTTAAAAACTAGTTAAACTCAGACATTAAAGAAAACCAATCTATGGAGATTCGGACAAAATATTCTTCCCATCCACACCAATCTGGCTAAAACAGGTATTTCTCTTGACCCTGGTAACGGACACCCGGAGACATTGGAACATCTGTTTATGAATTGTCCTTCTCCTTTGGGCCTTCAAATCCAGCCTAATTTTGAACCCTCTCTTGTTGGAAAATTGTTTGTGTTGGAAGGATCCTTATGGGATTCAATTGTTTTCTACTCTTCTGTGGAATATTTGGAAATGCCACAATATTTGTGTGTTTAAAGGCAAGAATGAGCTGCCTGGAGAAGTCATAAATAGAGCGTTGAACCATGTTGCTGAATTCAATATAGCAAACCCGCAAATTCTGAAAAAGTTTAGTGCTGAGGCGGAAATTCAGGGACAGGAATTCGTGTGTAGTTCAAGTTGATGCTGGATGCTTTGATGATGGTATTGTTGTGCTGGGCTGTGTGATTAAGGATTTGGCAAACAAGATCTTACTGTCTATGAGTAAAAGATTGAAAAGTGTGGCAGAACCGAGAGTCGCCGAAGGAATGACTATTAGATGGGGTCTTTAACTTGCGAAGCAGATGACGCTTTGGGGGTTGTGGACTCGGTTTTCTTTTGTTTCTGTAATGTTTATTAGAAGGTGCTATAATGCTGATGCCCACCTTTTGGTTGGGATAGGCAAATCTGTTGGTAGTTGTACTTGATGGATTGTATCCCCAAGTTGGACGCTTCTTCTGTTTCTTTTAATGAAGTTGTGTTTGCATAAAAAAAAAGGTATAGACATTTCACATTAGATTAAATTTAATTACATAAAAAGGTCATGTTAGGCTTCACAGTTGTCAAACTAATAATCACCCTCAATGTTTACAACTCGGGTTTGCCTAGTTATCAAGAACAATGTGTTTCATGGAAGACTAATTGTTGAAACTTGAAAGGGAAAAAAGTGAATGAATCATATACTTTTCCTTTTCAGTCAATGCACAAATCATATAGATGAACTCTCGATCCTAAACCAATAGTTCATCTTTAACTTAACAAGAGAGAGATATCAATTAGTAGTCTTTGTCACCACATTGATACCACATTCTAAGGCAGTTCCTCACGGAAACTAGGACTCAGCTTTGATTTCAATGCGCATACATTGGATATCCACCATGGTTCCAGGCAAGCTATTAGTTAAAATGTGCACCACAAGCAAACCCGAACACCACTTAACTGCAATACCAAATAAAGAAAATCATGACTACATAATAGTACCACTTTGCAGTCTACACATCCAATCATAAGAGTTGTTGACATACAAGTTAAAAGCCTTGCAAAAAGTTTCAATTATTGATTTTTTAATCAAGGATTATAACTTATTTCATCTACTTTAGAAGAGCCAAGTTCCTAATAGTAACATATGCAGCAATTGTTATTAAAACTAAAAGAACATTTGCATTATGTAAATACTGACCTTTTCCAGAACTCTTCTGATTTGGATATATGACCCCATCTCGTATGGATTGCACGCATTTCCAGGCTGCAGAAGCCACCTTCAACTTAAGTCATCAACCTCACTTTCAGATACTTTAGCCACAAGAAATTCTACCTTGGCTTCACTGCTCTTCTTAACATGCCATCGTGCAACTGAAGTCACTTGTTAACCACCCTAGTCACACGACAGCCACGATTTAGAAAGCCACGCACAACCAAATCACGTTACCAACCTTCTTTCGAGCATGTTACATAACATTTCAACTGATGCTCCTATTTTACCCATTCTGCGGTTGTAAATTTTGTCTTGGCTTCAACCCTCTCCTCAACATGTCATCACGCAATTCAAATGCCTTGTTGAGCTCTCCATTAACACAGCAACCATATATTAGCAAGTTAAATGCAACCAAATCTGGCTCAACACCTTTTTTTAACATGGTATCCCACAATTTAACTGCTGCTCCAACATTACCGCTTCTGCAATACTCATAAATTAAAGTTGAATAGGTTATACAATCGGTGCAAATCCCACTTTCAGTCATTTCCGAAATAACTTCGGTGGCTTCAATCAATCTACCTAATTTGCAGAAGCCCCGGATAAGAATGTTGTATGTTGCAGTGTTTGCTAAATGCCCTTTAAGCATTGCACGGTGAAGCTCTGTAGCTTCCTTCATATTTCCCTCTTCCGTAAGACGGTCGAGAAAACAACCATATGAAACTGAATTAGGATAGATATCTGCTGCCAGCATTTTTTCAAAAAGGAGACCTGCTCTATCAGTTTCACCTGCTTTGCATAAACCATTCATGAAAGCCGTATAAGTCACAACATTAGGAACATATTTCTCAGCAACCATTAAATCCCAACATTCAGTGGCTTTCTTAAAAGAACCTTCTTTGCTGTACGCGTCAATCATACTTGTATATATTACACTATCTGGTCTCAATCCTTGACTGTACATCTTTTTTAAGAGACTAAATAGCATTTTCGTGTCTGGCTGCTTCAGAGCACCATTGATAAGTACACCATGGCAAACCAGGTCCATGTTGATTCCTCGTTGAATCATCTCACAAGAAGCACTCAGTGCCTCTGTCAGTCTTCCTTCCTCGCAATAACCATGTAGAAGCGCACTATAACACATCTCATTTAACTTGAGGCTTTTCTTGTGGAGATCATCAATAAAATCTTTAGCTTCGGAAACCCTACCAGTAGAACAAAGGCAGGTGATAAGAGGTCTGTATGTATAAGTGTCCGGAACAAGGCCCTTACGGACCATGTCTTCTAGCAATTCAAAGGCTTTATCAATGTTATGAGCCTTGCAATACCCTTCTATCATAACATTATATGTCACCTCAGTTGGCTTGATTTTCCTTTCCACCATTTCATCGAAAAGTTTGGATGCTTCAGCCATCTCATTTGTGCTGCAAAGACCATAAATAAGTGCGGTGAAAGTATAAACAGTTGGAGCAATTTGTTTCTCATTCATCTCACTATATAGCTTAAATGCCTTTTGTATTTGTAGATCTTTGCAATATCCACTAATTAATGTAGCAAAGGTAGTAGCAGTTGGCTCTACCCCTTTATTGACCATCTCGCTATACAGAGACTCGGCTGCGCTCAAATCCCCAAACTTGCATTGACCGTGTATCAAAGAGTTGTAGGGATATACAGATTCTTTAATACCATCTTCTATCATTCTATCAAAATAAGATGCTGCAACATCTAACCTCCCCCTTTTGCAAAAGGAATCAATCAAAATAGAGTATGTGACATCATTCAGTGGCAAGTTCATCAAACGCATATGATTATAAAGCAACTCTGCTTTATCCAAATTTCCACCTTTGCACAAAGAGTTTAATAACGAATTATACACAAACAAACTTGGCAAAAAACTGAATCTTGCTAACTTAACAACCAAATCATAAGCACTATCAATCTTTCCCTTCTTTCTTAACCCATCCACTAACCCCGATATAGCAGCCTCGGATGGAACAAGCCCTAATTCAATCATTTCATTCATGAGACAAATTCCATCCTCAAAGCGTTGAACCCTACAAAATCCAAGCACTAGTGTACAATACGTAACCACATCTTCCTTCAAACCCTTTTCCCTCAAAGATTTTCTAACCTCAACAGCTTCCAAAACCCGTTGACCCTTACACAAACCATGAATTAAGACATTGTAAGTCACAATACTCAGATCAAAGCTGTTAGATTCCATCCACCGAATCTTTTCCTTAGCTCTAAAAAAATCTTTCAATTCACACAAGCTCCGAATCACGGCAGAGCAAGTATAAGGATCAGGTTTAACACCAGCATTCACAGACTCATCAAAAAGTTCCCAAACCAATATAAATTTTCTAATTCTCAATAACCCATTCAAGAGTGTACTCAATGTTCTAACCTCAGGCAACAAAGTATTAGCAAGCATGAGTTTCAAAACAAACACAGCATCAAAAACTCTTGTGTTATGCAAGTAACTCTGAACCAAAAAATCAAAACCCAAAGTGGAAGAAAACTTACACTGTTTATAAGATTCTAGAAACTTGTCAAAAACAAATTTTGGGTCAGACCCACGAAGGAGAAGCGTTTGCAATAATGAATTAGCAGGCCAAAAGAGCTTATTTTGAACAAGGGCGTGAACTAAGATGGCAAAAGAGGTTGTGGAATGGTTCATGTTTTTGTGTAAACCGAGAAAGTTGAAAAACCTTAAAGCTAACTTGGAATCATGTAAGGTGTTGATTAAGACTCGTTCGACGTGATGGGGTTGCAATGTGGATGAAATTGAAGGGTCGTTGAATGCCACATTCCAACTTTGATTTCCTCGAACAATGTCGGAAATGAGTGATACGAAACGAGTGTCGTTTTCGTCGTTCAGTTTGGAGGTGCAGAAGTTTCTTTGAAGGGGAGGGTTTGGGAGTGAAAAGGAAAGGGGTGTGCAACGGAATTGGCGGAGCTTCATCGGAATTCATTCGCTACCGCCGTATCAACGCCTCACGTATGTGGGATGGGTTAATGGGGTCTTAGGTAAACACCAAAATTGTTTTTTAGTCTAAATTGTGTTAAAATTTTAATTTATTTTAAAATAAAATAAAATGAAATGAAAAAATGATATGTCATTGATCATAGTATTTGATTGATTAAGAGTACTGGTACCAAATTAAATATAAGCGTACCTGAGTGTTCACCAAAAAAATTAAAAAATTATTATTGACCTAGGCCTTCATCCTAGTCACCATCACTCTGGATTTAATCCCAACTTAAAATTTTGGCCTAAATCTCGAATCGATTTTAAAATCTGCAATTAAAACAAACAAATCTTTTGTCGAAGCAGTAACAAATATAAATAATATACTACTCAATCAACTATCTACACCTTGCATTAAAAGAGATGATTTTTCCATCATCATCCTCGATGAGGGGTACTAGTTAGGTTTGAAAGCTTGTAAGCACAATTTACATGGAATATTCATATGGCTCAAAAGATCAAGCTCTTTTACGATGGTAGGATTACACACAAAGTATATGGTATTGTGGAGCTCAATTGCAAAAGGGGGTTACTTCTTTAAGTAAGGGGTTCTACGAATTCTCTTCCTCCATCCTAGAAGATGTTCGCAGAGTGAGATCCATTAACTCTTGGAGCCCAAACCCAAGTGTGTTGAAACTCTTTCTACAAACAAGAGACTTTGTTCTTTTAACAATCAACAAGTCATCAACCCACTTATGGATCTAAATTCATGTTTTTTCTAATAATACTAAAGAGCGAAAATCATCTATACAATAAGAAGTAGCATAAGAACCCCAATATGTCTTGATTCAACATCCAACAGGCTCTCATTTGATAACGCTTTTGGTCATTTTTGTTAGTTCCATGTTTTTATGGTTTGTTAAATTGTGGCTAAGCAAGGTTCTAAACATGCTTCTACGTTGAGATTGAGTAAGATGTTACAACATCTTTATCAACTATCATAATAGTTTTGCTGTTATGAGTTTTTTAGCCCGATATCGAAGCAAATGTTATAACATTTTGAGCTGATATTGCAGTATAGTAGACACCGTTGTTTTAAATCTTGATAGATTTGTTTTGATTCTGTAATATTTCTTTTGGATATGTTTCAGTAAACTTTGCAGGTCAAGAAAATTTTATCTAGAATAAGGTTTTGTATCTCCAACTATACATTGGTTGGGGCTTTGAGACAATTTAGAAAAAAATTCTATTGGATGTTCTAAGATTTAAGGAGATTTTATTGCACAACAAATACAATTCTCAACTTGTGGATTAAGAAATACATGATGGAGATTTTGAAGCCCATGGATTGAAGAAGTGTGTTTAAAGAGAGGACACAAACCTAAAGTGCTTACTTTTATTTTTCAACAATTGTACAATTAGGGGAAGAAAATAGTCTTAGATTTTGAGAGTCTATTGTGTATTGCATTGAGTTTTGTCACCATTGTATCTTTCGATACATGTGGTAGACTATGTGTTCTTACTCAAAAGCCTTTAGACAATGCATTAAGTATTGTTCTTGGATGAAGCTTTTAAGAAATTTGAGTGATGTTTTTGGTCAAGAGTCTTGGCTAAGTATTGTAATAGAAATACGATCTTCTTGTTGAGTTATTTCCAATATAGTCATTGGGATTAAGGCTATTAGATATCACTAAGGTGATTTAGGAAGTGAGATGAAGATTTCTCATATTTAGGAGGTTTTTAGGTATAACTTGCATTGAGTAGTGATTAGGCGAGAAGTTATAAACAAGGGAGTTTAGCTTTGAACTAATACTGCTGATAATAGACTTCAATCCTGACTTGGTTACACCGCATGTAACACCTGAGACCAAAGAAGGAAGGGGTGGTTACACCGAGACCAAAGAAGGAAGGGGTGGTTACACCGCATGTAACACCTGAGGTCGAATAAGGCAACGGTGGTCGCCACATCGGAATGAGATGGATCCGGAGACTATGCAGATATGGAATTGCATGATTGAAGGAGGCTTATAAGGATTAATAGGTACTACCTATACTAACAAGATGCATCTTCTTTTTGGTAGCCTAACCATAAGAACTCCACAGTTAAGCGTGCTTGACTTGGAGTAGTAATGGGATGGAACCTTCTGGGAAGTTTCCCAGAAAGCATGCGAATGAGGCCAAAAGCATGCTGAAAAGACTCGTGTTGGTCTGTGGGGTCAGTCAATGGTCCTGAAGATCGTTAGGGGTGTTACACTTGGTATCCCCCAGAATAGGTGATGTTGCACGAAACTGGGTTAACAACTCTATGTGTTATTTATCATTCTACAATTTATGTTTCAGTATCTTATAACTTGATATAATTGTTCAGCTTGTCAACAGATGTTGTAACGTCTGCAGTGACATTGTTCTGATGTTAAAACATCATTATAAACATATGTTGCATGTACCATATAAATTTCAATTTTGTTGTGGTGTTAGTAGATATTTATCTATCAAAGGGTCGAGTTACAAAATTTGAGTGGGACATGTTGGTTTCGCCTTTTATGTGGAAATATATATCATACCTTAATTTTTACCCCTAAGATTCTACATATCATATCATTTGCATCTAACCAAATCATAATCATGAAATTATCATAACATCTACCAATTTGGTTTAGCCTTTGAGGGAGATCACCAAGCACCATTTTGTGTTTCTTTTCCAATATATGCTTGTTTACATTTTATCTTTCAAAATACAAAAATATGTGTTGCTCTCTTTTCTTTTTGTACAAGGTAGAGACCTGCATCAAATGATCAAACTTGGTTTCTAAATTAGGATTTTGGTTCTCAAAGTCAAAGTTTGGTTAACAAGTAGTCCACAAGAGCTTCTACTCCAAGGCATGACCTATAATCTTAGGTTACATTCATGTCAAACTTCTTTCAACATCATTTGATCAAGGGAAGTTCAAGATTGGTGTATGATTTCAAAGTTGATGCAAGAATGGTTCATGTGTTTATTTTTTATGTTTCAGTATCTTATCATTCTACAGTTTATGTTTCAGTATCTTATAACTTGATATAATTGTTCAGCTTGTCAGCAGGTGTTGTAACGTCTGCAGTGGCATTGTTCTGATGTTAAACATCATTATAAACATGTGTTGCATGTACCATAGAAATTTCAATTTTGTTACGGTGTTAGTAGATATTTATCTATCAAAGGACTGAGTTACTAAATTCGAGTGGAACATGTTGGTTTCGCCTTTTATGTAGAAATATATATATATATATATATATATATATATATATATATATATATATATATATATATTACAGTTTATGTTTCAGTATCTTATAACTTAATATAATTGTTCATCTTGTCAGCATATGTTGTAACATCTGCAGTGGCATTGTTCTAATGTTAAAACATCATTATAAACATGTGGTACATATACCGTAGAAATTTCAATTTTGTTACGGTGTCGAGATATTTATCTATCAAAGGGCCGAGTTAGAAAATTAGTGGAACATGTTGGTTTCGCTTTTATGTGTGTGTGTGTGTATATATATATATATATATATATATATATATATATATATATATATATATATATATATATATATATATATATATATATATATATATATATATATATATATATATACCTTAATTTTTACCCATAAAATTCTACATATCATATCATTTGCATCTAACCAAATCACAATCATAAAATTATCATAACATCTACCGATTTGGTTTAGCCTTTGAGGGAGATCACCAAGCACCATTTTGTGTTTCTTTTCCAATATATGCATGTTTACATTTTATCTTTGCTAACCTTATTCAAAATACAAAAATATGTGTTGCTCTCTTTTCTTTTTGTACAAGGTAGAGACCTGCATCAAATGATCAAACTTGGTTTCTAAATTAGGATTTTGGTTCTCAAAGTCAAAGTTTGGTCAACAAGTAGTCCACAAGAGAGCATGACCTATAATCTTAGGTTACATTCATGTCCAGCTTCTTTCAACATCATTTGATCAAGGGAAGTTCAATATTGGTGTATGATTTCAAAGTTGATGCAAGAATGGTTCATGTGTTTATTTTTATGTCATTTCCATGCAATTCTCAAAAAATCATCAAGATTATTCAAGGCACAGTCAAGATTCCTTCAATTAGTGTTCAAGTGTTCATCACTGGATCTTTAGATGCAAGAGAATAACAAAAATCACAAGTTGGTATATATTTGGTTGACCTAAAATCGAATATGGTATGCCACTTGGTCAAAATACCATAATTATTTTGTGTCTGAATAGAAATCTGCAACATTTTCTTGATAGATCACCTCACCAGAAGCTTTAACGCTAGCCATCAATGTTATGTTAGCTTGTTCTTATTCCGACTCATCTTATGATGAATCACAATCATTCCATATTGCCATCAACCATTTTTTCTTTCCTCTAAAAGCTTTCTTCTGCGAATTTTCCTTCTTGAGAATAGGACAATCACTTTTATAGTGGTTTGGTTATTTGAATTTATAGCAAGTAACCTCTTTGCTACCACCAAATTTTCCTTGTCCATAAGTAAACTTAAAGAGACCACCAGTCCTTCTAGATCCTCTGAACTTATTCCCTTTCTTCCTCTTCCAGAGTTGGTTAACCCTTCTAGACAGTAATGAAAACTCATCTTCATCAAAATTTTCTTTATAATCCTATACCTATTTTGCTTGGAAAACTCTTGTCTTTTCAGATCTTTTAATGGATTTAAGAGCAACAAAATTTCCTCTCTTCGGAGGTTCATCTTGTTCTAGCTCTATCTCATGACTTCTCAAATAACTCACCAGTTCTTATAAATAAGTGTTGTTAAGATCTTTATCCAATTTAAGAGCAGTTACCATATATCTCCATTTGGATGACAAGCTTCTGATAATCTTCTTCACATGATCTAAAGTAGAGTATCCTTTGTTTAGAACACTAAGTCCAGCAACCAAAGTTTTAAATCTTGAGGACATAGTCTCAATTATTTGATCTTCTACCATTTTAAAGGCTCCATATTTCTGAATCAAAGCCAAAACTTTGGACTCATTAACTTTAGCATTGGCTTCATGAGTCATTCTTAAAGAATAAAATATAGACTTAGCCGAGTGCCTATTTGTCATGTTCTCATACTCAGTATAAGAAATCACATTTAGCAAGATGGTTCTTACTTGTGGTGATTCTTATAATCTTTCTTTTGTCGGTCGTTCATAAATCTCCTTTCAATCTTATTTTCTCTTTCATTTGTAGGATGTTCGTAGTCATCGACTACCATATCCCAAATATCAACATCATGACCTAGAAATAAACTTTATAGTCAATCCTTCAAATAATCAAATATTTCACCATCAAATATGAGAGGTTTAACATTGTAGTTTTCTTTTTCATTGAAAACAGACAGAACAACAACATTTGGTGGAGTAGCCATAATATTTCTAAAACGTCTGGATCTTTATCTGACACAATTAAGTGTTTGATAATAATCAATATCATAACCAGAGCTCTAATTTCAATTCAAGATGCAACAAACACAAGAAAGAGGAGTTTGAATTTGGTTTCTAGAAATAATTTTTTTTTCAAATCCAATAACTTAAGAACAAAAAAAAAAACACAATTATTTTTATCTTGGTTCCTTGTTAACGAAGTTAATCCAGTCCACCCACCAAGGTTATTTACCTTTCTCAATCAAAGACTTAATCCACTATAACCAAACTGATTACAATCCACAAATACGAACTATCAATGTCTTCTTAAGAATCCTGACTAAACCTTAGTCTCTCAAGGAACAACAACTCAAAGAGAATCTGTCAATGACTTCTTGAGTATATTGACTAACACTTAGTCACTCAAGGAGTAATCAACTCACTATTGAATACAAGCTTTTTGTGTTTACAATGATGCTTTTTGAAAGCAGAATACACAAAAATGAACAAATAATAACACAATAGTGTTAAGCAAGTTAGCGAACAACAGTTCCTTGCTAGCAAGTTAACGAACAAAAGTTATTTGCTTTACAAAAAATACAGAGTTTTTTGGTAGTGTTTGAGCAATTTGAATCAGTGCGAGTTTCTTCAAAGTTGTTCAACGTTTCTAGTTCTTCCATGTCTTCCTTTTATATCTAAAAATAAATTTGTTGGAGGGTAGAATAGAAATACCAAAATTCCAACTGTCTTATTGCAATTGTTAGTGAGACCAATAGACAATATAGTACCAAAAGTACAGTCCTTGTGCCACAAAACCAGGGTAATAGAAGAATGTGACATTGCACTATCTCTTCACGTAATATATTTGATATTTTCTTCTAATCTTCAGAGGCTTCACAATATGTATGAGTTGAAGCATGCTTAGAAGAATCAAAATTAGTCTTCAGAACTTTCGTCTTTAGAGTCTTCAGAACTTCGTTCAATAGAACTTTGTCTTTAGAGTCTCTAGCACGTTGATCTTCAGAGCCATGTCTTTAGAATCTACGGGACTTTTTCAACAGAACCTTGTCTTTAGAATATTTAGAGCCGTTGGTCTTTAAAAGTCTTCAGAACTTGTTCAGTAGAACCTTGTCTTCAGAATCTTTTGAACTGTTGATCTTTAGAGTCTTCAGAACTCGTTCAACATAACATTGTCTTTAGAGTTTTCATAACCTTGGAGCAAGAGAGTTTTAGAATCTTCAGAGTTTGAGAACCTTTTAGAAGCTCTACTATCAGAGTCATAGTTAGAAGTGATAAAGCTAACGTTCATTAGAATCATTGTTTTAATAAGCATTCTAAGCAGTGACACATGCACTTGTATCACTTAGTGTGTTGAGTCCATATTTTGATGATGTCACACGTCAGTTGTTCAGAGTCAAAACTTGTTAGAAAAACTATACACTAAACAAACCATTAGGGTATTAAATTGTTATCTAATCACTCATATAATATTATCATCAAAATTCATGGACACCTATTTATGGACAGCTATGTAATGATATTAGTTATTAACCTTTTTGGTGATTATAGTTGAAAATGGAAGATTCAAGAATAAAAACCAAATGATGCAATTACCGCATGAAATCTATTTCCGTGGAAGCAGCGTCGACTGAATCACGCGTAACCCAAACCCACCTCTCTAAGCTACCTTTTTCCTTCACTCCACCTTCCTCCCAAACCATGGTTCCTCCGGCGACACAACCGCCGAACCCCCAAGAAACCCAACAATTCCTCAGCTCCGTCCTCTCCCAGCGCGGCCCATCCGCCGTACCCTACTCCGAAGACGCTAAATGGCTCATCCGTCAACACCTGATCGCTCTCCTCACAACCTTCCCTTCCCTTGAACCCAAAACCGCTACCTTCACTCACAACGACGGCCGCACCGTTAACCTCCTCCAAGCCGATGGAACCATACCCATGACCTACCAATCCGTTACCTACAACATCCCTGTTGTTATCTGGCTCATGGAATCGTACCCTCGTCACCCTCCTTGTGTCTATGTTAACCCTACCAGAGACATGATCATCAAACAAAATCACCCACATGTTAACCCTTCTGGCCAAGTTTCTGTTCCGTATTTGCATAATTGGATCTACCCTAGTTCCAATTTGGTTGATCTTGTTCTCTCTTTGAGTCTTGTCTTTGGTCGTGACCCTCCTCTTTATTCCCAACGTAGAGCTACTAATAACAACCCTAATCCCAATCCCAATCCTCGTCAAAATCCTCATCCTAATCCAAATATCATTCAAAGTTCTAGTTTTTCAACTGTTTCGTCATCTGGGTATCCTCATCCTGCTAGAAACAATTACCCTCCATCGCCTTATTCGCCTTCTCCTCGACCTTCTCACACGGAGGATCCTACTGAGGTTTTTAGGAGGAATGCTATTAACAAGCTTGTGGAGATGGTGCATAATGATGTTACGTCTTTGAGGAAGACTAGAGAAGCTGAAATGGAGGGGTTGTTTGGTTTGCAAGGGGTTTTGAAGCAGCGCGAGGGGGTTCTCGATAAAGGTGTGAAGGAGATGCGAGAGGAGATGGAGGCTTTGGAGCAGCAACTTCAGATGGTTTTGATGAATACTGATGTTTTAGAGGGTTGGTTGAGGGATAATCAAGGGAAGAAGTTGGAGAGTTTGGAGAATGTGGAGGATGCTTTTGAGTGCGTGGATGTGCTCTCTAAACAGATGCTTGATTGTACTGCTGCTGATTTGGCGATTGAAGACACTCTTTATGCATTGGATAAGGGTGTCCAGGTGGGAGCTGTGCCGTTTGATCAGTACTTGAGGAGTGTCAGGGTGTTGTCGAGGGAGCAGTTCTTTCACCGAGCTACGGCTGCTAAAGTTAGAGCTGCTCAGTTGCAGGCTCAGGTTGCTAATATTGCTGCGAGGAGTCATCATTATGGTAGCTGAGGAGACAGGGCTAGGTTTATATCTGAAGGTTATGGAATTGTTCGTTGTTAGTTCTATTTGGTACAGATTGCTATTTGTTTCTTGAGTTTTAAGTTGCTGCTTCTGTCCAATAGTATAAATTGGCAGCCCCTTATGCCTCGAACAACTTTGAGATCTTTACGGGCATGACGCTGTACCGTTGTTTTTATACAGATTTAATGATATATGATTTTATTGAAATTTTGTGTTAAGGGATTGTTAGCTCAAGTTTTTCAGTGTTTAGAGGTATACTTGATATGGATCACTGGTTTGTCCCACATTGTATTTCTTAAAAACAAACATTGGGTATATTGTGATAGGTATATATATTTTTTGTTGCATTGATTGATGCCTTGCCTGTTTGAAATTATTCACGCTAACTGATTATCAAGACTTTGATGGTTTTCACGGTAGGAACTTCCTTACGTTTACTTTTATAATTCACCTGGGAGAAGTGTGTTTAAAGAATTGTATGCCCTAGTTTGTTTGTATTTTGTATTTGGGAAAGTTTCTGTTTTTATGTGATTATGACTTTTGAAAGTTGAACTGAGTTAGACTGTTATGGGGCCTCTCTAAGAAGTTACGAGTCTATTGGTTAAATTACAATGTTCAGCTGGTCTTTCACTGATGGTACTAGTCTTCTAGATTTCCAATGCTAGCTCATGATTTCGCCGGTCTTGTATTAATTTGGATTGCATAGAAATGCACTAGTTTGGTCACAGGGATTTTGGGGCAACCCAAATTCAGCCTTCTAGTTCTCTAGTGCTTCAGTGTCTGTATGGTCTGGTTAGTAATTGTTCTATTCAAAGTACACGGGGAATTGTGAAGTGAGTATAGCGTAAGAAAGGCGTTAAGAATTGTTTTCTCATATAGAACTAGTTCTCTGAAGATAGGAAATATGCATGAAAGTAGCTATCCCCTTTAAAATAAGTTCAGTACAATCAAGTGCTTCAATATAATAGCTGTCCTTTTTTCTTAATGTATTTTTCTTATGCACATGTATATATGTGATTCTTGAAAGTGACCATTACATTTATATTTTCCCTTGTTAGTTTGGTTACATTTGCTTGTTGGATTATCATGATATTGGATTGCAGCTGCACAACTTGGCAAAAATAAATATGTTTTTCGAACTGCATGGCCAAAATACCCGTGTGAATTAGATATCCTAGAACTGAAAAAGAGGCTAGTTTAAAAACCATCTATTTCATAGTACATTTCGTCGATGATAATTTTCTTTTCTCCGTCTCTGTTATTTTTGATAAGATCAAATGAAAAATCAGTAAAGGATCGACTGATGTCTTGATTCTGAGAAAGTGAGTCTATCTACAGCCCTATATGTCTACAACTCTTCTTCTCTTGTTTGATTTTTCTTTGTACCTATGATGAAATATGGGGGATGCAGAAAAATATGTAAATCGTTTTGACTATTTTTATGCTAGTGATAATTTGCTAAACCGTTGTGCCTAAAATAATATAGTTCATATTCACTGATTAAATAAGCTTGCCGTCCTCTCCTATGAAATTTCCCTTTTGCATGCCAATACTTTGTCTGCTTCCTACTAATTTGGAACCTGCGTGGATGGTTTTTAAGATGCTGCATAACACTGATTTTCCCTTTGGATTTTCCCTTTATAGAAAAATGCTATTTTTACATAAAATTCGTACACTACACAACTATTTATCGTATAAATACGTGAATAGTGCATGAGTGAACATTTAGTGTAACACGGCGGATCTCTATATTAACCAATCATTCTCTCTCTCTTAGATAATTTATTTTAACCATTCATTTATCTTAAATACACTAAATATAAAAGTAAACAAGGAGAAGACACGTGAAGAATATCAAATTTGAATTCAAACTACATATCAATGTTTTTGTAGATACCAATTTATGTAGAGCATGCTTGTCACATATTTATTTGATAAGGATATATCACCTGTATAAGTAATTAGATCAAATAAAATAGAGAGTACTTTTCGAGGGTAAAGTAGATATGATTAATAACTAGATTTGTTTCCTAACGAAAGACAAATAATGAATCACAATTACGTATTTATTTATACCCGTAACAAAAAGGATATATTGAAAATGATGAATCAAGATCGTTCATCAGTTGCAGAAAAGACAAAGAGCAAATATTTACATTTAAGCTGGCTCATATCCAAATACTAATCCAAAAGAATTAAACAATTAAGTCTATATAGTATGTCATGTTCACCGGAAAAAAAGATTAGATTGTTGAAACAAACATCTTCTTCATTCATTGATGTTGTAGAGATAATTGACTACCTGATGACAATACAAATAAACAAAACAATATGAATAATTTCACTTGAAAAAATAACAACATTGATGATAAAGACTTACATTAGGTTTGTTTAATCCTTGTCCTCTCACTTCATCTTAATGGACTAGTTTCTAATCACTTGCCAGAAAGAAAGCATTGTTCCATAAATTTAGCAGAACCACCAAAACATCGCAACCTTGTGTAAGTAGGATAAGACATTGAACACCCAATTAGCTTGTAAAAATCATACATAGCATCCATGTTATCGTTAAAACCAGCCGTGTTTTCGACTAGCTCAAGTTGGAGCTGAGCCATTTTCCTCTGCTGTTGTATTTTCGCGTGTCTCCAATTTGACAAATTCATCTTCTTCACTTCTTGATCATTACCGTTTAATTTTCTTGACAAATTCATCTTCACTTCTTGATCGTTACCAGCTAATTTTCTTGTAGCTTGTTTGCCCACATAGAGTTTCACTTTCATGATTATGAAATCTTTCTTCCACTGACAGAAACTTGTTTTTCTTTGAAACTCTTTTGGTGGTGGCAATTCTTATTTAGAGGCTTTTCTAGTTAACAATACTTATATACATACACGCATGATTAGTTATAAAGTAGACATAAGTATGAGATAAGTTTCTTGAAATTTTCTTTTTAATCTGCATAAGTATTGAGATAATAATAACTGATAACTGTTTGTTCGTGTTTGTTATTCTGTGAAATCAGTTATGCTGTTAGCCTATACTCAATTATCATAATAGTTAGTTATTTAGGCCTTGTTGTCTTATGGAGAGTCACATAGGACTAGTTGTATTCCTCTAAACGGGAAATTATCAATTTATGATTAACTATTGTGATTTTTATTGAGTGTCCCTTTCTATATTAATATTTTAATTTGAGTTTCAAATTTAAATTGAACTTAAATCATTATAATTTCTTTCAAAGATTAGTTATTGTTAGAAGTGCTTACAATCACTACAACAAAGAGAGAGACAGAAAAGAGTGAAGAAAAATGCTTGGAAGAGTTATTCAACAATCTCGCAAATTTCATCGCTCCATCGCCAATGTCCACTCATCAACCGCACCATGCCATTACTCTTCTTCCACAATCTCCATCGACCGTTCTTCCCTTCACAACCCACCTGGTACGAACCCTCTTCATTTTCTCCCCTTTTTCTTCTTCAATCTCTCATTTTCCTCTTTCTCGCAGAACATTCTCACCAACCCACTTCCGATTCTCAACTCCTCAAGCACCTCAAAGGAATTATCAAGGTTCCCCTCACTCAAATACACCCTAATTTTATTCCCACTTCATAAAAATTGTTTTTTTTCCCCTTTTCCTTTTTGGGTCACAAAAATTTGATTTTTTTTTCTCAGTTTCGTGGAGGTCCTATCTCATTAGGTGAATATATGTCAGAGGTTTTGACGAATCCTAAAGCTGGATACTACATCAACCGGGATGTTTTTGGAGCTGAAGGTGATTTTATCACCTCTCCTGAAGTCAGCCAGATGTTTGGTGAGGTTAGCTTGCCAATGAAGTTTCACTTTCATTAGTATGTCAACTGTGTTTGCAATCACTCAAGGGATCTATCTAATTTGTTGTTTTGTGTAAACTTAGATGGTTGGTGTATGGGTGATGTGTCTGTGGGAGCAAATGGGTCGACCCGAAAGAGTGAATCTAGTTGAGCTGGGACCGGGACGAGGAACTCTTATGGCCGATCTTCTCCGCGTATGAATAATGAAATTGAAACCACTGCATTGATATGATTCAGTACTTGAATTTCAATTTTCAATGTTTTGAGTTTTTGGTTTAGATTATTCTTATTAAACATTTAAAAGGTGGTTATTATTATGGTTAAACAAAGTTTTAACTTGTTATAGGGAGCTTCGAAATTTAAGAACTTCACCGAGTCCTTACATGTACACTTGGTGGAGTGTAGTCCTGCACTAAAAAATCTTCAGCACAAGAATTTGAAATGTGTTGATGAAGAGAATGTGGATGAAGATACAGATAAAAGAACTTTAAGCACTTTGGTTGGCACTCCTGTGTCATGGCATGCTACACTCGAGCAGGTTCCTTCAGGATGTATGTGTTGTTTTTCATGTGAAAATAGGCTTTTCGACATAAAATACAAAGTTTGATTTGTTATATAAACTATAATAATCCCCTTCCCTCACCAAGTTATTTGTTTTCTTGTGCTCCAGCGTCAACAATTATCATTGCACATGAGTTCTTTGATGCCCTACCCGTCCATCAATTTCAGGTGATAAAATGCTTGTGCTATTAATCTCAATTGAAATTTCTGCAAGATTTTTGCTTTCACTATCGTCTATGGTGGCTCAACTGTTTTTCTTTTAGCATGCTTTCATCCTTTCCCGTCTTTCCACTTTTGCTGGTTATGGATATGTAGCTTTACCTTCTGTCTCATTTGCGTCAATCCACCTAGGAGGTTCTGCTCTTTCTCTGTTTTATTGTTAAGAGGATGAATATAATGTAAGAGATGTTCAATGCTTCTCGCCTGAATTGTTGCTTCGCATCTTTAAAGTACTTGGGCTTGACAAACGATCTTTATGTTCCTTGATATCTGTCAAAATAATTGCCATAAAGTTGAAAGAAAAAAAAAATTGAAATCTCGCCTCTCTTTGTATTCCAACCTTTTTTTTTTTGTTTAATTTGTAATTGGCATCATAGGTCTACAAAATATAATTTATTTATATTTTTGGTCTCCAGAAAGCAACTCGTGGCTGGTGTGAGAAAATGGTTGATGTGGCAGACGATTCATCGTAAGTATTACAGTGTATTCTACTTGTGACTGTATTTCTGCTGGATTTAGTGCACCGATACTTACATATATCTGATAGGTTACGTTTTGTTCTATCTCCACATCCTACACCTGCAACTTTGTATCTATTGAAGAGAGTCAAGTGGGCAGCAACTGAGGAGATTGCAAAGCTCAATCAAATTGAAATTTGCCCCAAAGCTATGGATTTGACTCAGACCATTGTTGAAAGGATAAGTTCTGATGGTGGTGGAGCTTTAATCATTGACTACGGCTTGGATGGAGTAGTCTCAGATAGTCTCCAGGTCTAGCATCTTTCCCTTTTTATTCTTAATCATATTGATTTCTAGTGCTTACCTTGCTCGGCATCCCAAGTTGAGTGTCTTGTATACCTTTGAATTAATCAGGCAATACGGAAACACAAGTTTGTCAATCTTCTAGATGACCCCGGATCTGCTGATCTCAGTGCATACGTTGATTTTGATTCTATTAGACATTCTGCAGAGGAGGCCTCAGGTGCTTTTCCACATGCTAATAGTTGCGACACATTTTTATGATCAGAATTATACACCAGAAACATACATACATACATGCATGCATGCATACTCCAAAACTAATGATTTGTTTCCATGTTATCGAAATATGCATGCAGAAGAAGTGTCTGTTCACGGGCCAATGACTCAATCTCAATTTCTTGGCGCCCTTGGAATAAACTTCCGTGTTGAATCCCTCCTTCAAAACTGCACAGAAGAGCAGGCTGAATCTTTGAGGACAGGATACTGGCGTCTTGTAGGAGACGGTGAAGCTCCGTTTTGGGAAGGAGCTGAAGAGAATGCCCCAATCGGTATGGGTAGTCGATATAAGGCAATGGCTATAGTGAACAAGAACCAAGGTGCTCCAGTTCCTTTTCAGTAAAAGCCTAAAAAGTTGGTTTGCGCTGCATGTAACATTATAGGGTACTCAATCAGAGGTTTACAGTTGACAATTATATTCCTACACTACTTGTTTTCTCTTTTTATTTAATTATTTTTTGAAATGTTTATTTAATAGCTTCATGGCATGCTTTGTATTGGAAGAGTTGTAAGAGGCAACAATTTTTTGTTGAATAATTGTAAGAGGCAACTTTAATAATTTTAACTGCATTGTGTTAATCTATACTATAAGGAAATACATGTTGGAAGGAACTGGTACATGATATAACGAAAAGAACAAAAGGATTGATATGATAGAATGAAAAGGAATTGCGAACATTCTTATTGTTACTGTCTCAAAAATATATTTTGAATTAAAGGTATGTCTAGTGTTTGACATGTCTGATATCTATTTGTTTCCTGGTAGAGCTTTTCCTTTTCCAAATGTTGTTTTATATCCTTATGTTGATGAGTTGCATACAAAGTCTTCTTTTACCTGCATAATTGTTGGTTCCATTTGACGAAGATGTTTTATCCATTAAAGCCTGGTCTTGGTTATACCTATCAACTTGATTGGTAAATGGTAAGTGCTCCCCTTGGTTTATCTTCGCGGTGAGAGTATTGACTTGGTCCCTGCTCCTTCGCTCCTTGTTCAGTTTCTTGTGTTAATGTATCTAGATTTTGACTCTGTTGCAGTAGTAGTTGACACTTAAGAATTTGAATTGTTATGATTTGGTTGGAAACCTTCTGTTGTTTCTGATCTGACTGATTTCGGTGACTACGAAGTGTCATCTTATTAAGTTCTTGATCTTGAATGACAGATGACTGATTTAGGTGACTACGAAGTGTCATCTTATTAAGTTCTTGATCTTGAATGACAAAATATTAAATAAAGTCCTGTTGCCGTTGAACTTGAGTAACCAAGTTCTTGATCTTGAATGACAAAATATTAAATAAAGTCCTGTTGCCGTTGAACTTGAGTAACCGCATAGATTAAGAGTTTGAGTGTCATGGTCATAAGGTTATATTTTGCATTATAACCAATTTTATGGTCTCAATTCTTTAACAAAATAATCATGGGAATGCTTATTGGGTTGAGTTGTCTTTATATATTTAGTTAAAGAGCAACAATAGATTTTCAAGGTAACAATAAGAATGTACGCTTTTTGAGACAGTAACAATAAGAATGTACCCAACCATTTAAAAATCTTAATCAAACTATGTATAGTTTAAGTTCGATTCATTTAGTTATCGAACTTAGTCTTTTGCTCATATTCAACTCATTTGATTCATGAACTTGGTTCTACCATTTAATTGTCGAACCAAATTTCAAACTATTTTCAAATTAGTTCGGTTCAACGCCAATCCTTCGTATGATGTAAATCAACTTGATAAATGTTCTCTTCTGATATAAATCATTTCTCAACTAATCCACTTTATTGTCTTTTAAAAATACATTTGAGAATCAAAATAACTAACTGAAGTGACACAATTTTTATGCAATTCCGATTCAAAGATTATAATAATACCATAACACACATTCAAGGACCATACCTACTCATTCTCTTTCTTTCTTCCTTTTTTCAAATTAGTGGAATTTAAAATTTTCATTTGACCAGGCTGGAATTCATTCCTTCCAAAACGTAGTTGGATTCAGTAATTTTTATGAATTCAAATCCAACATTTCATCAATTTGAACCCCCTCCAGAAATCTACCCACGCAAATGACATTAATTGCCAAAAGAAGAAAAGGTAATCAATACATATGTAGATCACACTTAGATCTCCATTTGTTTAGAAACCTCTTTGAAATAGAGGAAATGAACAGCTGCAAGAATTGATTTCACACACAACCTTGTCATAGTTAACACAAATTCAGTATATTAACATAAACTTCTCACACAAAACATGGATAAATAGTTAAAACAACAACTACCATAAACCTTCATCCAAGTTAACAAGTAAGGTGCTCAAACATAGCTATGTTCATGGAATCATGTAAAAAAAAAATCTTTTATAGCCAATTTATTGAATGAAACAAAGTAACCATTTTGATTAACATGCATTCAGGAACACAGATTCTTCAAGTTCTGATCTTCCTGTTTTTGTAGATGGAGCCTGCCACAAGAAATCAATCCATATGTTATCACAAGTACGCAAGATCTTTTATTTTTGTTGCTGAGAATATCAATATGCAAATTCTTCTCTATACAAATCATCTCATAATAGCGATTACATGTTCTTCACTACATAGAAATGAATTAACAACCATTCTTTTGTAAATGCTGAAATGAAGAGGGATACAACTTAATTGTGCCTGCTTCATCAAAAGGCACACCATATGAAAATTGATGACAGTGAACAATCTTATTTCTTATCGAATACAGAACAGCAATTCTGTAGAAGTTTAGTATAATCAGTTGGTGATAAATCGTAAATAAACAATAGTATAAGTTCTTGGTAGCAAGATAAGTACTAAATAATCAATTACATAACATAATCCCAAGAGGCAAGCCAGCAAAACATAATTTAAAAGTATTGACTAGACGTAGCAATGGATAAATCAGGTATAGCAGAAAAAGGGCACCAGGATCATCGTGCAAAACTGTCATATAAACTGACCAAACTTTTGAAATGCCACCGGCCCCATTTGGCCAAACCTTCCTAGTTCCATATGCATTAGGTGTAAAAATCATGGTTCTAAGTATATTAACCAAACATGAGAGTTGTATTGTATCTTGTTTAGATACTAAATTGAACCCAATTCATACCATCTTGAATCTCGACTCATTCTAACAAATCACTACCTAATCTCGTATCGACAATTAAGAAAATTGCATTGTAAACGATGGAACAACCAATGATTAAGATAAGAATGGTACCTAAGAAAATCAATGGCCGCTTCCGTGATCATCATGACCGTCCCAAGGATGCCTCCAGCCCTAAGGTAAAAACAGAATAAATAAATAAATAAAAACTGAAATAACAACCTATACACAAAATTTTGCAATAAAAATGCTGAGAATGTTACCAGTACTACAGGAGCATCTTGCTTTGCCCTATACATCACCCAAAACCTAACAAAAACAATAAATTTAAATTAAAAGATGAATATCTATGAATATCGAGAAATCGAATAACGAAATTGGAAATTAGGGTAAGGGATGGGAAGAGAAGATGAAGATACCACATGACAGCGCACAAGCCTTTGCCGGTGACGGTGTGCCAGCGCTTAGGTTGATGAATGGTGACGCCTTTGTAGGTTGTACCGCCGTGGCCGTGTCCTCCTCCCATCTTTGCCGATGTTCGATTTCAATCTTAACTCAAAATGCTGCTGCTGCTGCTGCTGCTTCTGATGTACACACACCAGATCTCACCCTGAATATTAATTACCTTGTCAAAAATAAATTAATAATTTTCATTTTATTTATTATTTGAAGTTCCATCTTTACCCTTGTTATAATTACATAGGTTATATTGATAGAAATTTGACTTGTATTTTAACCATCTATAAATTAATACAATAGGAAAACATGGTGAATTGATAATGTAAAACTTTTTAGATTTATAATTATAGTGCATAATATTTAATCTCATACTTAGATTCTTTTTATCAGTGCATTTATATTTTTGAGTTTAGGTACACTCGAATAGCAAAATATAATATTGTAAGATTATATTTTAGCATTCAAGTCAGTAAATTAAAAAGTGTATTTATACGTTTTTATTTATATAAATAGTGATATAAAGTTATTATTTGTAGATAAAAAATTGCACCACTTGAATCGGAATCTAAACATCTAATTTATAAACTTGAGTAATGATGAAGAAGTTAGTGATGTTTCATATTCTTTTCATTCTTTTATAAGTGTCACGTTTGAAAAAAACAAATATTTATTTTTAAGTGTCATTTCAAATTTCAAAGTAGTAATGATTGTTGTTTTGTCAAAATTATCCCTAGTCATTTATTATAGAGATAAAAAAGTCAAATAAAGTAATAAGAGGTTGAGGGTATTAAAGGCAAAAGGATAATTATTTTTCAAAAAGTAACAACAATTATTAGTTTTCTTCATAAGTGTGAAAAAAACGACACTTTAAAAGAAACCGAGGGTGTATCGAACTGAAGAGATAAACCCACAAATGTTATACATATCGCCATTAGAGGTGAGGCACCTTCCATTGGCTTTTGTAGAGGGGAGGATGGCGATGTGGGAGATCCACACACGTAAGTTGTCGAGGGAATGGTTCATGCAAAGGTGAGAAACCATGAACCCAATATTTTTGAAGAGATAACACCCACTCCATTTAGAATTTAACTTAAAGGGGTAGCTAGCAAGTCTAATTTCCATGGGTTTACCACGCCAAACCAAAAACTATATGTGATCCCAGGGATGAACAAAAGGCTTGAATATACATTAAACCCCATAAATTCCTCCATGGTCGTGAATCTACTGACAATGAAGTTAGGTGGGGGGTAGAGTTTCAATTGGGTGCTATTACTTATAATAGTATTTTTTTTTTGTCTATTCATAATAAGGCTAATACAGTATGACAATGTTCAAGATATTTTAGGGATTGCATTTTTCTTTAATAGTGAACAGATACTAGAGAATTCCCTTCCTATTTCTTTATATAGGCAAATAAATAAGCAAGTAAATAAAGCTAGCAACTTCACAAGAACAACTAAACTAGGGTGGACTTGCTTAGATTTCCCTAGTAGAGTCGTCAATTGTTGCGACATGAAAAATACTCGAGTGCACCTCACACTCGACAAAGTCACCACCAAACTTTATTTTTTTCAACTGAATGGAAAAATATTGAGAAAACTCAAGAAATAAATGTTAAGATGGTCATTGCAACCAAGAGCGGGTTCGCGAGTCGGTTATGCAAGGGAAGGATTTTAACACTCCTCGCATTCGTTGTACTCAACGATACCCATTTAGATAGTTTCGAGATTGAACGTTAGCGTGATATTTACTTGCGTTCTTATTATTATGTGAGAAAAAGAGAAAGAAAAGAAAATGTTTTAGATTTTTTTTATTATTGGGTTCGACAAGTTTTCAGAACCTTGTGCCTAGGTATTCCCGCGTGCAATGGAAAATTTAGATTTTACGTAGCTCTTGGTGAACTAAAATGGGTTTTGGTTTGGTTATTTTATTTGTGAAAATGAGCTCACTCAGACTCGATAAAAAGGTTCGCACTTGGGTGAATGAAATTCGCGCATGGGCGATGAAAAAGATTTTCACTTAGGCGAAAAATATATGATTTGATGAGTTTGAATTGTTTTTAAGTTTGTGAAAAAGATTCTGTGATAACAGGTTTTTTCAAAATCTGTTTTTTTAAACAATGAAGTCGTCACCTAATTTTATTTGTTCCAAAGGAACAGGAAAATATAGATAAAACCCGCGAAGAAGGATAAGGCGGTTTACGAGACCAAAAGACATGGATTCGAGAGTCGGTTATGCAAGGGGAATGTATTAGCATCCCTCACATCCATCGTACTCGATGGGAACCGTTTAGTTCATGTGTGTTTATTTAATTTTCTAATTTCTAAGTTTAAGAAAGGAGAAAGAAGAATGGTATTTATTTTTGGGTTTTTGAACTCACCAATTGTCTATCATCCCAAAACTTTATTATGAAATTGGTGAAGTAAAACGGGGTTCACGTTATTAAGTGTCTCGAATGAAATAAAATATTTAACTTATTGTGCTATCATCCAATAACCTAAATATTTTAAATTTGATTAAATCGTCGGGCTGTCATCCAACAACTTAAACGAATGCCACTTTGTTATTTTTAACGCGGATATAAGTATTAAGCTTATTGGGCTATCATCCAACAATCTAAAGACTTCCAAGTCGATTAAACTGGTGGGCTATCATCCAACAACTTAACCGAATACCGCTCTAGTTTTTTTACTCGGATAGAAGTATTTAGCTTATTGGGCTATCATCCAATAACCCAAAGACTTTGAATTTATTCAAACCATTGGGCTATCATCCAACGACTTAAATAAATATTATCCAATTTTTTTATGAAATTTTTTTTGGAAAACAAATTCAATTAATTAATTTAATTTGAAAGCGTTTTAATGCTTTGGTGTATGGACCAGGAGAAGTTGAATCGGGTTATGATTAATCAAGTATATGAACTTAATTAATCTCATGAAGATAAGTGCTCCTATCTTAACTATGAAACCCTTGTACAGGGATAATTGGTATATGGACCAATGTTTATTCGGGTTATGGTTAATCGATGCAAACTAGGGCTCTGATTAACCTTGTGAGAATGACCATGCTCATTCCCAACTATAAGACCCTTGAGGAATTTGGCATATGAGTCAAGATGGGAAATAAAATTATTTGCATCACGTGTGTGGAGTGTACAATTGGTGAATAAACCATACAAGCATACAAGATAGACAAGTATTAAGCACACAATACACGTCCAAATCCTTTAAATAATTATTAGAATAACAATTTTATTTTGATAAAATTAATTAATATTAATAATTTAATTAATAATATCGAATAAAATCATATTAGACTAATAATTATTTAATACAAAACAAAGTTTATTTGCGTATGTAAAATAATTAAAAAGAATAATTGAAAAGAGGTAAGGATTTAGAGATAGCCTGTTTTGAAGCTAGATTTGAGAAAACTTTACTTTGTACCCCCACAGTTAATCCTGTACCCCCACATTTTTTTTAAAATGACATTTTTACCCTAACTGTAATTTAATTATTTTACTATTTTATTTTTACCATTTACGAAAAAGACAAATTTTTACAGTTTTGAAAAACACTTCCGGAACGCTTTCCGGAACACTTTCAGCAAGTATTCCGGTATGTAAAAACACAAACCGGAACAGTTTTAAAAAGTGTTCCGGGATTCACAAAAACCATTCCGGAACACTTTGTGCAAGTGTTCCGGAATGAATGGCAAATTATTTAACAAACCGGAACACTTTCAGAAAGTGTTCCGGTTTGTAAATTGTGTGTTCCGGAACAGTTTCTTAAAGTGTTCCGGAACGCTTTTTAATTTTTAAAATTTTTTTTAAATTTTTTTTAAATTTTTTTTATGGAAATTCAAAAAAACGAATCCTCCATAGATACGACAGATGTATTCACTACAACAGAAACATTCGCTACACGAGAAAATGTTATTAGTTGGATCAAAGAAGTTGGATTAAGAAATAAAATCACCGTTATTATTAAGCGTTCGGACACTGAAACTGGCAAGAGAGGAAGGAGGAACAAGATAATTTTTGGGTGTGATAAAGGCGGAAAATACAAGGATAAAAGTGGAACTCAGAGCGCAACTAAGAGATGTGGATGTCCGTTTAAAATAAGATCGACTCACAAAAGATGGGTTGGGATGGAAGATAGATGTAAAGTGTGGAGTTCATAATCATGGATTACCTGATAGGCTTGAAGGGCATGCGTTTGTTGGCAAATTGACCTCAGATGAAAAACAACATGTTTTTGATTTAACAAAGAGACATGTTCCTCTTAGACACATTTTGACTTCCGAGAGAGAATCTCGAAAATATCACTCGGATCACTCAAATTTATAAGCAGAAGAGTGTGATAAAAAAAGAGATAAGGGGTCCAAGATCTGAGATACAACATTTGCTAAAGCTAATTGAGGATGCAGGATATGTCTACTGGAGTAGAAAAAGAGATGGTTCGGATATTGTGAGAGATATTTTTGGCGCATCCAGTCCGTCAAGTTGAATATCTTTTCCATGTCTTAGTTATGGATAGCACATATAATACAAACAAATATAGGCAACCTCTCTTTGAAATTGTTGGCATGACATCGACGGAGTTGACTTTTCTTTGCATTTGCTTATATGGAATCGAGAGATAGTTTTGTTGGGTCTTGGAGAAGTCAAGGAATTGTTTGTGCAGAAAGATCTGCGTCCAAAAGTGATTTTGACGGATAGAGATCTAGCATTGATGAAAGTGGAAATTGTGTTCCTACTACACAAAATTTGCTATGTCGTTTCATATTAACAAAATGTTGGGATGCGATGCAAGCAATGTGTGGTGAAAGAAATGCGAGACCATTGACACATTATGGGAGGAAGTTGTGGGCTAGTGACGAGGTTGAGTATGCTCAAAAGTTGGAACAACTTGAACAAGCATGTTTTAATTGTGCTGACTTTATTGATTATGTGAAAGACACATGGTTGATTCCACATAGACATAGATTCGTTGGAGCATGGATTGATCGAGTACTTCATTTGGGCAATACCACGACTAACCGATATATATTTTATTTTATTTTATTGTTATTATTATATTATGCATGAATATTATTTATATATATTATGCATTAATATTATTTATATATTAATATTGTTATATAATATTGTTATATATATTATGCATTTATATATATTATGCATTTAACATCATGTTATATATTTGTTATGCATTCATTTTTAGGGTTGAATCCGCTCATTGGAAGCTAAAGCAGATGTTGGGAAATAGTCTAGGTGACATGGTCAATTGTTGGGAAGCTATGAACAACAACCGAGGATACAAATAGGCAACATTCGTGCTTCGCTTCAAAAAGTTTTATGAATGTGAGCATGCACATGTTAGTCCATTCTATGGTAAGTCGTAGTTTTGTTTCTAGAGCCGAGAGAAAGAGTTAAAGAGAGTTGATTATGTTGGAACTTCTAGAGAAATATGTAGGTGTACTCATAGAACAAATTATGGGTTACCTTGTGCTTGTGAGTTAGGTAGGTATGTGCTTAGTGGTGTACCTATACCTATTGAGAGTGTTCATGATCATTGGAGGAAGTTAAGTATGGAAGGTGAATTGCGTGAAGGAGAAGATGGATCGGAGACTGACATGAATAATGTAATGGAAGAAATATGGAGAAAGTATAGATCATCAGATGTTGTCGGGAAAAGAGCATTAAGAAGTAGGTGTAGTGAAATTGCTTATCCCGCAACAACTTCCTTATGTCCACCACCGACAAAATAAAACCAAGGAGGAGTCAAGAAGAAAGGAAGAAACCAATTGGTATGATGTTTACAGAGATCCTTCACACATGAGTATGTTGAACAAGCATCTCAAACTTCACAAAAGTCTCAAAATCTCAATCAAAGAGAGATTCAAAATCAAAAACGCACAAGACTACACTCTTGCCCAAGTCATATCAGTCATATAAAATTATTATGCATTAATATCCATAGTGTTGATTATTTTATGTTTATTATTATATTATGTATGTATAATGCACTAATATTTATAATGTTAATTTCTTAGATCATATATTCGTGAGATTGTGGATGTTGAATCGATGGTAATTGTGGATTTAGAGTCATTGCATCGTTGCATGGGTATAGTCGGATGGTTGGGCAATGGTTCGTCGAGAGTTGGACATGGAAATAAGAGACAAGAAGAGTTTGTATGAGAAGTTATTCGGAGATAGACTATCGCGATGAGGAGCGGGTTGATGATACAGGTATTCAACCGAGAGGAGAAATGGTTGACACTACCGACATGGGTTACTTGATAGCGAACCGCTATAATGTCATTCTTGTCCATTTAGGCAATCCTTGCTTGACATTTTCCTTTGACATCATCACTCCACATAATCCTACTATTTGGTGTATAGGTTTAGTCAACGGTAACCATTGGGTGCAGGTAATAATTTATATATCCGATTATAGTATTTTCAATTATTATTTTCTATACAAAGTGTTGGATTAATTGTTTTTTATACTCAGGTAAACATGAAAGATGGATTCCCCTTACCCCCGGTGCCTACAGACTGGAAGAAGTTTCGTCACACGGATGCAACTGCATGGATGATATCATTAGCGGGACAATTGCAACTATGGCTACATCTTTCGCCAGTTTTACCTTCTTATATTTGCTTAGAATAATCATGTTTTGTGTAATGTATTTTGTGTAATGTAGAACTAAATTGTTATGAAATGTAACAAAACATTACAACAGACGCTTTTTTTATTCATCCAAATATTCGAATGACTTCAATGATAAATTAATGATAACATACACTAAAGAGAAATAACGTATAAAATCATAAATATTTAAATAGTTACTAGAGAGTTACTAAAAATAAGTCACAAATATTTACAAAGTTACTAAACATTACACAAATATTTAAAAAGTTACTAAACATTACTAAATCATAAAATCACTCTTCATTACATAAATGTAGCGCGGTAAATAAATCCAAATGGATCATCCTCTTCAAAGCAAATTTTTGTAGATGATGATGAACTAATGCGAGATACGAGCCAACTTAGGATCGGATGGCCTGCTGTGGCACCGCCTTGGTTCATCAACCGCGGTGGTACCAAACGAGGTGTGAAACCCGATAATACCATCGTATAATTTTCCACAGCCTCGGAGGGAAATGTGACAAGGTGTGACCAACTATGTCTACAACACTTTGGTCGTAATCCAATCAACATCCACATCCGCCTCAATAATATCGGTGGGTGAACGTGGTATATCGAATAAGACCAAACCGACGTAAACATCATCACCAAATATAATACATAAGTACCTCCCCAGAGTCCTCCTCCGAAATAAGCAAGGTCGAACGCAAAACGCCCATGATCCTCAAAAGGACGCCACACCACGTCAACCGTGTCAATCTATCGAGGACAGCAATGCATCCACCTTCAACGCTCGCTTGTATGCCCATCTCATCGCTCATTCCAACGTTTCACTTGATGCCGCTTTCCACGACTCTTCCAATTCCGGAAAATACTCATGGATCCAAAGAATGTCAATAAAAATTAATAAACAATTAATAATAATTAAAATTATCTAAACAATAAATAATAAATTAAAAATTATCTAAACAATAAATAATAAATAAAAATTATCTAAACAATAAATAATAAATAAAACTTATCTAAACAATAAATAATAAATAAAAATTATCTAAACAATAAATAATAAATAAATGAATTAGAGTCGGATAACCGCAAGTTGTTTGGTGCCAAACATACATGCATCTCCATACAGGTCACCAATGCAACCCCAACTATATCTTCCAAAGACCTCCAAGTCCGCAAAGAGAGATATATTTTGCTCGACAAGCGTAAACGCCTTGTCGGCAAAAATAGTGCAACCTACTAACATCATCAAGCACGCCCGTCGCATATTTCCAATTATTAAGACCTCTATGGGCAACAAAGGTATCATACAACCATTCCAACTTATAGTAGGCACCTCTGTTGCCACGAACTTGAGTGTGGCTTCTCGTGACACTCCTAAATATGTCACAGAAGCTCAAGAAGATCATCTTCATGACATGGCGAGTCCGAAAATACCTCTAATAGGAGGTGGAGAATACAAGATACGCATCGAGAGTAATCGCCATCTCACCAAATGGCATGTGAAATGACGACGCCTGAATGCCACCTCTCTACAAGCGTGATTAAATTCGGATCTACCTTTGTCATACTAGATCTTTGCAAATGTGCAAGACCCGAATTTGTCACCAATCTTTCCATCTCTAGGGAGTTGCAGGAACCCATTCTTTGAGTTTTTGACCGTAAAGACACATTTTAATTATTTTTTCGGTCCTCTTCCTAAAAAAATGTTGAAAAAATTTAACATATTAATAAACTATGCCAAAATTAACTTAATTCATTTCATTAAATTTTCATTTACTTACCTCTCCGTACCACAAATGTCGAGCACGGTCGTCAGATCTAACTAATGATGATAAATCGATGGTCCACCCGAATCCCTAGGCACCTCCGGAGGATGTGATCCAGATGCACCATCATTTCTCCGAGCACAAGGTCGTCCGTCAGGGCCTAATCGTCGAGGCATTCTGAAAAAAATAATAACATCAAAATATGAAGAAAAAAAATTGAAAAACCCAAACCGAACACTTAGGGAGAGTGTTCCGAATGAATTGAACACTTTTAGAAAGTGTTCGAATGCATTTAAACCGAACACTTTCTAAAAGTGTTCGACAAAAAAAAAAAATTAAAACGAACACTTCCAAAGTGTTCCGTTTGAAAAATTTGAACACTTACATGATGTGTTCGAATGCTTTTTGTGTAATACTTTCCCAAACTTCGGAATGCAAGAGGTTTTGAGAGAATTCGAACACTTTTAGATGAGATATGAAAAATGAATTTTTTTTTAAATCTTATGCTTTTTATATGAGGGTATTTTCGTCAAAAAAATTATGTGGTGGGGGTACAGGTTAAAAGGTGGGGGTACAAAGTAAAATTTTCTAGATTTGAGGGTGTAGATAAGAAGTCCATTTGACCCAAATAAAGGGAAAGAAGATAAATAATCTATGAACGAAGAAATTGCGTCATGTAGGCCCAAGATGTTAGGTAGGAGCATAAATAATCGGCTAAACTCAACACATCAAATGAAAGTCAGATAGAAATCCATACATCACATAAGATACAAACAAAACCAACAACGCAGAAAAGCTTACAAAGCTCAAGTATCGATTATTGACCATTGCACTTTATTAAATTAAATTTAGAATAGATTCATGTGGGAATCAACTCTAAGAAGACAAACAACACATTTGTGTTCATACGTGTTCGATAGTCAAATCGAATTCAAAGTTCGAAATCGCAACACAATGAAGATCATTACAATATAATTTGAATTTATTCATAAATGAATTGAATAAAGTATAAAATCAAGAGTAATAAGTATAATTATATATTTACATTACTAAACATAAGAATTAAAATACTAAGAGCATAAATATTGGGGGTAGTATTTGCCTACATGTACCACTCTTGTCAGAATGGTATGGATAATTGCATCCAAAAGCATGATATAAGAAAGCCACCATGGTCAAATAATACTACCGTGTCTTAAGTTTTTTCTTTATATTTAACAAAGATTGAATCTTATATAATAGAGGTGGTGGGACCCAATTTAAACTTTTGTATAAATTATATGAATATTTACAAATACTGGCTTAAAATTAAATGGGCCCATTTAAGACACCAAAATGAGTATCATGGATATTGATGCTCTAAGTTTCTCGCACAAATTTAACACAAAGGAAACAATATGCTACCCACAATAGTTTCTCGGTCAAATTTACACGCGAGTAATGCAGCATCATCGTCAAACCATCATTGAAATTAACATGGAATCCTCAATCTATAATTCACAATAAAAATAGACAAAAATGATGTTGTGCAAACGAACCAAACCAAACTGAATGTTTCAAATGTATGCGTTCATACAATTTTCGAAATCCAAATTGAATTGAATCTTCGAAATCGCAACGCAATAGAAAAGGCGACATAATGTACACACGTAGTCTCTCAATTACACTCTACGCGAGTAAACGCAGAATCAATACCAAACCATCATCAAGACTAAAACACAAATATCACTTCACAATTTCAATTGAACATTAAGATGAAAACAGATGATTATGGCATAGATACCGAAACAGACATCAAAATTTTCATTATAAAAGGTCAACCCAAACTTCAAAACCTTCAGGCAATCCTCACATTATAACAAACTATTTCACATCAAACAAATTAAATCCATAGATAACGCTAATACCATAACTAAACTATTCTCACAGAACTTGTATTAGATTTGAACAAAACTCAACCATGATACTTTCTCAACAGATTTTAAACAAATTAAGTACTAACAGTCCAACACAAACATTATAATAAACATCATAACAGCATCATGTACATTTAAACATAAACAATCGAAGAACAGTATCAAAAATTACCGAAAAGATGCGGAAACTCGAAGTTGCTGTGTAAGACTGCAGTGCGAAGCTGGAATCGCTGCGAACAGAAGCTGTTAAAGCTTGAAACGAACATGGACCGCGTTTCAGTGTACGTTTCTAGATCTGGATGGAAGAAACCGATGTAGATGCTTGCCGGAAATATTGAGTTGTAGCGATAACGTTGATGGAGGTTGGAATCTTCGAAGGTACATGGACGAAGATTGAAGGCGAAGATGAGAGCTGATGGAGTAGCTAGTGAAGGAGTATGGTGAGTTGGAGGTTCCGTTGAAGGGAGTATGATGTTTTACGATGGATAGACCAAAACGAGTGAGAAGGTGTTGTATAAAGAGAGGTGGTGTTTGTATCGCAGACGGTACGGTAGGAAGAAGATGTTATCAGTGAGGAAAACAGATGAAGGGTGGCGAGGACTGTGGTACAAAGCAGGACGCGACAACGGTCAGTGAAGGTGGTGGTGGTTGGTTTGGAAAATGGTTGAGGGTGGTGAGGTTATGGAAGGAGTTTGGATGGATGAAGAGTGTTGAAGAGGTAGCCGACGTGATGAAGCTAGGTGACGGAGGGAATGGTTGAAGAAGGTTAGCGGAATGATGAAGAAATATGGGTGGTGAAGCGTGAGAGAGAGGCCGGTAATGAGAAAGGTTAAAAAAGAAACAGCATCGTCGGGTGATGGAGCATAGTGAAGGGTTGCGAGGAAGATGAAGAGCGAAGTGTTTTTTTTCTCTGATGCGCAACTTTTGTGTATCGTTTTTTTCTCTCTGCCTCCACCTATCAATGTTTTCCTCTTGCTTGAACAGTGTCAAAGTCAAAGTTACAAAACACACATATATATATATATATATATATATATATATATATATATATATATATATATATATATATATATATATATATATATATATATAAAAATAAATTAGGTTAAAGTAATTATCATAATACCTAAAATGACCCTAATGATAAAATAGACTATTAAGCTCAATAGGATAAAAATTAATTTATCCAAAAACGTTTTCTATTGTGGGTAAAATGATCCTAATGATGTATCTCTCACAAATGTAAATTGCTCAAAAGAAAAAAATCTCCAAATTAAAAATGTTCTTCATTTATTCTCCGAGCTAACACATTTCACTCTCATTTTTATATGATAAAATGCTTATCTATTTTTCTAAGACACACTATAGATATAATAAGATCAAAAGCCCTCAATTTTAGGAATGATTTCCCCGTTGCATTTACTCCTAGTGGTATTTTTTTAACTAAGTCTTCTAAATCCTCTTTAAACTTCACTTTAAGGTGTTCTTATAATCTTACTTAAACTCATTTTATGGTGTTCTTCTAATCTTACGTGAAGTACTCCCGATGTTTCTCAATCTAACTTTGTCAATAATGTCAAAACTTAAAACCCGAATTCTGTAGTTCTTTTAACTTTTCACCCATCCACTTAGTTACTTGTCATTGTACCCACAATTTTCGCAAACTTCCGATTAAGTGTGTTTATATTCTATTCTATGCTCTAAAACAAATTCTATTCTCATGAACCTGTTTCTTTATATAGACTTATTCACAAAAATATGAAACTTTTGCTTATTTTTCATTGCATCCATGCGACACATGTTTGATACATTTTATAGAAATTCGACAGTATATGGACTAATACATGTATTGAAAAGGAGAAGTAGGAGATTTGATTAGCTATTCAGACAGTAATTATGTATGAGACATAAATGATAGAAAGACTTCTTCTAGATATGTCATCATACTTGGATTCAAACTCAAGCTTTATATGTATATAGAATAATTAGTGAGTGATGCAAATAGCACAATCCATTCACACTTGAATGAGAGAGTTTGAGTGAATAATAAAAATCATCAATCAGGTTAATTTTAAACCAAAAAGATCAAATAGAGAGATATCCAATCATCTTAATCTGTGACAAACTATATAACATCAAAATGATAGAGTCATTATTAAATAGGATGTTGAGGTAAATTCTTATTGACTAAGAAGTGTCGAATTAGCTGAAGAGCTTGCTTGGGAGCAAAAGTAGGAACCTGATGACCAGCTCCTCTTATGGTCACAAATGTTATCCCATCATATACAATACTCCATCCTCCCACCTATAATTCCACAATGTTTCATAAAACGAACAATAATAATAGTAATATCAATCGATATCGATAAATAAATCGATGTAATGTAACTGACTAGGTTTACCTGTCTACTAGTATACCAAGGAGTCCAATCTTGAAGTATAGGTAGTCCCAATTTTCTTAAAGTGTATCTAGTCGCAGTTACAGGAATTCTTCCATCAGTATCTCCGCTGTATAAATCATGAAATAAAGTTTTAGAATGAATAATTAGTCCAAAAAATATACTAATTCAATTACCTGTAAATCCATACACGTAGACCACCAGCGATAAGTTTGTTGAGGACAGGTAGCATGGACACCGGCGAATCATTCCAAAATGATATATTGTTACTGACAACAAAGAAGAAGATGTCACCGATTTTGATCATACAAAGGTTGATTAGATTTGATCATATATACCTGCAGTGAGTCCATGGATATGAAATTTTGGTGACATTTGCATGCAGTGCCTTTTGAACTTCTGGCCTATTTAGATAAATTTCAGTATAATCCGATGCGCATGGATCATATCCGGCTCGCATTTTATTCCATCCGTCAGAGGATCTTCTTGTGTTACTAGTATTGCTGAAACATCTTGGAGCATACAAACTATACATATCTATAATCTTATACACGTCAAAGTATTTGTTAAGTTCGGTATTGCATGCATCGGTTTGATTTTGAATCGGATAGCTGAAATTGCATATGGTTGTGATGTTTTGGTATAAACCATCTGATATAACAGCATGATCCCATGCATATTCTATCATACCCTTTTGATCCGTTTCATCGTCCAATAATGCATTTCCAATCTGTACACACAAAAAACTCATTATGTTAACAATGTTTTATATTTATCATTATTATTATTGATTATTGATTATTGATTATGATGAGTTTGATTATATATATACCATGATCCCTTTGAAATTAATGTAATCTTTATTGGAAGAGTTTTTATTATTATTATCCAAAATGAGTTCAGCAAGTTGTGGAACATAATGTCCTGAAATTTCAATACAAACTCAAATTATAACTTTGAAGTTAAGAACTAATAAGAAAATTAGTTTTTAATTAAAAAAATTAGTATTAAGTTAGGAGTTAAATATATGTACCTGCGTAGCTTTCACCAGCAATGTAGAAATCATGTGATTTGAATTGAGGAAATCTTTTAAACCAATTGATGAGGAAAGTGTGTGAATCTTGAGCTGGTCAATGAAATTAATTATTTATTAATAAATCACATCAAGTAAAGAGTACTAATAAAAATTGTATTAAAATTAACCCTTAGATTATTATTATTATTACCAGTAATGGTATCACCAAGTTGACTAATATCAGTGGTGGTGTTGGTGTAGGAAAATCCAACTCCAACAGGGGATTCAAGAAACAAAAGATTTGCAGCTGTAGAAAAAAAAATCATAATGGTATGAGATTATTAGTGTTTTTTTTTTTAGGTTTTAAAAATAAAATAAATAGATTATTTATATATTATGATTATGAATTTGAAATTGAGTTACCTTTATTCCAAGAATAAGGATTCAACTTGAGCTTAGGTTTGGTGCTATTTTGGGGTGAAAAGGGTCCAAGCTCCTCTGCTTCTCCATAACCAATTGAAGAACAGCCAGGGCCTGAAAAATTCATGCATTTTAATTTTCATATCAATCATATTAATATATATTTAAATGGATTATTATAAATTAGAATATTATTATATTTAATATCTCAATTAATCTAAATAAATTATTGTTCCTTGAATAAATCAAAGACTAAAAAAATCAAATATACTGAAATGAAAACTTTATCCGCTGGGAATATGGTAGACAATTTTTTATAGAAGTGGTTAAGGGTAACAGTTAGTTGCAACTTGAATGATATCATTTCGCTGAAAATTTGCTACTTTTGGATTGCTTTGACTTAACTAAAGTTAAATTATTTTTCAAAATAAGTGTCATATTTGACAATTTTACAAAACTTATAAAATATGATAAATAAAATATAAAAATATTAATTTTATTAGATTGTATTCTAATTATCATTAAAATGTTAATACAAGTGTTTATCAAAAAAATTATCATTAAAATGTAAAAGAAATAGTAAAGAGTATTAATTAGAAAATATATTTATAAAATAAAATATAAATTAAAGTGACATTTATGTTAGAAAAAATAATATTTATAAATGTGATATTTGTTTTAAAATAGAGAAAGACTTTTAATTAATCGTGTTAATGTGGGGCAATTTTCTGAACATGATTTAATTTGATGACTAAAAAGTCTAAACTACAATTTGATTGTAATTTTGTCTTTTTAACTTTGGTTCAAAGTTCAGACTATAACTAGAAAAGTCCAATTTAATTAAGCACTAACCAAAAACTAAAACTACCTAATTTTGAAAGAGACACAAAGTTTTTAAAGTGAGAAATTTTGGCAAATAAAAGCTAGCCAGCATCATGATGATTTTTAAAAATAATAATCATTTGGAGTAACAACTAATTTGAGGAGCTCGAACTTTATAAACAAATTCACACTATATTAGGGTAAAAGTATAAAAGAAATGACGGATTTTATTCATATCATATTATGTCAATTCGAATACAGCAAATAAATATTTATTTTATTAATTAATTTAATGGATTTTATTCATATCATATTATGTCAATTCGAATACAGCAAATAAATATTTATTTTATTAATTAATTTAATGGTTGAGATTTATTTATGTAAAAAATAGATAAGTTATGTCGTTGGTTCAAATCCACTTCTTGACAAATAAATATAATTTTGACAAAAGTTAAATCACAATTATGTATAATAAATTTATTGTTTTATTGTTATTTAATTTATGAATATTTTTTCAACTTTTTTATTTGGTTGCGTCATTGATGATATAAAGTTTTGTGGCCCTGATGTTACTATCAAGAAACTAAAAGAAATGGTTTATAATACTCCATAACTTAGGTTCAAAGCAATATTTATTAGTTCAGTTGAATTTCATGATGGCTGTTTCTGATGCAAATTGAAACCACTCACTAGGAATATTTTTGGACAAATTCGTAACATCTGCACGCTTGCTAGCTCAGTTTCACAAGTCCTCCATATTAATTAAACAATTTGAAAAAGGATTACGATTAAACATGAAAAAATAATATAACTTCATTTTAAAACTAAGCAAGAAATTAATAACAACTCACAATTTAACAAATTTGAAATAGAAAATTCCCTTTTGTTTGATACTATAGTGCCAAAAACTATTGATAATGACATAATGAAAAATCGTTACAAATTATAATGCTTCCAGTAAACCCAAATTTTAAACCTCAAAGCCAAATTAGGAATTGTGAGTTGTCAATCTTGTCCTGATAGTTTCAATATTGATAAGTTTTCAAAAATCGTGCCATATCGTATGTTTTTGAAACCTTGTAGTAATATTTTAGCATCCTTTTGTTTCGTATGGAAATGGGAAACTCATAGTAGTTGATGTACGTAACCAATATGATGCTATTATCACATGATATAATATTTATTTATTTATTTATTTGTACCAGTATATCCTTACATTCACATTTTTTTTAGAAATCTAACGTATGTTATGTTTAATTGTAGAGACTAATTTTACTTGCAAAAAGATCAAGAAAAATTAGATCACAATAGATGAAAAATTCTCTTTTTAAAAAATACTTTCGTATATGTGTTTCTGTCAAACTTCTACATCGTTATTTATGATTATATTTATTTATGTATTTTTTTAAAAACATTTAACAATGTTACCGTGTTAATATCATAGCCGTGTCATAGGATTCAAGTAGGTTTGTTATCCTTAATCTCATTTTTAATTAATATATTAATGTTAGAAATGAGATTAGGTTTATTTTGGCTATAAGTGAAGGATCTATGATCTATCTTTTGCTGGCCATGTATATATCCTTCACATTTGTTTTTAGTAGGTTTGGATGCTTTTTTCAAACGATTTTAAATCAATAATAATAAAACATATGGTGGCAGTTGTTGTCAAATCGATACTGATACTATAGCCACATACATTAACATTATCGCAATCATTCATAAATTAATACATCAATTATAGAGAAGAACTCGCATAGTATCATGTAAAAACAAATCACAGTTTCATAAAATTTTCACATTTCAATGAGATATAAAATTTATAATAGGCTAATAATAATAAAGAGAGAAATTAGTGAAATAAAAATACCTCCATTAAGCCAAAGAAGAAGAGGTTTTTGTTGAGGTTGATCAACAGATTCAAAGAACCAATAAAACAGTGCTCTTCCATGACTTTCATTCACAGTTATATAACCTGAATATTGTTTGAAATTCACCAAAGGTTGTCCAGGTAGTTCATAAACTCTATCCTCTTCTTGTTCTCTCACACCTAAACCTTCTTTGCTCATACAAACAACAATCACTAAAACAACAACAATAATTGAACTCAAACCCATCTTATGTTATATATTAGATAGCTATATTGTTTCTCTCACAAGACACTCTCTCTATATATAATGAAGAGAAGAGACTTAAGATAACAGGTAAGAGTCATGTGTATTACATTACCTAGTTAGCTACTATTGCTTTACCTCTCTATTTTTTATTTTTAATATATATTAAAAAAATTCTTTGACATGCCCGGTTTTGAAAGCATGCTTTTGGAAGAGTATATGAGAATGGTATGAAGAAAGAAAAAACAAAAAAACAAAAAGTTTTTCTTGTGAGTCAACATCAAGATTCATTAATATTAAATTAGATAATACATGTCAAATTAGCTGTATATAATTGCTTTGACTATGAATAAAGGGTATACATGCATAGTATATACTGTAGTGTATAGTAGTATGTATGTATACATTTGGACTTTTCTTAAGATATTAATAATACGATGATTATACTTTGTTTTGAATTATCCATATGGAGTTTAATTTAAGGGACAAGATTTGCGGAATGGTCAATAGCTTTGGGTTGAAATGTTTGAAGATTCTGCCCCACAGCCCACACTATGTTTCTAGTTACTATCTTTTCAATTAACCATCATAGTAACATTGAAATCATCTAGAATGGAAGGTACAACAATGATGACAATTGTAGAGTAAGTACATAGCAATGCTTTAATATTCTATATGGATTTTTTGCCGGCAATAAGTTTTACTTCAAGGATGAAAATTAATCAAGCCGGCCTCAAACGGCAAGGTGAAATAAACTAGTAAAATTATTCACTACAAGTTTAAAAAGTTGATGTGCAAATTGTGTCAAGTTAAGTTTTGAGAGCCTCAAGTTTGATCAATTTAAATTGTTTAAGGATTAATTTTAACCTTTAAGAGTGTGTTTGAAGAAATGAGAGAAAATAATTTTTTTGAGAGAATTTAAAATGATTTGATTAAAATCTATTAGTTGGATAAAAAGTATAGAGAATTGTTAAAATAAAGTAAGTTTATGAAGTATTTTATTCAAACCAAATTTAAAGAACTTCAAATGAAATCAAAAAGTAAAGAATTTGAGATTGCTTCAGTATTTAAATGTTAAATTGTTTATTATTTTTAAAAAAAAATTGTAAAATGGTCCTAATATTTTATGAAAATTATAAATTTACCCCTAAATTTTTTATAAAATTGTAAACATGCTCCTTCATAATTTTTAATTTTATAAATTGATCATTTAAAATTTTCAAAAATGGCAAATTGGTCCCTATTTTCATATTTTAAATTTGGCCCAAAAATTTAAAAATTTATAAAAATAACCCTAAAAATTAAACAATTAATCATTGTAATACTCCATCCAAACAAACAAAAATTAAATGAATTTCAATTGAATCATTTAAATTGCTTAGAATGTTGAATTCCTTAAAAATTCCTAATAACCTCATCCAAACACGCTCTAAGTTTAGTTATTTTAAAGCTTTGATAATATGTTATCATTACCGCATTTTATATTGAAGAGTTTTTTTATCTTTGTTTCCTATTTTAGTTGTGCATGAGAAATGTGTGACACCTTTTAAGTTACTCATGAAGGTTGTATGAGTTGTTAAGGATGAAACATGGAAAAGATAATCACGATGTAGAAAAACAGATAATTTATATCGTTAAGAATTCAAGTCAAAACTATTTAAAATAAGGATTTAATTAACAAAATCCTTGTAATTGTCAATCTAAAGTCATTGCGGTTCTTAAATTTAAAGACTTGTTTTCTATAGATTTGACTATTTTGTTTAACAAATTGCATAAACATAAAATTGAGCTAAAAGACTTATTGGACATGAATAAGGTGACAGGAAAAAGAAAAGTCTTGCACTCAAAGCCAAAGAAGCGAAAGAATTGGAAATGATGATGACATGAATCTTTTAGTCTCCAAGTTCAAAAGTTCGTAAGACACGAGAAGCAACTTCAAAATATCCAACATAAAAATGAAGAAAGATCATCTTTTGGGTCAACATGTTTCCAGTGTGAAAAAAGAAATGTCACATAAAACCTAATTACCCTTAAAAAATAAAATAAGACATGCATAGCATAACATGATAATGGTATGGACACTTCGATGAATCTAAAAAAGAGAAAGAAAACAACCACTACTATAAATAACGTCTCTAACCTCGGACGTGAAAAGTGTTTTACCTCAACAAAAAAAATGAATTAGATAAAGTTGTCATAAAAAATAAAAACTTATCACCTCAGTGTTTAAAACACTGAGGTATAATTTTATTAGTGCATGAGTTCGAACCCAAGTAGCAACAAATTTTATTATTTTCAAAACTAGCATATCTTTTATCTCGGTTTATAAAAACAATTGAGGGGTATGATTACCCATAATATTACATAGTTTACCCAGAATATTAAAATTAAAATCAAAATCAAATTCCCTATGGATCTAGATAAAAATCAAATTTCCTCAAGATTTATACTTTAGGTCTTCGAAGTATTGAATCTAGGTGAAGATCAAATGTTAGGTGAAAAATATTCTCTATGGATCTTGCGTGCATTTATTTCTTGAGAAAAAAGATAAGATAATTAATATAAATAATCAAAAACATTTTCGGTACTAATAAAAATTTAATAAAATAAATCTTGAACCCAGATGATTTTCTGCTCTTTCAATACATCGTAGAGAACTTTTCCAAGCATCCTTAGGTTTCAAATGCTTTATATGTTTCATTTAGGTTAGATTTCCAATATCGTAAGAGAACTTATATAATGGATGTCCCTTAGATTCCACGCAGATCACTAATGGCGGATTCTTGAGCTTTGATAACCTTTAAATGGACGACAAAGATTTGTTTAAAATTGTTGAAAATAGTGAAAAATAGCACTTAACTATCCTCTCGATTTTGGAATAAAATTGAGGAATTAGATTAAAAAATTTATATAAAAATAGTTACATTGTTTACCTGGAATATTAAAAATACATTGTAAGCGAGAAATCTTTGCAGAATATCAAGATTGTTTACCCAGAATATTAAAAATACAGCATGTCCAAGACTCATACAAGATGTTAGAGATCTGTTTCTCCATAAGAATTTTTTTTTTTCGCTGATTTCTATCTTATGAAAAGTCAAGCTCCCTTCTTTGTTTATCCTTTCAAAGGTTGAACTCACTTCTTTATTTAACTTAAATAAAAAATGGTTTGTCTGATCGAGGGCCTTCACATTCTCCTTCCCATACCAAGAGGGGTTGGGGTGATAGTCTCTCCACTCATGTTAAAAGAGGTTCCCCCTAATGGACTCACTTAGTAGAGGGATGAGAGCAGGGTGCTTTGACTCCTTTCTTTCGGCTTCTACTATTCTTCCTTTTCTATTACCTAGCTCCCCGAAGGAGTTTGTTGCTGCCATGGATACGAAGGACCTGAATTTCATTTGAGTTTTATATGTGACTGACAGGAAAATCCTTTTGAAGATTTGTCCCATGCTTTATTCAGGGTCTGCTACTATCTTTTTATTATAGGTTATGGCCATGACAACATTTTGGGCTCTAGCGAGCTTCCAAGGGAACAAGTAGAACCAGGGAAGAGGTATGAAGTCCTTGAGCATAAATTTTTTGATGACAAAAAGGAATTGGTCGAGCTTCAGGGAAATGCTTACACTTTTATCTCTTTTTGCGGGAAAAGGTATATTGGTACAACAAATAACCTAGTTTGGTTGCTCAGATAGAGAGGTTGAAAGCCCCTATTACTGATGGGGAGAAGCGTTGTGGGAATGTTTGTAATAAGGTTTCTGAAGGGGTGACTGAAGCGTGCTGATATATTTAGTAGAAGAATGATGACCATGCCAACGCTTTTAAGGCTCTCGGGGAGAAGGTGGTTGCTGCCCTACAGAAATATCGACAATCTCTTGAGCGGATGATAAAGGTTGTTTGTAAGGTTCGAGATAAGATGTTGGATCAGGCTTGATTGTTTTGTCTCGGCCTTTCTATCACCATTGGCCATCTAGACCCTTTAGCATATTCTCCTAAGAAGGATAGTGAAGGTGGTCCTAGATCTAACGAGCTAGATGTCGACGCTTAAGCACCATTTTGCCCCTTTCCTTTTATTTTCTCCTTTAATATTTTAGCAGACCTTTGTGTCTAAGTTTGTAAATAATATTTTATATATGTATTTCATTTATTACCTTTGCATGTTAGTTATTTTTGGTATTATAAAGCCCATTTTTCATCTGTCGTCATTGTCCGACTGGGACCGAGGGGAATTAGGATCCAAGGATTTATAAGATTACTTTGAAATACTTCAATTTGTATCACAATTTGTTATAGAAATCAATAAATGATAATTGCTTAAAATGTAAATGACCTTAAGTCTTATGCGGAACCATGTACAGATCTTTCACTCAAAAGCATGTTGTGTTAACATGTTTGCGATGTCTCGACAAAGTGTCGAGGTTATAGTGCACGTTTGTGCTCAGAATGTTCTTGCAAAAAGGAAGCATTTGCAATTTAAAGTGTCCATATGTCAAATTAAAACTAGTTTTAACATGAGATCGACTATGAGCATTTGTGCTCCTCATTGTACCTGTAAGTATTTCATGCCAAATCAAATACACACGACTATGCCTTAATTACATTTATATCGATAAGACATGAGTTCTATTAATCATGGTGTTGTATTATACTTATAGACGAAGGGCGTAAAGTCAGCTAGATGTGGCTATACTTTGAAATATACTATGCATCATAAATGGTATTTCCCATCCAGATGATCCCCATCCCCTCCCTCGAGGATATAACTCAAATAAGGTGGAAGTCTTCAGGCTTTACCACATTTTTCCTATGATTGGCAAGATCCATAGGAGAATGGGTCGCCACCTTGTTTACCCTAGAATTTGGTAAATAATCGTTGGTCTTCCAAATCAAAAAAGATATTTGGTTAATTGCAGGATCGACCAGATTGATCTTAAGGACATGAGTTTAGTTTTGAATTTATGTATTTCTTATATGGATGAATCCTTCGATGAAACTTATGTTTCAAAGGGAATAACATAAAATATCTTCCAGAGTAAATTGAACGTAAAAGTTTGCTCTACATAAACTTAAAAGAAAGATAAATACTTCGATTGAATATAAACAACAACAAATGTAAATTGCTGCATCATACATACATTGAGTAATTTAGAGTATTTTTGTACAAAGATGTGAACACACAAAATCCTAATACCAAGAACCATATTTATACTAATTTTGACCCAGCGATCTCTAAACAAGAAGTCACCACATTCGACATTTGCATGCGCCTTCGAACTCCAATCCTCCACGCGTCCCTTTGGATAAGATCAAACTTTTGAATTTGAAAACTCTTGGTCTTCGAAGCGCCAAAACTATGATGGTCGAAATATCTCAGATATTTTGAATAACTTTAAACTCTAATGGTTCGTTTATGAACCCTTTTGCTGAACACTTAGCAAAAATAAAGCCTTTATCAGCTATTTGTCCATCGAAGTCTTCATATAAAGTTCTCAATTATTCCTTTCTAACTACATTCTTTTTAATAGGTATCATTTCAATTAATATTTCATGTAGTCGAAATATGTAGTTAACACACCTGCACATGAAAACATGTATTTCTTTGACAGAGGGTATTTGAATGTTGTATTCGAATGTACAAATCGTCTCCAACAACATTCTTGGGAGAATTGGTTGCAGTAGTCGGAAGTGTAAAGGGTCTCCAACAACTCCCATGGATTTTGAAGGTGGACGAGGAGCTGTGAGGAATTGAATATTATAGTCGAGCGCTCGAAGAGTGTCTGACAACACCACTGGCTTCTAAAGGCGCACGAGACACTGTGGGGAATAGGTTTTTATAGTAGGGTGCTCGAAGCATATCCACTAGCACCCATGAATTCTAAAGGCACACAAGGAGTTGTATGGAATTAATTGTTGTAATTGAGAACTCAAAGTGTATATAACAACACCCATAAATCTTAATGTGTGCAAAGTTCAAAAAGGTTTTAGATTCTATATTTAGATGGGAAAAACATTTCGGATAGCACCCTCGTGTAAGACGCGTGTGACACCCCAAATAATCCGATTATTAAATAATTATAATTTTTAATTATTAATTTAATTAGGAATGTAATTATTGGTATTTTGGATTATTGGAATTAATTAAGGAATAAAAGAAATGGAATTATTGGTGGTGTGAAGTGTATTATGGAGGTGTGTGGAGTATAAGGCTCTACCCACACTATTTATTTTATTTTAATTATGTTAGAATAATAAGAGGAATAAAAGAAGGAAAAGAGAAAAAGAATCATTTTTGGGAAAAACTCACAGCACGTGCAATTGAGAAGAGGAAAAGGAAGGAGAAAAATCATTTCGTGTCGGAAGTCGAAGAACCCACAAGGTAAGGGGTGATTTCGATTAATTATTTTGTATTATCGGTTTTGAATTCGACCGTATGGATCATAGCATGTTAGGAAATCTCAGTTTAGAAATTCTAGGGTTCCGTAGAATTGTCTCTATTGTGTCGGATTGTAGGTCGGAAACCATTAATGTGTCAGATAATTAATAGGAACGGTGAAATAATATTGTCTGATGTTATAATGGCGTAAAATGGATGTATTTTAGTGTTCCTCATGTTGTAATTCGTGTGGGGATGTTTGGAATTGATTTGGAATGAGTAAATGCTGTCAAAATAGCAGATTTTGACTCTGCAAGTCGTGGGAACCGGTTCCCAGTGGGGAGGAACCGAGTTCCCAGTGTAAACTTTCAAAAACTGGAAAAAATGTCGTAGGAACCGGTTCCTGGGGTAGGAACCGGTTCCCATACATTTTCAGGCGTGATTTTTGAACTTTGTGGGTTTCGCATATGGAGGAACCGGGTTCCACTGTAACTTTTTGAAAAATTCCAAACTTTGAAAATTCATAACTTTCAAACCGTAAGTCCGTTTTGAGCGCCGTTTTGGACGTTGTTTCTTAAATTTAATGCTCTATTTTAAAAAATAAAGAGATTTCCTATAACTTGAAATTATTTTGAAAATGTGTCGAAATTCCGATTTGAGTGGTTGTTATTCAATGCGTACTTGATATGTACAGTAGTGTGCCTGTGACATTTAACTGTGTCAGGGTTGTGTGAAGGGAAGGCATGTTTATGTTGTTGATTGTGTGCATGATTGTTGAGAACATCATGTTTTGGTTTTGAGTTTGTTTATGATAATTGGTGTGTTCATAGGTTGATTTTTATAAAATGAAGAAAATTATAATTAATGGATTTTATTTTGAAAAGAGTCGTTTTCCAAATTGTGAACAATGAGAGTTATGGGAATGGTGGATGAATGAGTATAGGAGTGTTCTGACAGGTTGAACGTGGAATGAAGCTTGTGTGTTATCTTCCTGCTGTTTATTCATGATTGTATTGATATCATGTGTTTTTGTTGGTGTTGTATATACTTGATAGTTGTTGATCTTAGTTGTTGTTATTGTTGTTGTATATACCGGTGATAGTCTTACCAATTGAAGGGTAAGCGTTTGGCATCTTTATGCTTTGTGATGATTTATTTCATGATAGGTGATGATATCATGTTGTGGTGATGATGTGGTTTATGTGTGAATGTTGCATCTTTGGTGTTGTGCATGCATATGCATTCTGGTGAAGTTAATTCCCATTGTGTGGAATTTGACTTGTATTGTCAATAACCTTACCCGGGTGATAATGGGTGGTGAGACTGGATTCTTGACCCAGTGGTGTATGGGTGAATCGATGATTGCTGTATCTGGTTGATGATGGATCAGTGTGTGTGACTTGGTCACGTTGTTGGTACCATATGCATTGTGTCTGCATTGTATTTGCATGGGATTGTAATATGTTGGGATGTCTTCCAGTGTTGCAATTCTCTGATTGTTAATGGTTGTGCATAATGAATTGTCTGGTTGTAATTGTGTATTGGAATCTGAACTATGCTGGAATGGGTGGAATAATATGCTTGTGATATATGTTGATTAAGAAACTTATAATGCATGTTAATTATGAGAAATATCACCCTTACTTTAATGATTTCAGATTAAAGTTAGCAGCTCAGGAGTGGGTGAGGATGGCTCTAGAGCTATGTCATTTTAAGTTCGCGTGTCAGTGTCATGCTCTGATAGGTTGTAACACTGGGGAACGTTTAGTTGAGGATTTGTTATGATTCAATTGTTCTTTGAATTCCATTGGGAATAATTATGATTTGGATTATTCCGTTTTGGTTCATGGTATTTTTCCGCTGTGTAAGACATGGTCTTAAATTGATTGAATTATTTTAAGAATGACCATCAGTGTAGCATGACTACTGTTTATTGAAGGTTTTTATTTATTTCATGATTGTGGCATCCCTTGATTTCCGTGTTGACTCTGATTAAATCTGGTTTTAGTATTAAATTAATTAATATATTCGGGGTATTATAGAAGGGGTGTTACAATAGTGGTATCAGAGCATAGTCGGTCGTTGTGACCAGTGTCTTAATGTCATTATCCCTTTGTACGCGACAAGTGTGTACAACACTGTCGGTACTTGTTGCTTTCTGATTGATTATTGCAGAAGTAGTGTGGAACTAAGTGGGGGAGAAGAGATGCTTCCCGAATATATTCCGATTGTAATTCATTGATACGAGGTACTGCTTGAGAAGACAGTGCAAAGAGTGGTTAGAGTTGTTGGAATCATTTGGACCGTGAGTCATAGTTGGAAGTGCAAAAAGGCGAGTACGATTCTAAGAACAGAAAGTGTTGGTAATGATGGTTTATACTCCAGTATGATTATCGGATGTCTATTGACAAATTAAGGACTTGATCACCCTTAATCTCTTGTTGATAGTAGAAGAAATCGTATTAGATGGTATATAATTGTCTTGCTATCTAATTGGGACATAAAGTGATGAATATGAATGAAGTTTGGTAGAAGCTTGTGAACCATGTGAGTTGACGAAAGCTCTAATAAGGATAATGAATTGAGATGTGTAATACGGTGAACTGACTTTGAGATTTTTGTATCGCAAATGTGCGGATAGCAAGAGTCGCCACCGACTTTTCTTTTATCCAATTAAGGGAAGGTAAAAAGTACAGAAAAAGACCTTCGTTAGATTCTGAGTAAGGGAGAAGGTTATGAAAAGGGAAGGTATTAGCACCCCTTTCCATCCATAGTTATCTACGGGCTCTTAGTTGCTCTTAGATACCTTTAAAAATTGATTTCTGTGTGTTTGACAAAAAATGTTTTGAAAAGACATTTCGCTTTGACTTTGTAATGATTCATGTAGGAATGTATACAAAGTGTTCGGAAATGTTTCGTTTTTGAAAAGAGTTTGAACTTTGACAAAAGTGTGAGGTGTGAAAAAAGTATTTGATTTTGAGCAAGCAACTAAAAGTCTTATTACCTACTCAGAATGGTCGTTTCCGTGTTATTTTACATTCCTTTAGAATAGCGCTATCCGTACCATTAGTTGGTAGGTAACCCTATTTGTTGGATGTAAGCGGGACATTCGAAGGGACATCGGATGGTCATAGAAGGCAACTTGTAGGGAATATCCTAGCACATTCGAAGGGACTATCATCATTTTTCGTAGGCGACAATCGAGGGTCAAGATCATATATTCGTAGGCGACATCGTGGGTCTATGATCTTTGTATCGAAGGGACTATGATGATTTGTTTGAAGGCAACGGTGCTAGAATACCTCTACGTTCGAGGGACATGACCATTTGTATTCGTAAGGCAACAAGAGAGAATTACCCTAAGGGGTGCATGTGTGAAAAAAGTGTGTTGATTTCAGGTATTTATCTTGGAGTTATGAGTGATCTATGTCCAATTTTATCTTGCCATACACGCTTAATTACTAGCAGTTTATAGGGTGCGGAAAGTAAATAGCGGAAATGTAAAGTGCGGAAAGATAAAGTCCTACGCTATTACATGGCTTTGGGGCAGATACATAATTGAAAGTGCGGAAAATAAAAGTCTTAATTAAACTATTACATTCCATAGACAGTTACATAATTGGAAAAGAAAAAGCAATAAAAATCGTCCGAATCAGTATAACCTGTGAACAGATGCAAAATCGGAAAACGGAAGAAAATTGTATAAGAAGAAAATGTTAGTAAAAATAAGTATTTTTGAATGAGAAAAGTTTTTGTGTTAATAATGACATTAATATGATAAAATAAATTTTTGAGAATTTTTGGAATTGATTTGATAATTAAAAAACAATTAAAAGCTATTTAAATGATTAATTAGCAATTAAATTAAATATGCATGCAAAAATAATAATTTTAATTTTAAAAATTAAATAAACATTTTTCTGATGATTATGCAAAAAATGAATTTTTTTTGGTGTTTTTTAAATGCATGATAAAAATTATTGAAGATAAATTAAATAGAATGAAAATATTAAAAGAAAAAAGAAAAATAGGAAAATATAAAAAAATATGTTAGTTTTCTAACTTGCAAAAATAAATGTCATAGCTGGGACTCGAACCGGTGACCTTCCCTTCATACCAACGCTTGACCAAGCTAGGCGTCCACGTGTTAGGAAAATACAACGAATTGTTTTTAAACGCCTCCGAATTCAAATTCACGAAGAACATCATCTTCTTCATTTGAATTAAGAATTTTACGCCTTGGTTCGGCCTATACAATTTCAAAATCTCATACAAGTAATATAAATGAATTGTGAGTACATGAATCGATTGCAAATTGAATTCTAAACACGATGGTGGTGGTCTTTTTGTCCAATTTTTCCGTTTTAAGGAAGCCCTAAATCGGTTCAGAAAACCCTAACAATGGCATATTTTGATTCAGGCCATGAAAATGCAATTTGATTGTCCAGATAGCTTGCAAACTTCAAACTAAACACAAATCAAACATCAAAACATGTTAAAAATGCATGATAAACAGAATTCGATTTTGACAAATATAAGAACAAACCAAAACTGGATTGCTCGATTCTTGATGCTTTTGAATGATGTAAGGGTCTGGAATGCTTCAAGGGATGTCAAGGAATGTGTTTGGATGCTTAAAACCGATTGAAACAAGTTGGAACTAGGGCTGCTAGTGACTTGTAGTGCACGGTTTTTTGACTTTAGGTTAGGGTTCTTTAAGGCAATTTTTCTGTTCTTTCTTGTGTGATATGCATTGTATATTTATAATGGATGAATATTGAGCTGATTTGAGGAACAAATAATCATCAAACAATGCAAAGATTATTTGATTTTGTACAAAATCAAATCTTATCTTTTTTGATCAATTTCAATCAATTTCTTGCCAAATCTTTGCAAATTTCGAAATTTGCCAGCTTGTGTGAGTTACTTGGATCTCAAGTATGAGAGAAAAATCAATTTTGCATTTAATTTTGATTTTATACCTTATTTTTTAATTTAATTTGTATTTAAATGAATAAATTCCAAATTAAATAGAAAAATAAAGCTAAAATTCGTGGCATTGGGCTTGGATGTTCCAAATTGTCTAAGGAACAAGTTTGAATGAAGAAAAACTAGGCCCATTTGCAAAAATTTTGATTTTTACAAGTATCTCTCTTTGTGCACTTCTTCAAAAATACCCAACTTGTGCAAGGTGTATTTTGCTCAATTTTCCACATTTTTGAGTGTTCTTGGACTTTTTAGAAAGCTCTAAGTGTCCTCTAACCAACTTATTTGGTTTCATCTCAATTGGAGTTTCCATGCTCAATAAATATTCAAAACAAAAAGTTGACTTTTTGTTGACTTTGAAAAGGACCTGTAATATTTTGATCCATACCTTCCAAATGAAGCATTTTTTTGAACATTCTTGTGATACATGAAGTTGTAGAGAATTGAATTTCCTTCAAAATGAGATGTGGTGGAAATTTTTTTGAGAAAGTATGCGGAAGTTATGCTCAGTCAAAGTTCAGTTGACTTTTCACTGAAAAACCCTAATTTGGAAAGTTTGACTTTTGTGCAAATCTTGAGTTTTCTTGATGAATCATGATCAACCCTTGATCAAATGATGAATGTAACTTCAAAATGAGGATGTTGACCAAAAATCAGGAAGTTTGACTGTATGTTGACCACAATTGACTTTTTGTCCAATACAACTGATTTTCAATCATCTGAGCAATTGTCTGAGGAAACTTGACTTGTGAGGCTTGAAACTTGACATGGAAGAATCTTTGAAGCATATGAGGAGGCATGATGACCATTGGAGATGTTGAAAGTCCATCTGGATCTGAGAATTTCCAAACCCTAGTTTGGGTTGATTGTCTAGGAGAGGGTTTGTCTGATCAACCCTTGAGGAATCCTTGAGTATGGATGTATGAAATGTTTTGAGAAGTAGGAGGGAAAATTTTGGGGTATGATAGCTGCCCCTGTTCAATCTTCTTGTATTGGAAGGGTTAGATTGGCGCGTCTGCCTTTCGTGACCTGGAGGTAGAAGATGATTGAACACTCGAGTACACCTGAAAATTTGCACTCGTTGTTAACTAATGATGCGGGAATGGGCTTACAGATGCCATTTGGAGAAGTTGGAGACTTCGTTGGGGAATGAGTCGTACGCTAGACTCGAGATTGTTGTTTGAATAGGAGAACTGACGGAGATGGGCTAAAGATGCCATCTGGAAAGATCGATGCTGGGGAGTGAGTCGTATGCTAGGCTCTGTAGACGTTCTTGAAAGTGAAAGGAGCATGGAGATGGGCTTAAGATGCCATCCGGAGGGAGTCGTACATTAGACTTCATGCTCAACTTTAAATGAAGTTATTGGTTTATATTGGTTTTTTAACCAAATATGCAGCATTCTGAAAGTGGAGAAATGTTGACAAGTAGTCAGAGATGGGCTTAAGATGCCATCCAAGGCAACCGAGTCGTACGCCAGACTCTGTAGTTGCTGTTGATAATAAGAGAGAGTCAGAATACATCTTCGTGGCTGATTACTCTGAGGGGATAGTAGTTGGCAAAATATGGACAACTTCCCTGTTGTGCTTCGGGTATTGGTCCCATGCCTGTTATCAGAGGATAACCTGTGATCGTTCAGATAGTTTTCCCGTATGGCTTCGGGTATTAATCCTGGATCTGTTGTCGGAGGACAACAAGGGCGGTCGTTTAGATAGTTTTCCCGTCTGGCTTCGGGCATTAATCCTGGACCAGTTGTCGGAGGACAACTAGGGCGGTCGTTTAGATAGTTTTCCCGTCTGGCTTCGAGCATTAATCCTAGACTAGTTGTCGGAGGACAACTAGGGCGATCGTTCAGATAGTTTTCCCGTCTGGCTTCGAGCATTAATCCTGGACCTGTTTGTTTCAGAAGTGATTTGCACCTGTTTTGGAAAAAACAAAAGAGACTTTGATAGGATATCGTTAGTTTTATGCAAAGTATGATGCATGACGATGTGTATGAATGACATATGCATATATTATCACTTTTATGAGTAATGTATGAATGATAGATGTTGTGGTATTTCAAAACATATCCATCTTGAGGAGGATGCGGATGTTCTGCTTGAGGATTCCTGACTTCTGTTTGGGGATGGAACGGATGGAAACCATGAGAAGAAAGATAACCTCGATTCCTCCGGTGTACGATCTGACCAAGTCTTGAGCCTAGATACTGTAGAGGGTGGTAGAGATCGAGATACGCGCTGCTAAGGGTCTTGTGCACAGACCCTGCTGGGGAGAAATTTGGGAGACGCTCTACTGGGGGTTTTACGCATAAATCCTGCTGGAGAGTATTTGATAGTTGCTGGGAGACCGGGTTAGAAGGATCTGGAGCCCGTTGAGATCTCTGGATGAGGAATAAAAGGTATAGGTTTCCTCCGGTGCACTATCTGACCAAGTTTCAGGTCTGGATACTGCTGTTGCCGGGGAGGTGATGATTGTCAAAAGATATTTTTGCTGGGGATACCTCTGCTGGTGATGAATCGTTACTGCTTGGAGACTGATGTAACATGGTTTAGTTAAGTGGAATCACTGCTCGGGGGCTACTGTATACTCCGTTGGGGAAGGTTTGTAGTGAGCGACGCCTCTGTGGGGATCATGCTCTGTGGGGAAAATGTTTTGGTGACTTTCGTCGTCATCTCAATTCCTGGAGACTATAGTAATTACCTTTGTATGTTCACTTTTCGCATGCTTGTGAATAGATTTTTACTGTCAGATACATATAATCGTTCAAAGCAAACGTTGGACTTTATGCAAACAACAATAGTGAACATTTGTAAAGAGAAAGAAACTTGTATTTATTTGAAAGGTGGCGTATGGCCAAGTATCTTGTACACAAGAAAGGTAAAAAGCTATGCGGAAACAATCTCGTTAAGTTCCAACTATGCTAGTACTCATATATTTCAACTATCTCATCTCCTTTGTCGAGAAAGTGGTGAATTGATTTTTCCATTTGAATCTTGAATCTTTGATAGTAGTGCAGATAGGTGATCTGGACGAGACATAGTCGTACACTTAAATCCCTAACTTTTGCCTAGACCGCCCTTTCGGGTTTTCAATCTACCGGGATACCCTTTTTTGCCCAAGCCGCCTTTTCAGGTTTTCGACTTGCCGGGTGTACATGTTTTGTACATGTTCAGTCGACCTAGCGGGTCTCTTTTATGCGTAGTATTTTTTGACTATGTCTGCGTTCACAGGGTGTGGGAAGTCTTCACCATCCATGGTGCAAAGTGTCATAGCTCCGCCTGAAAATACTGTCTTGACTACAAATGATCCCTCGTAGGTGGGAGTCCATTTGCCCCTGGGATCACCTTGTGGAAGAATGATGCGCTTGACTACTAGATCACCAACTTGGTAGACTCGGTGCTTGACCTTCTTGTTAAATGCTCTGATCATTCGCTTCTGATAGATCTGTTCATGGCAGATGGATGCGAGTCGTTTCTCATCAATCACATTAATCTGGTCAAGGCGAGTTTGGATCCAATCATCTTCGCCTAACGCTGCGTCCTGGAGGACTCTGGTAGAGGGTATCTGAACCTCGATGGGTAGGACTGCTTCCATACCGTACACAAGAGAGAAGGGGGTTGCCCCTGTTGATGTTCGTACTATAGTGCGATAACCATGAAGAGCGAATGGTAACATTTCATGCCAATCTTTGTAAGTCACTGTCATCTTCTGTATGATCTTCTTAATGTTCTTGTTGGCGGCTTCCACAACGCCATTCATCTTAGGTCGATAAGGAGAAGAGTTGTGATGCTTGATCTTGAACTGCGTGCAGAGTTCGGTGATCATCTTATTGTTGAGATTAGAGCCATTATCTGTGATAATCCTTCAGGGAGTGCCATATCGACAGATGAGGTTATGCTTGATGAAACGAGCCACAACATTCTTGGTAACAGATGCAAACGAGGCTGCCTTTACCCACTTGGTGAAATAGTCAGTTGCCACAAGGATGAAACGATGTCCGTTGGAAGCTGTGGGCTAGATTTCTCCAATCATGTCAATTCCCCACATTGCAAAAGGCCAAGGATCATTAAGAACATTCAGAGTCTTGAGATGCGTGCACTTTGTGCATAAATCGGCATTTGTGACAAGATCGAGCATAGCGGTGACAATCGACTTCCATGGTGGACCAATAGTAACTTTGTTCTCAAAATCTTCTTAGCCATTGTATGACCGGAGTGGGTACGAATGCGCCTTCGTGTAACTCTTCCATAATACGTTCATTTTTCCGGTCTACAGTGAAAAGCCAAATCGTGATTGCGTTTGTATAAGATGTCGTTCTTTGAGGAAGAATTTGGATGCGAACCTTCTTAGAAACTTCTTATCGTTGAGATGCCTTGGGATATTCACGAGTCTCAGATACCTCTTCACATCGTAGTACCAAGGTTTTCCTCGTATCAAGCTCATAACAATATCTTTGGTTCGTCAAACCTCTCAATGATGATCAGGGAGCCTCGTTATCCCATCGACCTTGAACATAGATGACATAGTAGCCAATCGCTTGTGATTCTCTTCTCGTGGAATATGATTGAAAGTAATCTCTTGAAATAGGGATCAAACTCAAAACATGCTCGATATGGAATGAGATTCGGATGCTTCGTATCCACATAATCGGTGATCACTAAAGTGAGTCTCCATATACTTGTAAGAACACGATTCTTAAGTCAATAGCGACTTTAATACCCATGATGCAGCCGTATTCGGCCATGTTGTTAGTGCAATGAAACATAATCTGGCGGTGAAAGGAATAGGAGATGTAATGATGGCGCCAATGCCATTGCCAAGTGAGTTTGAGGCTCCATCAAAGACCATGGTCCATCGGGATCCTTGTTCGGTCCTTTATGCGGGCTGGCTCTTCTTCTGTAACTAGTAAAACATCTTCGTGAAATTGAATGCATAGTGATAGTCATCTACTTGATGAGCCAAATGATGGCTACTACACTTCCTTTGATTGCTTTACGAGAAGTATCTTGGATGTCATATTCGTCAAGATCATTTGCCATCTTGCTATTCTTCAGGAGAGAGTGGTTTCTCAAATATGTATTTTATCGGATCCATCTTGGAAATCAACAAGGTAGTGTGAGTCAACATATCTTGTCTTAGTCGGCGAGCAGCCAAAGCGCAAGTTTTCTCGGTGAGTATCTTGTTTCACGATCGGTAAACTTTGCTAAGGTAGTATATTGCATACTCTTTTCGACGGACTCGTCATGTTTCCCACACACACCCCATTGGTTCTCTAACAACATCAAGTACATGATAAGAGGTCTTCCTTGACGGCATCGGGATATGAGGATTACGTAGGTACTCCTTGATTTTGTCAAAAGCGATCTGGCAATTGTCGTTCCATTCTACCACTTGATCTTTCTTTAGTAACTTGAAGATGGGCTCACAAGTAGCAGTTAGATGTGCAATGAATCTGGCAATGTAATTTAATCGGCCGAAACCTCGACTTCCTTCTCGGTGCGGGGAGTTGGCATCTCTTGAATAACTTTAACTTTGGCGGGGTCAACCTCAATACCTTTCCCACTGACAACAAACCCTAGGAGTTTACGATCGACTCAAAGGTGCACTTGTTGGGATTAAGTCTCGATCTGCTTCTTGACCTATCGAACAATTTAGTAGATGATCAAGATGTTCTTCTTGATGCGTGATCGAGCTATCATGTCGTCGGCGTAGACCTCTATCTCGTGATGAATCATGTCATGAAATAATGTCACCATATCGATAAGTGGCGCTGCGTTCTTTAGTCCAAATGGCATAACCTTATAAGAAGTGCCCAGTGTAAGTAGTCTTCTCCATGTCTTGAGGCCATTTTGATCGATTGTAGGAGAAACCATCCATGAAGGAAAAACCTTATCTTTGGCGGTGTTGTCAACGAACATCAATATGAGGAAGTGGGAAATCATCTTTCGGACTCGCTTTGTTCAAATATCGTAATCCACACATTCGAACCTTGCCATCCTTCTTGAGTACGGGTACCACGTTTGCAACCCATTGCGGATAGGAAGTACTAGGAAACCGCGTTGAGCGCTTCATGACTTGGCTTTGATTTTCTCGGACATCTCGGGACGTCACGGACCTTCTATTTCAGGGAGAAAACCTTCTTTTGTAATCGGTGTACCACAATATCAATGTCTAGACACGGCATGTCTTCGTATGACCAAGCAAAAACCTCAATGTAGTCTCGTAGCATCGAACCAACCTTTTTAACTGTTCTCAAGACCCGCTCCTACCTTGATCTCTTTCATCTTCATGGTACCCAATTCACAACCTCAACATGCTCTTTGTGGGTATAACTCGCTCTTCTTCTTTGTAGCGATCGGCAAGTTCTCGGCACTTCACAATCTTCCCACTTTCTTCTTGACTTGGTAGATCGGATTATCGAAGTCATATTTAGCAATAGCATAGTATCAACGAGATTGAGTGATTATTGTATCACGTGGGTGTGTGTAAGAAACACATAGCTTTTGAAGGGGTGATAAAGTAAGGAAAGCAAAAAGAATGCAAAAGTCCAACGATTTTATTGAATGAAAATATGCAAATGATAATAACCCTCACAAGCGAGCCATGATGCCGGCAAGGCACTAGGCTTTAGAGTTTAGAGTTTATTGTTCAAAACATAGAAAATCTGACAAAACAAAACAAGAGCAATTACTCATGACTAAAGGAGATTGGTATAGCGTCTTGATCTTCCAATTCTTTGAGTCCGTTATGCGGAGTTAGGAAGATCCACTGTTGATGTCGAAGTCGTGGTCATCGTCTTCTATAGCATGGATTCCACTGCGTCGGAAAGGAAGTTGGCGACACGTTCGCGTATCATCTTCGACCTTTGATGGTGAAGCCTAAACCGGTCTTATCGGTTTGAAAGGAAGATCGGGGTGACCCCAAATAGTACTACCTTCTTCAAGCTGCGGCTTGGGCATCCTTGTGAGGTCATCCTAGGTGGAACTTGCGTAACCGGGAGTGGGGAGAGTCAGGCATGACTGGGATTGTTTCAAAAGCTTGACGGTCTCGTTGAATTCACCTCCATCTCGAGATATCGGAATGATTGTAGATGGTGACCATATATTCTTCTTCACCACACTTGTAACAACCTTCCCTTTCACGGGTACTTGATTTCGATGCAAGGTAGAGTATGCCTTTGCCCATGTATCAAGGCAGTAGGCAAGAGTAAGGACGGATGTCCATGACAAAAGTGGAATCAAAAGTGGGAACCGACTTTAGCGGCGAATAGCTCTCCAATCTTGTTCGCTTAGAACCATCAAAAGCTCTCACAATTACATCATGGGTCTCGAGAACCAACCCTTGATATCAAGCGATCAAAAGCAATCTTGGGAGGATATTCGAGAACCGGTATCCACCAAAACATGAGACAATGTAGCGCCTTGCATTCAAGAGATGTGCAAGGCTTTGTTGTCTTTCCTCAAATCGACATCGAGAGAAGCCTATGCGTTGTTGGCAGGCTAGCAATACAAACTTCAAACGGTGGTGGTAGTGTCTTGTGAGTACGTGAGCATTCCTCGGGAACTTCACCAAGGCGTTAGCGTGAGCCTCGAGCAAAGAAAGAGCAAGCATGGAGATCTTGGACCAGTCTGTCTACTATTCCACAATATTGTAGTCACTCTTCTTGATAATCTTGAATTTCCTCCATTTCGTTTAGAGGTGTCTTGACAACTTCCTTTGGTACTTGGTGGCGGGATGAGACCTTTGGTTCTTTCCTCTAGCTTGGGAATGGGTTGAATAGCTAGGATGCAGTGGCATGTCTTTGGAGGAGAGATATCGGAGAATACCCCGATTCGGTCACTTTACTTGATCCGGTGATGTTGTCGATGTCGGGAATGGTAGCTTCAACTGTAAGATCTTCAATGGTCAGAGGGTCTTGCTTGACGCCATGATAGTAAACATCAGCTCCATAGTTCCAAGGAATAGCTTTGTCGGGAATATGGAACTGGTGGGAGAAGTAATGATGAGGGTGCCACTCTAGGCACAGGATCGTGAGAGGAAATCCTTATGGTGTTAATATCGGCATAGTCTTACGGGAAATCGTCACCCCATCGGTCACCTTAACATCTTCAATAGGAATCTTGTAGCTTTCAGGAACAATGTACTTCACCATGTAATCGTACTTTCCACTGGGCTGCCCCAAGGTATCCCACACAGATGGTGTAGTTTCGTTCGCATTGTCAATCTTCAACTTAGACATTTCTTCACATAGCTTACGCACGGTGGCTTGAAATAGTATCTCACGGTTATCCATCATACCTTGAACCGTCTTCTCGACCAAGCACTGACCATCAGTGCGGATGGGCACCAACGACAATTCTCTGGCATCTGGATTGACACCGACTTCGACAAATTCTTCTTAACAGTCATCGGAGGAGCGGTCAAGTCATCTATGTTGAAAACATAAGTATCTTCACTGACATTGGAACTCTTGTCATGATTAGGCATAGGCGCGTTAATCACATTCGGTCTCAGCGGAGGATCAAACTCAATGCTTAGCTTCAATCATATCTTGAATCTTGTTCTTGAGCCCAACAATCATCGATTACTATGTCACAGGCTATTGGAATGGTAAGCACACTTAGCATTAGGATTGTATCTCGGAGAGGAAGTGTTGACATTCGAGGAGGATCCTCGGTGTCGACTCGCTTTCAACATGTGTTGCAAGGCTTGCGAAAATGGCATGTTGATCTTTGTAAAGCTGTCTTCGTGGCGCGTTCGACTCGGCGTTGTCTCGTGAGTTGTCTTGATGTGGGATTGGAGATCTGGCCCCAGTTAGTAGCGGTCGGTCTTGGCTCGGCTTTTCGACCATACAGCATTAGTTTCTTTCTTACAGCAAAGATCTCTTTGCGACATTTGAAGATGACTCTACACGATCTTCCCACTCTTGATACCGGCTTCAATCGCTCTCTGTCGATATCGGTTCGGTGAATCCGGTGAGGAGTTTCAATCGGATGATTGAAGAGCGGGCTGTTAGTGTTCCCATAAACATATCAACCAACTCCCTATTGGACAAGGGTGGTTGAACTACTGCTAGATCTCTCCATTTACGAGCATACTCCTTGAACTTCTCATCACGACCCATAGACATGCTTTGTAGTTGCATGCGAGTGGGTGTCAATTCGACATTATACTCATTATGCAGAAAGCATCTGTCAAATCACTCCAAACGGATTCGGTCATTCTCTGGTGATAATACCACTCCAATTGAGTCCGGACAAACTCTCTTGAAAATAGTGCATCCACAATTTACATCATCGGTGTGGGGATTGATCTTTTGGACATAGGATTTCAAATGCAGCTTAGGGCAAGACATGCCATCATACTTAGAAAAAGTTGGAACTTTGAACTTGGGAGGAATCACAACACGAGGACAAGACTCGAGATCATCAAAATTCAGCCGGACATCTTGAGTTTTCCACGACATTGAGACGGTCTTCAAGTTGTTTGTACTTGTCATCTTCATGAGTATTGGCCATTATCATAGTCTTTCTCAGGCTCATGTTGGCTGCCTTCGCCATCACCCTTGTTATTTTGCTCATCCTCCTTCTTGACACTTCCTTCGAAGAGCTCAATTCGACTAACCACTCTAGGACCACCTTTGTAGCGTCGCCCATGTTGAAGACCAACAACCTTCTTCTTCTGTTGATGAGCTTCTTCAAATCTTCTTGGCCTTGGACCAAGTGGTAAACATCTGCTGGCCCAGGCATTACGAGCACGAAGATCTTTGTGATGTTCAAGAGCCATTTACTAAAATAAATAGCGAGCAAATGAGAAAACCAATCTTCAATGTACTGTGATGCAATGTTATGCTATGATATGCAATGTTTATGCGGATGCAATGCAATATTTTCAAGGACCTTAGAGATTTAAATTTGTTAAACAAGCAATGAACAAACATTTATTAGTACTCTTTTATTCTTTTCTTTTTTAAGTACAAAGATAGTTCAAAACAATAAAGAAAAGCATATAAATCCTAAAGCTCTAAGTCTCCCATGGGCTTCCTCTTGGTGCCGAGATAGGCGTTGATGCTTCGCTCCTCGTGAAGTAGCTTTATCACTCTAGCACTTTCTTCTCACTTGCATAACACGAGCTTCAAAGGTATCCCTTTCTTTTTAAAATGAATCGGGATCTCTTCAAGTCTTCAAAATCGGTAGGCATGTAGGGATGGAGAGCGGTATAAGTCGTCACCTATAGCAGGTTCCATAATTCTTGGTAAAGCAGACGTGAATGGCATCATGAGGTTTTGAGCTCGAGCTCGCACCCATTTGAGGTAAGGTTCCCAAGGAATGGAGTTATGGTGCCCCAAAGTCTTGGTATCGATCTTCTTTACCATGCCCCAGCGTGTATAAACCTTCATCGGTGATCGGAGATCGTGAGTATAATCGAACACAATATCTTGGAGAAGCATATCGTGGGGCCATCTCTTGAGCAAAACCAAGTGACGTAGAGCTAAAGAAGGGTTGTAAGTAATACCTCCCTTATACCAAGTAGCGGTACATTAGGAATTCTCCACGCTCAATGAAGGTGAAGTCCTTTTGAGAGAAAAGACTCCAACGGATATCGGAATGAGAGAGTGACATTAACCTTTGAGACCATCTCAACCTTTGTTCATTCTTCAAAGCGATGGAGGAAGGTGCGAAATAAACCACACAGAAAGCAGCGGTATGCAACACATGAGAGTTCCTTGTCTCTTAGTAATGCAGTGTGGAGAATGCGAGAATATCTCCAAGTAAAGTAGCCTTTGATTACGGGTGAAACAACTTGATGGCGTTGACATCTATGAATTGATCAAGTTAGGGAATAGAACCAAACCATAGATTAGTAAGGCCACAATGTCTTGAATGCATGGAAACTCATAACTTTGAGGAATTCTCGGGCTTTCTTTATCGAATTTGGCAAGTAAACCCTTAACTCCATACGGTTTCCCAATTGGCTTGAATGTCGGCGCTTAAGATGTAAAGCGGATGCGATGTCTTCGTACCTAGAAACCTTTTCTAGACGGTGAATGGCATTTGATCAAGAATAGGTACCCCAGTAGCTTAGAGAACTCTTCAAGGTAGGAACTAGCGATAATCAGGAATGTAAAGCAATGGTGTTTCGGATCGAAGAACTGGAATAGGACATGCATCATATCTTCTTCAAAGGGAGATAACCAAATCAAGTAGATAACCATGTCTCTTGATGGGCCGAGCATGATCGAGAATTTACGAAACCAATTCTTTGAGCTGAGAAGGTATACCCATGAAGTTGATTCGGATAGTCTTTCTAGAAGCCATAATTCCCTACAAAACAGAGCAAAGATAAATCCCTAGGTCCTTGAAATAGTTATAAATGATATGCAATGCAAATGATGTCATGATGTCATGTTTGGCACACACAAACAATTCACACAATGAGCCTAACTTTAAGGCTTGCATGAGGTATATGTGATTACCCCACCAAAAGTTTGAGTTGGTTCATCTTGTCCTATAATAGTAACCGGGTTCTAGGAATCTCACATCATTGATCTTTCTCGTAGGCGTTTATTTCAATCGACTACCAAGTGGTCGACGAAAATATCCCAAAGTCGGATCTCAATGAGCGTAGCATCAGTATCGACCAACCTCGGTCTACACCAAAGTCGGCCATCTCACTACCTTCAATGGCCAAGATGGGTCAATTAACGTTCTAAAAGTTTAGTTAGTGCTTGATGACACCACTGAAGCCAAATACTATCCTCAACTTGGAAATGAAGAGTATCGGGACATCCAAGTGTCACACTAACGTAGCCATCATGTTGACCGTTTGGTATCGTCTAACGTTCGCGACGATTTATTGCTACTTACCTAAAAGGAAACCGGATCCGGTGTAGGATCCCAACAATATAATACCCAAGCAAACCTTAAAGATAAAGCATACAAATCAAGCGAAAACGATAAAAGTGATCTAGAAATCCCTAAGTCATTCTCTCTTTTAGGGTGTCTCCCGTGATCGCGATTACGTAACACGGTGAACCGACTTTGTAGGTTTTGTATCGCAAATGTGCGGATAGCAAGTCGCCACCGACTTTTCTTTTATCCAATTAAGGGAAGGTAAAAGTACAGAAAAAGACCTTTGTTAGATTACGAAGGGAGAAGGTTATGAAAAGGGAAGGTATTAGCACCCCTTTCCATCTGTAGTTATCTACGGGCTCTTAGTTGCTCTTAGATCACTTTAAAATTGTGTTTTCTGTGTGTTTGACAAAAATGGTTTGGAAAGGCATTTCTCTTTGACTTTGTAATGATTCATGTAGGAATGTATACAAAGTGTTTGGAAATGTTTCGTTTTTGAAAAGAGTTTGAACTTTGACAAAAGTGTGAGGTGCAAAAAGTATTTGATTTGAGCGAGCAACTAAAAGTCTTATTACCTACTCAGAATTGGTCGTTTTCTTATTGTTTTACTTTCCTTTAGAATAGCGTTATCCATACCATTAGTTGGTAGGTAACTCTATTTGTTGGATGTAAGCGGGACATTCGAAGGGACATCTGATGGTCATAGAAAGCAACTTGTAGGAAGTATCCTAGCACGTTCGAAGGGACTATCATCATTTTTTTGTAGGCGACAATCGAGGGTCAAGATCATGTATTCGGAGGCGACATCGTGGGTCTTATGATCTTTGTATCGAAGGGACTATGATGATTTGTTTGAAGGCAACGGTGCTAGGATACCTCTACGTTCGAGGGACATGACCATTTGTATTTGTAAAGGCAACGAGAGAGAATGACCCTAAGGGGTGCATGTGTGAAAGAGTGTGTTGATTTCAGATATTTTATCTTGAAAATTAGTGTGAGCTATGTTCAATTTTATCTTGCCATACACGCCTAATTACTAGCAGTTTATAGGGTGCGGAAATTAAAATGCGGAAATGTAAAATGCGGAAAGATAAATCCTACGCTATTACATGGCTTTGGGGCAGATACATAATTTAAACTTGCGGAAAATAAAAAGCCCTAATTAAAACTATTACATCCCATGAGCAATTACATTATTGAAGAAAAAAAAACGATAAAGAAAAATCGTCCGAAACGGGATAACCTGTGAAAAGATGAGAAATCGGAAAATACGAGAGAAATCGAATAAGAGAAAAATATTAGTAAAAATGCAAATTTTTGAATGAGAAAAATATTTCATGCTGGAAATAACATAAATATGCTAAAATAATTTTTTGGGATTTTTTGGATGCAATTTAATAATTAAAAACTAATTAAAAGTGATTTAAATGGAAAATTATGAATAAAATTAAATATGCATGCAAAATAATATTTTTTAATTTTATAAATTAAATAAACATTTTATGAAAATAAATGCAAAAGGAAAAATATTTTTGATGATTTTTAATGCATGAGAAAAATTATGAAAAAGAATTAAAATGAATGCAAAATATTAAATAAATAAGAAATATAGAAAATATGAAAAAAGTTTGAAGTTTGTAAAAAGAAATCAAAACCGGTCCCTGTGAGGTTCGAACTCGTGACATGGGAGAGCATCTATCAACAGGAAGCGCCTTAACCAACTGAGCCAGCGTGCACGTGTGTTTGGAAATCGGAGCGAGTAGATTACAAGCACGCGTCTCATCCCCATTGCCTCGTCTCCGCGCCAAGCTTCGTCTTCCCCGATTTGAATTTTGAAAATTCGGTGCCATTGTTCGACCTTCGTCCAGGCAAATTGAAAATCACACAGATAATATAAATGAATTCTAAGGCCATGGTTCGATTCAGACATCATTCAGATACAGCGGTAATAGTCTAAGTGGTCCAATTTATCCCATTAGCAAAACCCTAAATCATGTCCGGAACCCTAGCCATGGCAATTCGAGTTTCGGCCATAGAAATCGATTAACTTGCGGATAAACTTGCAAACTTATCACGATCACAAAAACAACAATGAAACATGTTAATAATGCATGATTATGAAATCAATTTTGAAAAAGATGAACAAACCAAATCGGTTTTCGAGTTTCTTGATGGTTTTAGGCAAAGTAAAATCTGAATGCTTCGAGGATGCCAAGCAATGTATGAGATCCTCAAAAGCAATTGAAAATTTGGATCAATGGCTGCTAGTAGCTTGTATATACGGTTTCTTGAGCTTCAATAGGGTTTCTCGGTCCATTTTCTACCCTAATTCGTGTGGCATGAGTTGTGTATATATAGTAGAAGGATTCGAGTTGTTTTGAGAAAGAATCAATCACTAATCAATGCAAATCAAATTTGATTTTGTACAAAATCAAATTTTCATTTTGATTAATTTTCAATCAAATCTTGCCATATCAATCAAATTTCGAAATTTCTGGCTTTATTGAGTTGCTTGGCTCTCAAAGAAGAGAAAAATCAAGTTTGCATTTAATTTTGATTTTATACTTTATTTTAAATTTAATTTGTATTTAAATGAATAAATTCCAAATTAAATAGAAAAATAAAATAAAAATTCGTGGCATTGGGCTTGGATATTCCTAATTGCATAAGGAACAAGTTTGGATAAAGAAAAAGTAAGCCCATTTGACAAATTTTTTATTTTTAGAAGTATTTCTCTTTGTGCACTTCTTCAAAATTGCCCAACTTGTGATTGGTGTATCTTGCTCAATTTTCCACATTTATGAGTGTTCTTGGACGTTTTGGAAATCTCTAAGAGTCCTCTAACCAACCTTTTTGGTCTCATCTCAATTGGAGTTTCCATTCTCAATATATCTTCAAACAAAATGTTGACTTTTTGTTGACTTTGAAAAGGACCTGTAATGTTTTGATCCATACCTCTCAAATGAAGCATTTTTTGAACATTCTTGTGAGACATTAATTTGTAGAGAATTGAATTTCCTTCAAAACAAGAGGTGGTGGAAAAATTTCTGAGAAAGTATGAAGAAGTTATGATCAGTCAAAGTTCAGTTGACTTTTCTCAAAGAAACCCTAATTTAGAAAGTTTGATTTTTGAGCAAATCTTGGGTTTTCTTGATGAATCATGATCAACCCTTGATCAAATGATGAATGTAACTTCAAAATGAGGATGTTGACCAAAAATCATGAAGTTTGTTGTATGTTGACCACAGTTGACTTTTGTCCAATCGATTGATTTTCAACCATCGAGCAATTATGAGAAACTTGACTTGTGAAGCTTGAAACTTGACATGGAGAACATTTGAAGCATATGAGGAGGCATGATGAACATTGGAGATGTTGGAAATCCATTTTGATCTGAGAATGACCAAACCCTAGTTTGGGTTGATTGTCTAGGAGAGGGTTTGTCTGATCAACCCTTGAGGAATCCTTGAGTATGGATGTATGGAATGTCTTGAGAACATGGAGGGCAAATTTTGGGGTATGACAAACGGGCCTGTCAGTGTTCCCATAAACATATCAACCAACTCCCTATTGGACAAGGGTGGTTGAACTCTGCATGCTAGATCTCTCCATTTCTGAGCATATTCCTTGAACTTCTCATCACGACCCATAGACATGCTTTGTAGTTACATGCGAGTGGGTGTCAACTCAGCATTGTACTCATACTGCCTGTAGAAAGCATCTGCTAAGTCACTCCAATACGGATACGGTCATTCTCTGGTGATAATACCACTCCAAGAGTTAGGACAAACTCTCACGGAAATAATGCATCCTGACTTTCTATCATCGGTGTGGGGATTAATCTTACGAACATAGGACTTCAAATGTAGCTTGGACAAAATGCCATCATACTTGGCAAAAGTGGTAACTTTGAACTTGGGAGGAATCACCACACGGAGCGACTCGGATCATCAAAATTCAGCCGGACATCTTGAGTTTTCCACACATTGAGACGGTCTTCAAGTTGCTTGTACTTGTCATCTTCATTAGAGTGGTCATTATCATAGTGATCTTCTCTCTCTTCTCGGACTCACTGGCTGCCTTCTTCATTGCCCTTGACCTCCCTCATTCTTGACACTTCCTTAGAGCTCTGTCAGGTGACCACTTTAGGACCACCTTTGTAACGTCTGCCCATGTTGAGAACACCAACGACCTTCTTCTTTCATTGATGAGCTTCTTGGATCTTCTTGGCCTTGGACCAAGTGGTGAACATCTGTTGGGCCAGCATTACGAGCTTGGAGAGATCCTTGACGATCTGTTCAAGAGCCATTTACGCTAAAATAAATAGCGAGAGGATGAAAACCAATCTTCAATGTACTGTTATGAGATGTTATGCCATGATATCGATGTTTATGCAAATGTAATGCAATGTTTTCAAGGACCTTAGAGATTTAAATTTGTTAAACAAGCACGAACAAACATTCATTAGTTCTCTTTTATTCTTCTTCTTTTAAGTACAAAGATAGTTCAAAACAATAAAGAAAAGCATAAAAATCCTAAAGCTCTAAGTCTCCATGGGCTTCCTCTTGGTGCCGAGGTAGGCGTTGATGTTTCGCTCCTCGTGAAGTAGCTTTGTCAACTCTAGTACCTTCTTCGCTTGCATAACGAGCTTCAAATGTATCCTTTCTTCTTTAAAATGAATCCGGGACCTCTTCAGTCTTCAAAATCGGTAGGCATGTTAGGATGGAGAAGCGATTATAGATCGTCACCTATAGCAATAGGTTCCATAATTATTGGTAAAATAGGCGTGAATGGCATCATGAGGTTTTGAGCTCGAGCTCTCACCCATTTGAGGTAAGGTTCCCAAGGAATGGAGTTTTGGTGTCCCAAAGTCTTGGTATCAGCCTTCTTTACCATGCCCCAAGCGTGTATGAACCTTCGTCGGTAATTCTGGAGATCGTGGTTGTAATCGAACACAATATCTTGGAGAAGCATATCATGAGGACCATCTCTTCGAGCAAAACCAAACTGACGTAGAGCTAAAGAAGGGTTGTAAGTAATACCTCCCCTTATCTTAGGAGTGGTACATTAGGGAATTCTCCACAACGCTCAATGAAGGTGAAGTCCTTTTGAGAGAAAAGACTCCAACGGATATCTGAATGAGAGAGTGACATTAGCCTTTGAGACCACTTCAATCTTTGTTCATTCTTCAAAACTGATGGAGGAAGGTGCGAAATAAACCACCTGGAAAGTAACGGTATGCAACACATGAGAGTTCCTTGTCTCTTAGTAGTGCAGTGTGGAGATAATGTAGAATGTCTCCAAGTAAAGGAGGCAGGATTACAGTAAGAAACAACTTGATGGCGTTGATATCTATGAATTGATCCGAATTAGGAAATATAACCAAACCATAGATTAGCAAGGCCACAATGTCTTCGAATGCATGGAAACTCATAACTTTGAGGAACTCTCGGGCTTTCTTAATTAAGAACTTGGCAAGTAAACCCTTAACTCCGCTTCTTGTTTCCCAATTGGCTTCAATGTCTGAGTGTTTTAGATGTAAGGCTGATGCAATGTCTTCATACTTAGGAACCTTTTCTAAGGTGAATGGCATTTGGTCAAGAATAGGTACCCCAGTAGCTTAGATAACTCTTCAAGGTAGGAACCAACGATAATCTGGGAATGTAAAGCAATGATGTTTGGATCAAAGAAGGAATAGGACATGCATCATATCTTCTTCAAAACTGGAGATAACCAAGTCAAGCAGATAACCATGTCTTTTGATGAACTGGGCATGATCGGGAATCTCTGAAACCAATTCTTTGAGCTGAGAAGGTATACCCATCAAGTTGATTCGATAGTCTTTCTAGAAGCCATAATTCCTACAAAGCGAGCAAAGATAAATCCTAGGTCCTTGAAATAGTTAGAAATAATATGCAATGCGATGATGTCATGATGTCATGTTTAGCACACAAACAATTCACACAATGAGCCTAGGTTTAAGGCTTGCATGAGGTATAGTGATTACCCACCAAAAGTTTGAGTTGGTTCATCACATCCTATAATAGTAACGGGTTCTAGGAATCTCATATCATTGATCTTTCTCGTGGCGTTTATTTCAATCGACTACAAGCGGTCGACCGAAAATATCTCAAAGTCGATCTTAATGAGCGTAGCATCGAGTATCGCCAACCTCGGTCTACACCAAAGCCGACCATCTCACTACTTTCTAATGGCCAAGATGGGTCAATTAAGGTTCTAAAAGTTTAGTTAGTGCTTGATGACACCACGAAGCCAAATATTATCCTCGACTTGGGAATGAAGAGTATCGGGACATCGAAGGGTCACACTAACATAGCCATCAAGTTGGTTTCGATATCGTCTAGCAGTCGCGATGATTTATTGCTACTTACCTAAAAGGCAGGATTGGTGTAGGATCCCCACAAATATAATACCAAGCAACCCTTAAAGATAAAGCAAGCAAGTCAAGCGAAAGCAATAAAAGTGATCTAAAAATCCCTAAGGTATTCTCTCTTTAGGGTGTCTCCCGCAAAGTCGCGATTACATGTCTGGTGAAGCGACTTTGAGATTTTGTCGCAAATATACGGATAGCAAAGTCGCCACCGACTTTTCTTTTATCAATTAATGGAAGGTAAAAGTACGGAAAAACACCTTCGTTAGATTACGAGTAAGGAGAAGGTTATGAAAAGGGAAGGTATTAGCACCCCTTTCCATCCGTAGTTATCTACGGGATCTTAGTTGCTCTTAGATCAATTTAAAAATTGCTTTCTGTGTGTTTGACAAAAAATGTTTTGAAAAGGCATTTCGCTTTGACTTTGTAATGATTCATGTAGGAATGTATACAAAGTGTTCGGAAATGTTTCGTTTTTGAAAAGAGTTTGAACTTTGACAAAAGTGTGAGGTGTGAAAAAAGTATTTGATTTTGAGCAAGCAACTAAAAGTCTTATTACCTACTCATAATGGTTGTTTCCGTGTTATTTTACGTTCCTTTAGAATAGCGCTATCCATACCATTAGTTGGTAGGTAACCCTATTCGTTGGATGTAAGCGGGACATTCGAAGGGACATCGGATGGTCATAGAAGGCAACTTGTAGGGAATATCCTAGCACATTCGAAGGACTATCATCATTTTTTGTAGGCGACAATCGAGGGTCAAGATCATGTATTCGTAGGCGACATCGTGGGTCTATGATCTTTGTATCGAAGGGACTATGATGATTTGTTTGAAGGCAACGGTGCTAGAATACCTCTACGTTCGAGGGACATGACCATTTGTATTCGTAAGGCAACGAGAGAGAATTACCCTAAGGGGTGCATGTGTGAAAAGAGTGTGTTGATTTCAGGTATTCATCTTGGAGTTATGAGTGATCTATGTCCAATTTTATCTTGTCATACACGCCTAATTACTAGCAGTTTATAGGGTGCGGATAGTAAATATCGGAAATATAAAGTGCGGAAAGATAAAGTCCTACGCTATTACATGGCTTTGGGGCAGATACATAATTGAAAGTGCGGAAAATAAAAGTCCTAATTAAACTATTACATCCCATAGGCAGTTACATAATTGGAAAAGAAAAGCAATAAAATAAATGCGAATCGGTATAACCTGTGAACAGATGCAAAATCGGAAAACGGAAGAAAATTGCATAAGAAGAAAATGTTAGTAAAAATAAGTATTTTTGAATGAGAAAAAGTTTTTGTGTTAATAATGACATTAGTATGATAAAATAAATTTTTGGGAATTTTTGGAATTGATTTGATAATTAAAAAACAATTAAAAGCTATTTAAATGATTAATTAGCAATTAAATTAAATATGCATGCAAAAATAATAATTTTAATTTTAAAAATTAAATAAACATTTTTCTGATGATTATGCAAAAAATGAATATTTTTTGGTGTTTTTTAAATGCATGATAAAAATTATTGAAGATAAATTAAATAGAATGAAAATATTAAAAGAAAAAAGAAAAATAGGAAAATATAAGAAAATATGATAAAAATTATTGAAGATAAATTAAATAGAATAAAAATATTAAAAGAAAAAATAAAAATAGGAAAATATAAGAAAATATGTTAGTTTTCTAACTTGCAAAAATAAATGTCATAGCTGGGACTCGAACCGATGACCTTCCCTTCCATGCGCCTTGACCAACGGGTTAGGCGTCACGTGTTAGGAAAATACAGAATTGTTTTTAAGCAAACTCACAGGAATTCAAATTCACTTGAAGAACATCATCTTCTTCATTTGAATTAAGGAATTTTCGTCGACCTTGGTTCGGCCTTTCATACAATTTCAAAATCTCATACAAGTAATATAAATGAATTGTGAGTACATGAATCGATTGCAAATTGAATTCTAAACACGATGGTGGTGGTCTTTTTGTCCAATTTTTCCGTTTTAAGGAAGCCCTAAATCGGTTCAGAAAACCCTAGCAATGGCATATTTCGATTCAGGCCATGAAAATGCAATTCGATTGTCCAGATAGCTTGCAAACTTCAAACTAAACACAAATCGAACATCAAAACAGGTTAAAAATGCATGATAAACAAAATTCGATTTTGAAAAATATAAGAACAAACCAAAACCGGATTGCTCGATTCTTGATGCTTTTGAATGATGTAAGGGTCTGGAATGCTTCAAGGGATGTCAAGAAATGTGTTTGGATGCTCAAAACCGATTGAAACAAGCTGGAACTAGGGCTGCTAGTGACTTGTAGTGCACGGTTTTTTGACTTTAGGTTAGGGTTCTTTGAGGCAATTTTTCTGTTCTTTCTTATGTGATATGCATTGTATATTTATAATGGATGAATATTGAGCTGATTTGAGGAACAAATAATCATCAATCAATGCAAAGATTATTTGATTTTGTACAAAATCAAATCTTATCTTTTTTGAATCAGATTGCTTTGCCGCCGTCACTTGCGAATCTGCATGATGTTTTTCATGTGTCTCAGCTGAGGAAGTACATTGCGGATCCGTCTCATGAGATTCGGGTAGATGACATACAGTGCAGAGAATTTAAGCGTGGGCGGTACTGCGGGATAGAGGATCGGAAGTTGAAGCAGTTGCGAGGCAAAGATTGCATTGGTAAGTGGCTTGGGAGGACCGGTGATGGAAATGTCACTTGGGAGTGGAGAGTTAGATGAAGGACTCGTATCCGAACTATTAAATCGAGGTATGTTTTCGAGGCGAAAACTCTTTTAAGTTGGAGTTGTGACACGAAAATAATTCGGTAATTAAATAATTATGATTTTAATTATTAAATTAATTGAGAACATAGTTTATTTAATATATTGAATTATTGAGATTAATTATGGATTTATTGGATGTATGTTGAGTAAAGTGGGGTGTGAGGGTAAAGACTCTACTCACATTTATTGATTTATTTAATTTATGTTAAAAGGAATAAAAGGAATTAAATAAGAAAAGAGGAAAAAGGAATCATTTTGGAGAAAACAAGATCGTGAAGTGAGAAGAGAAGAAAGAAGGAAAAAGACCTAGGGCGTCAATCGAAGAACCCACAAGGTGAGGGTGATTTATTGGTTATTGCTTATTATAGGTTTTGATGTTAATATTATAGACCATGGCATGTTAGGAATCTATGTTTAGGAAATTCTAGGTTTCCATGGATGTATACCTAATAGTGTCGGTTGGTGTCGATTGAGCGATCGTGTCGAATATGTATGGAATATGATTAGAGTGTCGATAGATGAAAATAGATGATGGAAATATGTTGTTTGATGAGATAGATGATGCCAAATGATGTATTTTAGTGTTTCCATGTTGGAGTTCGTATGGGAAAAAATGGGTTTAATTGAAAATGGAAGGATCTTTGTCAAAAGTCGGAAAATGACATTTTAACACGTGGGAACCGGTTCTGTATGGGTAGGAACGGGTTGCCCTTAAAATTCATAAAATATATAAAATACACGTGGGAACCGGTTCTGTGTGTCGGAACCGGTTCCCATACATTTTCGAGCGAGGTTTTGAAGCTTTTAGGAACCGGTTCTGTATGTGGGAAGGGTTCCACTCAAATTTGAAAATGCCAAACTTTGAAAATTCGTAACTTTCAAACCGTAAGTCCGTTTGGCGCCGTTTGGACGTTATTTTCTAAATTTAATGCTCTATTTATGAACTGAAAATATTTTCCAAAACTTGAAGTTATTTTGAAAATGAACCAATTTACGAGATAAGTGACTTTTGGTAGCGCATAGTTAATGGTGTGTAGTGGAGATCTGTGTTGATGGATGTCTTGATAATGTATAGATGTATTGGCATGTTTACGATGTTAGATGTATGCATGATGGATTGATATATCATGTTGATTGGTTTGCATGTTTATCTTGATGTTGATTGTATGCATGATTAGTTGAGATATCATGTTGGATGGTTGTTTCGATTATGTTGAATTGATGTATTACATAGGCGGATTAATGTTGCATGCTATTGATGTGCGTGCATATGCATTGTTTTGGTGAAGTTAATTCCCATTGTGCGGAATTTGGCTTGGATTGCCGATAACCGATGCAGTGAGGATGGGTGGTTAAATTGGATTAGTGTCCAGAGTGGTTATGGACGAATCGATGGTCTTGTCCGGTTGATGATGGATCGGTGTTGGGTGACTTGGTCACGAGTCGGTACCGCATGCATTGAGTGCGCATTATATTTGTATGAAGTGGTAACATGTTAGGATGTCTTCGATGTTACTCTTCGTTGATTATTATGATTAAGCATGATGAATATGGTTGTGTGTGTGAATCGAATTTATGTTAAGTGGGTGAAATAATAGCTTGTGATATATTATTAATTGAAAGACTTATAATATGCTTTAATTATGAGAAGTCTCACCCTACTTTACCATTTCATTAAATTAGCGGTGAGGAGTCGGTGAGGATGGCTCTAGAGCTTATCTTTTAGTCCGGTGTGTCGGTGTCATGCTCGATTAAATTGTAACACGAGGGCAGCTTAGTTAGGAGAATCATTCTTGTTTAATTATTTTGGATTTGAATTCCTTGATGACCTTGATGTCTTATTAATTTCAATTTTGGTATTTCATTTGTGTAAGACATGGTTTTACAATTATTGAATTGTTGGATGATGACCCTCGATGTAGCATAGCTCTTGTTTGAATCGATTTATTTTGGTTATTAATTGTGACATCCCTTATTATACCGTGTTAAACTCGATTAAAGATGATTTAGATATTAATTTAGTTAATATATTCGGGTATTTAGATGGGGTGTTACAATAGTGGTATCGAGCATAGTCGGTCTTGTCACGTGTCGTTATCCCTTTAGTATGCGGTGTGGTGACACTTCGATACTTGTGTCTGATGTAGATTGTTTTGTCATATTCTGACACAATGGCGGAAGAGGTAACGGAAGGAATGATGATGCCATTCTTTGAGGCTTTGGGAATGTTGGTTGGGTGCTCGGAGGAACCAGGGGGCTGCGATTGGTCTTGCAGAAATTGGGGAATTTTAGAGGAATAATCCTCCATTGTTCAAGGGCACGCATGATCCGAAGGTGCTCGAAGTGGTTGAAGGAGATCGAGAGGATCTTGAGTGATTGTTGGAGAGGGGTGAAGGTGAGATATGGAACTCACATGTTGGTGAGGAGGCGATGGTGGTGGGTTGCTACAGGCGGGCTGGAAGAAGATGGTGTTGCATTGAATTGGGTTCGGAGAGTTTTACGAGGAGGTACTTTCCTGAGGACGTCAGAGGTAAGAAGGAGATTGAGTTTTTGGAACTCAAGCAGGGTAACAAGACTGTCAGTGAGTATGCTTCAAAGTTTTCTGAGTTAGCAAAGTATTATGCTCATTACCCTAACGATGCAGATGGAGAATTTTCCAAATGTATTAAGTTTGAGAATGGTCTTCGTGACGAGATTAAGCAGGGTATTCGGTATCAGCGTATCCGAAGGTTTTCTGATCTGGTTGATTGTAGTAGGATTCTTGAGGAGGATCTTGCTAACACTAAGTCGAATGCTCGAGGGTATGTTGATAGGAAAGGTAAGCAGCAGATGGATCGTGGTAAGCCTTATGATAGGAATAATCAGAGATCCGGAGGTTGGAAGAAGTCTAGTGGAGGAGATTCTAGTTCTTCCGCTAGGTGCTATAAGTGTGGTGAGACAGGACATCGTATGGTGGACTGTAAGAGCAATGATAAGTGTTTCAAGTGTGGAAAGTTCGGCCATGTGGCCAATTATGCAGTGAAAGTGGTGACTTGCTACAACGTGGTGAAGAGGTCATACTAGTCCTCGCACAAGCCCAAGAAAAGCAAGGGTGGTAAAGTGTTTGCATTATGCGGATCGGAAACTAAACGGATGATCGGTGATTAAAGGTACATGTTTTATTAATGGCATACCTTTGATTGCGATTATTGATCTTTGAGCTACGCATTCTTTTATTGCGTTAGATTGTGCTAAGAGATTGAATTTGGAAATTTCTAATATGGATGGAAGTATGGTTATTGATACTCTGCGTCGGGTTCGTTGACTACTTAGATGTTTGTAGGAATTGTCTGTTGTGATTTTGATAGGGGTTTCGGTATGGATTTAGTGTGCCTACCGCTAGAACAACTTGATATCATCCTTGGAATGAGCGGTTGGAATTCAACGGGGTTCATATCAGCTATTTTGAGAAGGCGGTCATTTTTCACGAAGAGGTTAAGATCGAAAATGAGATTATGTCGATTAAGCGGATGAACCTAGCTATGAAGGATGGTGTTGTGGTGTTTATGTTGTATTCGTGGTGAGCGAAGGGAAGGCAAAGAGTGAGGATTGCCGTGGTGAATGAATTTCCGAGGTGTTTCGGAAGGCGTTAGTGAATTACCACACGAGAGAGGTAGAATTTACTATAGATTTGATTCACGGAACTAGTCAGGTGTCGATGGCGCCTTATCGCATGTCGGCATCTGAATTAGCTGAAGAAGCGGTTAGAAGAATTGCTTGAGAATAAGTTTATTAGTCAGTGTGTGTCCGTGGGGTGCTCGGTGTTATTGGTTAAGAAGAAGGAAGGTTCAATGAGGTTATGTGTTGACTACCGCGGTTGAATAAAGTTACAATCAAGAATCGGTATCCTTTGCGAGGATTGATGATTTGATGGATCAACTCGTTGGAGCTTGTGTATTTAGTAAGATTGATCGAGATCGGATATCATCAGATTCGTGTAAAGTCGGAGGATATTGACGCATTCGAGCGAGGTATGGACATTATGAATATTACATTATGCCGTTTGGGTTACTAATGCACTGGTGTTTTCATGGAGTATATGAGCAGGATATTTCATCCGTATCTTGACAAGTTTGTAGTAGTGTTCATTGATGATATTACGATTTATTGACGATGAGGAGCATCACGAACATCTCGAGTTGTGTTGGAATTCTTGAAGGAAAGGAAACTTTATGCGAAGTTGTCCAAGTGTGAATTGGTTAGAGGTGAGTTTTCTTGGTCATGTGATTTCCAAGAATGGAATTGTTGTGGATCCTACGAAATAGAGCGGTGTCTCGGTGGGAGCGCAGAAGAGCGCTCGAGAGATCCATAGTTTTACGGGTCTTGCAGGTTACTACGGAAGTTTATTGAAGGATTTTCCAAGCTGGCGTTGCCGTTGACTAAGTTGACCGGAAGGGTCGGATATTTGTTTGGGATGTTGAATGTGAGAAAGGATTTCAAGAGTTGAAGGAGGTTGACAAGTGCTCCGATCTTGATTTTGCGGATCCGACTAAGTCTTTTGTGGTGTATTGTGACGCATCATTAATGGGATTAGGTGGTGTGTTGATGCAAGATAAGCGGGTTGTGGCTTATGCTTCACGACAGTTGAAAGTGCATGAAAGGAATTATCAGACCCATGATTTGGGTTAGCATTGTTGTGTTTGTTTTGAAGTTGTGGAGACATTATTTATATGGTTCTCGGTTTGAGGTATTCGGTGATCATAAGAGTCGAGGTATCTCTTTGATCGAAAAGAGGTGAACATGAAGCCAGAGAAGATGGTTAGAATTCTTAAAGATTATGATTTCGGTTTGAATTATCATTACGGTAAAGCAAGCGTGGTTGAGATGCTTTGAGTAGAAAGTCTTTGCATATGTCGATGTTGATGGTTCGTGAGTTAGATTTGGTTGAGCAGTTCAGAGATCTAAGTTTGGTTTGTGAAACTAATCCGAATAGTGTGAAATTGGGTATGTTGAAGTTGACTAGTGGTATTCTGGAAGAGATCAGAAATGGACAGAAATCTGATGTTGGTTTAGTTGATAAGTTGACATTGATCAACCAAGGTCAAGGAGGCGAGTTCGAATTGTGAGAATGGTGTTATGAGATTTGGTGATCGGGTGTGTGTTCCGGATGTTGCCGAAATTAGGAAGAGCATTTTGGAAGAAGGGCATCGTAGCGGGTTAAGTATTCATCCCGGTGCTACTAAAATGTATCATGATTTGAAGAAGTTTTTTGGTGGTAGGAATGAAAAGGAAATTCTTGAGTTTGTGTATGCTTGTTTGGTTTGTCAGAGGTCGAAAATCGAACATCAGAAACCATCAGGGTTGATGGAGCCGTTGTTTGTTCTAGAATGGAAGTGGGATGGAATTTCAATGGATTTTGTGTCTGGTTTGCCAAGGATAGCTAAGAATTGTGATTCTATCTGGGTTATTGTGGATAGGTTGACAAAATCTGCTCACTTCATTCGATAAGAATGGATTATCCGATGGAGAGATTAGCGTGTATGTCGAAAAGATTGTGAGTTTACATGGTATTCCGTCTAGCATTGTGTCGGATCGAGATCCGAGGTTTACATCTAAGTTCTGGACAGGGTTGCAAGAAGCTTTGGGTACCAAGTTGCGTTTGAGCTCGCTTATCATCCATGAGACATGATGGTCGGACGGAAAGAACGATTCGATCGTTGGAAGATTTCTTTGAGAGCTTGTGTGTTAGAAGGGTGGAGCTTGGGATAGCTATACGCCATTGATTGAGTTTACCTACAACAATAGCTTTCACTTGAGTATTGGATGGCTCCGTTTGAGGCATTGTATGGTAGGAGGTGTCGGACACCATTGTGTTGGTATGGCGGAGAGTCTTTGTGATTGGACGGAAATTGTTCAACAAACTTGGAAAAGATTAAGATGATTCAGGGAGAAGATGAGGACTTCTCGAGTCGTCGAAAAGTTATCATGATAAGAGGAGGAAAGACCTTGAGTTTAGTGAAGGAGAGCATGTGTTTATGCGAGTTACTCCGATGGTGGTATTGGTCGAGCTTTGAAGTCAAAGTTGACTCCACGATTTATTGGTCCTTTTGATTACCAAAGAGTTGGGAAGGTTGCATATCAGTTGCTTTGCCGCCACTTGCGAATCGCATGATGTTTTCATGTGTCTCGGTGAGGAAGTACATTGCGGATCCGTCTCATGAGATTCGGGTAGATGACATACAGTGCGAGAGAATTTAGCGTGGGCGGTACTGCGAGGATAGAGGATCGGAAGTTGAAGCATTTCTGAGGCAAAGAGATTGCATTGGTAAGAGTGGCTTGGGAGGACCGGTGATGGAAATGTCACTTAGGAGTGGAGAGTCGGATGAAGGACTCGTATCCCGAACTATTAAATCGAGGTATGTTTTCGAGGACGAAAACTCTTTTAAGTTGGGGAGTTGTGACACCCGAAAATAATCGATAATTAAATAATTATGATTTTAATTATTAAATTAATTGAGAACATAGTTTATTTAATATATTGAATTATTGAGATTAATTATGGATTTATTGGATGTATGTTGAGTAAAGTGGGGTGTGAGGGTAAAGACTCTACTCACATTTATTGATTTATTTAATTTATGTTAAAAGGAATAAAAGGAATTAAATAAGAAAAGAGGAAAAAGGAATCATTTTGGAGAAAACAAGATACGTGAAGTGAGAAGAGAAGAAAAGAAGGAAAAAGACCTGGTCGAAATCGAAGAACCCACAAGGTAAGGGTGATTTATTTGGTTATTGCTTATTATAGGTTTTGATGTTAATATTATAGACCATGGCATGTTAGGAATCTATGTTTAGGAAATTCTAGGTTTCCATGGATGTATACCTAATAGTGTCAGTTGGTGTCAGATTGAGTCTGATCGTGTCAGAATATGTATGGAATATGATTAGAGTGTCAGTAGATGAAAATAGATGATGGAAATATGTTGTTTGATGAGATAGATGATGCCAAATGATGTATTTTAGTGTTTCCATGTTGGAGTTCGTATGGGAAAAAAATGGGTTTAATTGAAAATGGAAGGATGCTGTCAAAAGTGCAGAAAATGACATTTTAACACGTGGGAACCGGTTCCTGTATGGGTAGGAACCGGGTTGCCCTTTGAAAATTCATAAAAATATATAAAATACACGTGGGAACCGGTTCCTGTATGTGTCGGAACCGGGTTCCCATACATTTTTTCCGAAGCGAGGTTTTGAAGCTTTTTAGGAACCGGTTCCTGTATATGTGGGAACCGGGTTCCACTCAAATTTTGAAAAATGCCAAACTTTGAAAATTGTAACTTTCAAACCGTAAGTCCGTTTTGCGCCGTTTTGGACGTTATTTTCTAAATTTAATGCTCTATTTTATGAACTGAAAATATTTTCCAAAACTTGAAGTTATTTTGAAAATGAACCAATTTACGAGATAAGTGACTTTTGGTGCGCATAGTTAATGGTGTGTAGTGGAGATCCCGTGTTGATGGATGTCTTGATAATGTATAGATGTATTGGCATGTTTACGATGTTAGATGTATGCATGATGGATTGATATATCATGTTGATTGGTTTGCATGTTTATCTTGATGTTGATTGTATGCATGATTAGTTGAGATATCATGTTGGATGGTTGTTTCATTATGTTGAATTGATGTATTACATAGGCGGATTAATGTTGCATGCTATTGATGTGCGTGCATATGCATTGTTTTGGTGAAGTTAATTCCCATTGTGCGAATTTGGCTTGGATTGCCGATAACCGATACCCGAGTGAGGATGGGTGGTTAGCGGATTAGTGTCCAGAGTGGTTATGGACGAATCGATGGTCTTGTATCCGGTTGATGATGGATCGGTGTTGGGTGACTTGGTCACGAGTCGGTACCGCATGCATTGAGTCGCATTATATTTGTATGAAGTGGTAACATGTTAGGATGTCTTCGGTGTTACTCTTCGTTGATTATTATGATTAAGCATGATGAATATGGTTGTGTGTGTGAATCAATTTATGTTAAGTGGGTGAAATAATAGGCTTGTGATATATTATTAATTGAAAGACTTATAATATGCTTTAATTATGAGAAGTCTCACCCTTACTTTACCATTTCGATTAAATTAGCGGTGAGGAGTCGGTGAGGATGGCTCTAGAGCTTATCTTTTAGTCCGTGTGTCGTGTCTCTCGATTAAATTGTAACACTGGGGAACGCTTAGTTAGGAGAATCATTACTGTTTAATTATTTTGGATTTGAATTCCTTGATGACCTTGATGTCTTATTAATTTCAATTTTGGTATTTCCGCTGTGTAAGACATGGTTTTACAATTATTGAATTGTTGGATGATGACCCTCGATGTAGCATAGCTCTTGTTTGAATCTGATTTATTTTGGTTATTAATTGTGACATCCCTTATTATACCGTGTTAAACTCTGATTAAAGATGATTTAGATATTAATTTAGTTAATATATTCGGGGTATTTAGATGGGGTGTTACATTGGGCTTGGATGTTCCAAATTGTCTAAGGAACAAGTTTGAATGAAGAAAAACTAGGCCCATTTGCAAAAATTTTGATTTTTACAAGTATCTCTCTTTGTGCACTTCTTCAAAAATACCCAACTTGTGCAAGGTGTATTTTGCTCAATTTTCCACATTTTTGAGTGTTCTTAGACTTTTTATAAAGCTCTAAGTGTCCTCTAACCAACCTATTTGGTTTCATCTCAATTGGAGTTTCCATGCTCAATAAATCTTCAAAACAAAAAGTTGACTTTTTGTTGACTTTGAAAAGGACGTGTAATGTTTTGATCCATACCTTCCAAATGAAGCATTTTTTGAACATTCTTGTGAGACATGAAGTTGTAGAGAATTGAATTTCCTTCAAAATGAGAGGTGTTGGAAAAATTTCTGAGAAAGTATGAGGAAGTCATGCTTAGTCAAAGTTCAGTTGACTTTTCACTAAAAAACCCTAATTTGGAAAGTTTGACTTTTGTGCAAATCTTGAGTTTTCTTGATGAATCATGATTAACCCTTGATCAAATGATGAATGTAACTTCAAAATGAGGATGTTGACCAAAAATCAGGAAGTTTGACTGTATGTTGACCACAGTTGACTTTTTGTCCAATACAATTGATTTTCAATCATCTGAGCAATTGTCTGAGGAAACTTGACTTGTGAGGCTTGAAACTTGACATGGAGAATCTTTGAAGCATATGAGGAGGCATGATGACCATTGGAGATGTTGAAAGTCTATCTGGATCTGAGAATTGCCAAACCCTAGTTTGGGTTGATTGTCTAGGAGAGGGTTTGTCTGATTAACCTTTGAGGAATCCTTGAGTATGGATGTATGAAATGTTTTGAGAAGTAGGAGGAAAAATTTTGTGGTATGACAAGATGGATGGTTAGAGTTGCGTAGATATTAATGATGGTGTTGTGGTGTTTATGTTGTATTCTTCGACGGAAGTGAAAGGAAAATCTAAGAGTGATGAATTACCGGTAGTGAAGAATTGTTTTGAGATTGTTCCGAGTGAGTTGGATTGCCAGTGGTGGATGGATTTCCAGAGGTGTTTCCGGAAGACGTCAGTGAATTGCCGCCTGAGAGAGAAGTGGAATTTACTATAGATTTAATTCCTGGAACTAGTCAGGTGTCGATGGCGCCTTATCGTCTGTCGGCATCTGAATTAGCTGAGTTAAAGAAACAGTTGGAAGGGTTACTCGAGAAGAAGTTTATTCGACCAAGTGTTTCGCCCTGGGGTGCTCCGGTGTTGTTGGTTAAGAAGAAGGAAGGCTCAACGAGATTATGTGTTGATTACAGTCAGTTGAATAAAGTTACAATCAAGAATCGGTATCCTTTGCCGAGGATTGATGATTTGATGGATCAACTAGTTGGAGCTTGTGTATTTAGTCAGATTGATTTGAGATCTGGATATTATCAGATTCTTGTGAAGCCGGAGGATATTCAGAATACTGCATTTAGAACGAGGTATGGACATTACGAGTATTCTGTTATGCCGTTTGGAGTTACTAATGCACCTGGTGTTTTCATGGAGTATATGAACAGGATATTTCATTCGTATCTTGATAAGTTTGTGGTGGTGTTCATTGATGATATTTTAATCTACTCGAAGAGCGATGAAGAGCATGCTGAACATCTCAGAGTTGTGTTGGGATTGTTGAAAGAGAAGAAGCTTTATGCGAAGTTATCTAAATGTGAATTTTGGTTAAGTGAAGTGAGTTTTCTTGGTCTTGCAGGTTATTACAGGAAGTTCATTGAAGGATTTTCCAAATTAGCGTTGCCATTGACTAAGTTGACCAAAAAAGGGTCAGGTGTTTGTTTGGAATGCTGATTGTGAAAAAGGATTCCAAGAGCGGGAGAGAAGGTTGACTAGTGCTCCGATCTTGATTTTGCCGAATCCGGCTGAATATTTTGTGGTGTATTGTGATGCGTCTTTGATGGGTTTAGGTGGTGTTTTGATGCAAGATAGGCAGCTTGTGGCTTATGCTTCAAGACAGTTGAAGATTCATGAAAGGAATTATCCGACTCATGATTTAGAGTTGGCAGCTGTTGTATTTGTTTTGAAACTATGGAGGCATTATTTATATGGTTCTCGATTTGAGGTATTCAGTGATCATAAGAGTCTGAAATATCTCTTCGATCAGAAAGAGTTGAACATGAGACAGAGAAGATGGTTAGAATTTCTGAAGGATTATGATTTCGGTTTGAATTACCATCCTGGTAAGGCAAACGTTGTTGCAGATTCTTTGAGTAGGAGGTCCTTGCATATGTCGATGTTGATGGTTCGTAAGTTAGATTTGGTTGAGCAGTTCAAAGACTTAAGTTTGGTATGTGAAACTACTCCGAATAGTGTGAAATTGGGTATGTTGAAGCTGACTAGTGGTATTCTGGAAGAAATTCGTAATGGACAGGAATCTGATGTTGGTTTAGTGGATAAGTTGACTTTGATCAACCAAGGTCAATGAGGTGAGTTCCGAATTGATGAGAATGGTGTGTTGAGGTTTGGTGATAGGGTGTGCGTTCTGGATGTTGCCAGGAAGAGTATTTTAGAAGAAGGACATCGTAGTGGGTTGAGTATTCACCCCGGTGCTACTAAGATGTATCATGATTTGAAGAAGTTGTTTTGGTGGCCTGGAATGAAGAAGGAAATTGTTGAGTTTGTGTATGCTTGTTTGGTTTGTCAGAAGTCGAAAATTGAACATCAGAAACCGTCAGGATTGATGGAATCGTTGTTTGTTCCGGAATGGAAATGGGATGGTATTTCTATGGATTTTGTATCTGGGTTGCCAAGGACAGCGAAGAATTGTGATTCTATCTGGGTTATTGTTGATCGATTGACGAAATCTGCTCACTTTATTCAATAAGAATGAATTATCCGATGGAGAGGTTGACAGAATTGTATGTTGAGAAGATCGTAAGTTTGCACGGTATTCCTTCTAGTGTTGTGTCGGATCGAGATCCGAGGTTTAAATCTAAGTTCTAGATTGCAAGAAGCCTTGGGTACTAAGTTGCGATTGAGTTCTGCTTATCATCCGCAGATAGATGGTTAGACGGAGAGAACGATTCAGTCGTTGGAAGATTTGTTGAGGGCTTGTGTGTTGGAGAAAGGTGGAGTTTGGGATAGTTATCTACCATTGATTGAGTTTACCTACAACAATATATTTTATTTGAGGATTGGTATGACTCCGTTTAAGGCATTGTATGGTAGGAGGTGTCGGACACCGTTATGTTGGTATGAATATGGAGAAAGTGCTCTGATTGGACCGGAAATTGTCCAGCAGACTTCAGAAAAGATTAAGATGATTCAGGAGAAGATGAGAGCTTCTCAGAGTCGTCAGAACAGTTATCATGATAAGAGAATGAAGGATCTTGAGTTTAGTGAAGAAGAACATGTGTTTATGCGAGTTACTCCGATGACCGGTATTGGTTGAGCCTTGAAGTCAAAGAAGTTGACTCCGCGTTTTATTGGTCCGTTTCAGATTACCTGCGAGAATTGAGGATCGGAAGTTGAAATAATTGCGAGGTAAAGAGATAGCATTGGTAAGAGTGTCTTGGGGAGGACCAGCAGATGGGAATGTCACTTGGGAGCTGGAGAGTCAGATGAAGGACTCGTATTCCAAACTTTTCGCCTAAGGTATGTTTTCGAGGACGAAAACTCTTTTTAGTAGGGGAGAGTTGTGACACCCCAAATAATCTGATTATTAAATTATTATAATTTTTAATTATTAATTTAATTAGGAATGTAATTATTGGTATTTTGGATTATTGGAATTAATTAAGGAATAAAAGAAATGGAATTATTGGTGGTGTGAAGTGTATTATGGAGGTGTGTGGAGTACAAGGCTCTACCCACACTATTTATTTTATTTTAATTATGTTAGAATAATAAGAGGAATAAAAGAAGGAAAAGAGAAAAAGAATCATTTTTGGGAAAAACTCACAGCACGTGCAATTGAGAAGAGGAAAAGGAAGGAGAAAAACCATTTTGTGTCGGAAGTCGAAGAACCCACAAGGTAAGGGGTGATTTCGATTAATTATTTTGTATTATCGGTTTTGAATTCGACCGTATGGATCATAGCATGTTAGGAAATCTCAGTTTAGAAATTCTAGGGTTCCGTAGAATTGTCTCTATTGTGTCGGATTATAGGTCGGAAACCATTAATGTGTCAGATAATTAATAGGAATGGTGAAATAATGTTGTCTAATGTTATAATGGCGTAAAATGGATGTATTTTAGTGTTCCTCATGTTGCAATTCGTGTGGGGATGTTTGGAATTGATTTGGAATGGGTAAATGCTGTCAAAATAGCAGATTTTGACTCTGCATGTCGTGGGAACCGGTTCCCAGTGGGGAGGAACCGAGTTCCCAGTGTAAACTTTCAAAACTGGCAAAAATGTACGTGGAACTGGTTCCCAGTGGGGTAGGAACCGGGTTCCCATATATTTTTCCAGGGGCGTGATTTTTGAACTTTGTGGGAACCGGGTTCCACTGTAACTTTTTGAAAAATTCCAAACTTTGAAAATTCATAACTTTCAAACCGTAAGTCCGTTTTGAGCGCCGTTTTGGATGTTGTTTCTTAAATTTAATGCTCTATTTTATAAAATAAAGAGATCTCCTATAACTTGAAATTATTTTGAAAATGTGTTGAAATTCCGATTTGAGTGGTTGTTATTCAATGCGTACTTGATATGTACAGTAGTGTGCCTGTGGCATTTAACTGTGTCAGGGTTGTGTGAAGGGAAGGCATGTTTATGTTGTTGATTGTGTGCATGATTGTTGAGAACATCATGTTTTGGTTTTGAGTCTGTTTATGATAATTGGTGTGTTCATAGGTTGATTTTTATAAAATGAAGAAAATTATAATTAATGGATTTTATTTTGAAAAGAGTCGTTTTCCAAATTGTGAACAATGAGAGTTATGGGAATGGTGGATGAATGAGTATAGGAGTGTTCTGACAGGTTGAACATGGAATGAAGCTTGTGTGTTATCTTCCTGCTGTTTATTCATGATTGTATTGATATCATGTGTTTTTGTTGGTGTTGTATATACCTGATAGTTGTTGATCTTAGTTGTTGTTATTGTTGTTGTATATACCGGTGATAGTCTTACCAATTGAAAGGTAAGCGTTTGGCATCTTTATGCTTTGTGATGATTTATTTCATGATAGGTGATGATATCATGTTGTGGTTGATGATGGTTTATGATGTCTGAATGTGGTCATAACCTGTGTTGAATGTTGCATGTTGGTGTTGTGCATGCATATGCATTCTGGTGAAGTTAATTCCCATTGTGTGGAATTTGACTTGTATTGCCAATAACCTTACCCGGGTGATGATGGGTGGTGAGGTTGGATTCTTGACCCAGTGGTGTATGGGCGAATCGATGGTTGTTGTATCCGGTTGATGATGGATCAGTGTGTGTGATTTGGTCACGTGTTGGTACCACATGCATTGTGTCTGCATTGTATTTGCATGGGATTGTAATATGTTGGGATGTCTTCCAGTGTTGCAATTCTCTGATTGTTAATGGTTGTGCATAATGAATTGTCTGGTTGTAATTGTGTATTGGAATCTGAACTATGCTGGAATGGATGGAATAATATGCTTGTGATATATGTTGATTGAGAAACTTATAATGCATGTTAATTATGAGAAATCTCACCCTTACTTTAATGATTTCAGATTAAAGTTAGCAGCTCAGGAGTGGGTGAGGATGGCTCTAGAGCTATGTCATTTTAAGTCCGCGTGTCAGTGTCATGTTCTGATAGGTTGTAACACTGGGGAACGTTTAGTTGAGGATTTGTTATTATTCAATTGTTCTTTGAATTCCATTGGGAATAATTATGATTTGGATTATTCCATTTTGGTTTATGGTATTTTTCCGTTGTGTAAGACATGGTCTTAAATTGATTGAATTATTTTAAGAATGACCCTCAGTGTAGCATGACTACTGTTTATTGAAGGTTTTTATTTATTTCATAATTGTGGCATCCCTTGATTTCCGTATGTTGACTCTGATTAAATCTGGTTTTAGTATTAAATTAATTAATATATTCGGGGTATTATAGAAGGGGTGTTACAACGCGCATCAATAATATTGGTTGTTTCGGTATTTTCTACAATGTGCATTTGTGATTTAGTTCCCTTAAATTAGAAAAGGAAGAAAGAGTATCATCAAGAGTATAGTAGTAATTCGTGTTTTGTGTGTGTGTGTGTGTGTGTGTGTGTGTGTGTGTGTATATATATATATATATATATATATATATATATATATATAAAATTTCAATATTATATAATTAATTTACAAATACATTAATTAAATTGTGTGGTCGATCGCAAGTGTATACCGATGACTTTACTCGGATGTGGTATTCGGGTGGCTTGGTTCTCAACTAAACCTAGAGGATCGGGCCATTGACTTGGGATGTGTTCGACCTTTGTTGTGTGTTTCTGACTCTAGTATATGGGTTGAGATAGACTCGTCACCTCTCTTGGAGGTGATTACTCCTGGCCTTTCCCCCGCCCGTGATGGAATTTCCCTCTAATGTTGGTGAGAATCGAATGAAGTTGCACATGACGAGTTCAGACCCATAGCGTTGCTTGGTTAATGGCGACATAATACTTGATCAACCTCAAATTTACGAATCTGAATCTGAAGGTGTTAATCAACTGACTTTCCTTAGTGCTTGATGTAACACCCCTTTCTAATCCGCAAGTAAATTATAATATAATTAGAGTAAAATAGTATGCATACATACGAAGGGTGTCACGTGTTGTTTTCCACACAATAGAAAACAAAATAAACAACTTCAACATGCACCTGGTCATAATTAGAATAACTATTTAAACTTCATACTTCATTAAATCATGCATATCACAACGAAATATTTCTTTTCTCGGATTGTAACAATGATTATATCTCATACTATAATCATAAACAAACATAGTAACGAATTTATAACATAATCAACTCATGTGAATCCAAACATTGGCACCAAGGCTACACCACATGTTAACTCAACATGCAAATCAAATCAAATGAGAGTATATAATAATATCTTATAACAAACATGAGTTCAAATAACTCTTGTGTTACATGACCAGAGTAATGACTCACTACCTAAGTAAAACGGATAAACTGAGCTAAACTCTTCAACTAGTCTCGTGTAAAGCACTACTATCCTCATAACATTCACGATGTAGCATAGAACATCATATACAACAGAAGAGTGATAATTCACATCATTGTGAATATATATAATATAAACAATGCATATAACACACCTACATACAATAATTCATCACACTTCATATAATTGTCTATACAGCATGACATTACTACTTCAAGTACCAACATAATTATATCAAAACATATCATCACATATATTTACGCATTCTCAGCAATACATCACATAACAACAAATGTGACTCCAGTGCAATTAATGCACTCATGTATGTGGTACCATCGTAAACATCAAGTTCACCTCGCTCTCGATTCCATCTCTAGAATTAGAGTCACGTGTCCGATCTAGACAAGATCAAAGCCCTTCATTATGAATATATAGTCCACCACTACTATTTTCACACAAGGATCAAACAACCAGCCGAATTACAATCTCCTTGTGAATTCATGTGCAATTAACCAACAACATATGCAATTAATATTATCACCAACCTTAATTATTCAAGCATATCACAATAATTCAACACTTTGAATTATTCACTTTTGCACAAATAAACATGTATCATGGTATGATTATGAGTCATGTTATGCTTACATTGCTTTTTAGCACCGTATGAGTTTTACACCGTATACATATCCATCATTTATTGCTACAGAATTACCAAAGTAAGAAAATAATATTAAAAAATTAATAAATATGCATTTGTAGTATAATTTACGGTGCAAGTGTACACTTTAGTGTATAAGTAGCATTTCTCTATCATTATTAACAAAATAATACACATAGTATTCACCATCACCATACAGATGACAAATAACATAAAGCATTCTTCATCATTACAAATCACGAATAGCATTTAGCAACGAAACTAACTTATGTTATTCATATTTCACCAATTTCATGACATACATATACACATATACATGTCACTTTACATCAATCACATAATGATTCAATCATACAATGCAAACAAACCTAGTCTTATGTTATAGGTTATTGTATTAGCTTCTTAATGATTCGAACGACACCTAAAATAGAGTGGCGGTTCAAAAGTTATGGCCGTTACAAAATTTGTCAGAAATTGATGGATGGGTCGACGCAAAGTCTGTACAAGTCGACGAAAAACTTGTATGATTCGATGCAAAATTGTTTGACAGCAATTCCCTATCTTGTGGGTTAGCTCGCGTCGACCCCCCACCCCCTTCAGTTTGAGTCGACTCAAATTGGGAAAACATGTTTTTTGCTACATTTTTATTTTAGAGTTCACACAAATTTTCTTCTAAGAAACACCATATATCACCACAAATCATCATGCTCATCATTTTTAGCAACAACATATCATTATAACATGAGAGTACTCATTCTATTCCATTTAACACAACAATTCCTATCAATTTCATAGATTTCTATACAAACCCTAACATGTGAGATTTGAGATCTAGAAATTGAAATTAACAATACCTTTCATGTTACTACCCATTGTACACCATACATACCCATAATAACAAGGATTCTCCCCCTTATCTTTTATGTTGAATACTCTTGGGTTGCCTCTTCTCCTTCTCTTTCTTCCTTGTTCTTCTCTTCTCTTGTTTTTCATAAATGAATCTCTAATTCTAGTTCTCTTACTAACTAGTATAATTTAACTAGTGAGCTTACTTACACACACCTCCGTATTACTTCTATTCATTATAGTTAAGCCAAATAGCTTATTTATGTTATCACACTTAATGATCCATTTACCCCTAAATTAGTCACTTAAATACAAAACCATACAATTTAATTAATTACTATATCTCATAATAATAAATTAAAATAATAAAACAAAATAATAAATAATTAAATACTATTTAATAAAAATTGGGATGTTACAACTTTCCACCACTTAAAAGATTGTCGTCCTCGAAAATTATCTCAATCGAACAACTTAGGATACAAATCCTTCATCTAACTCTGAAGCTCTCAAGTCACATTTCCACCTGCCGGTCCTCCCCAAACCACTTTCACCGAAGTGATCTTCTTACCACGAAGTTGTTTCAACTTTCGGTCTTCAATCCACGTAGGTGAGGTTTCTACAGTAAGGTTAACTCTCACATGAACATCATTTAACTGAACTTCATGAGACGGATCCAGAATGTATTTCCTCAACTGAGACACATGAAACACATAATGGAGATTAGCAAGTGACGGCGGCAAATGAATCTGATAAGCCAATTCACCTACTTTCTTGATAATCTGATAAGGACCAATGAAACATGGTGTCAACTTACATGACTTCTAATATCTACCAACACAAGTTACCGGAGTAACTTTCAAAAACACATAATCTACTTTCTCAAACTTAAGATCCTTTCTTCTCTTATCATGATAACTCTTCTGACGACTATGGGAAATTCTTATCTTTTCCCGAATCATCTTAATCTTATATGTACTCTGTTGAACTATCTTAGGTCCAACCACAACACTCTCACCAAATTCATACCAATACAAAGGCGTCCTACAACTTTGACCACACAAAGCCTCAAATGGTGTCATTCCAATACTCGAATGGAAATTGTTGTTATAGGTAAACTCAATCAAAAGCAAGTAATTATCCCAAATAACTCCATGCTCTAATGTAAAGTGTTATTTTACCAGATGATATAAGTTATATCGACCGTGTCCATAGAGATTGGTGCTACTGAATTGTCGTTCGATAAATCTCTCATTAATGAGTTTGAGGGTTTGAATGAGGTGGTTTGTATAGAAAGATAAACACATGAACAGAAAATAAATGCATGCAAAAGGAAAAAGATAAACTTATATGACACGAATGTACACTATTCATCACAAACTTAAACTTATTGATCAGTTGCACTCAACCAACTCTACTCGTCAAAATCATTACGGAGACCATGAGATGTACCCACAATGAAGGTTATGTCTAACACCAAGTCGCGAGACTAACCGTATTACTCTACCGACAATGTCTTGCACGCTACAACAACACAGAGACATTAAGCTTTAGCACCCAAAGTGAATATTAGCTCTAAATTTATATCTAGAATATAGAAACTAAAATATATCTATCTCTAATCAAAATTTGTGAGGTATATGTCTATAACAACACAAATCCAAATATAAAGAAAAAAGATTAAAGAAGACATCAAGATTGATTTGTAAAGTAAGCTTTATACAACACCATGTTCAACAAATATACATATAGTCAAAGTAAATATACAAACATAACCCAAAAAAAGATAAATACACAAAGAGGAAGAGAAATGAACCAAAAATCTCACAGTTTGTCAGCGTCGATTGATGATCAATCCACCCCGGATCATCTATATGCAAGCTCTGAAGTTGTTTTCTAAGTTATCTCTAACCAAAAATGAAGGTTTGATAGATTGAGACCAAAAATAACCAAAACATAACCTAAAAAATGCACTTTTACCCCCTTTTAACGTGTTTCTGTCCTGCCAGATTCGTCGGGCAAACTATACCAGAAGCAACAACAAAAAATTCTGCACCGTTTTGGCCATAACTTGAGAACCGTAACTCTGTTTTGCGCTCGGTTCGAAGTTTTGGAATGCTCATTCAATGACCTATCTAACCATGACAAAACATAAATCAAATTGATTATTTTGTATTCTTTAATTTTGAGTCTTAGTCATTGATGAGTTACTCAAAATCACGCGTCTGAAGTCGTGTCTTCGACACTTTATTGCTCAATGCTCCAATTATGAATGAATACCTATAAAAGAGGTGAAAAACTATAAAAAGATACAACATTTACACAAAAACACAATTATAATCAATATGTACAAATACACACACAATTTGAGGTTTATTCAAACGATATTAGCAAAAAATATCGATAAGTGCAGCCAAACTACTACTCAAAAAATAAACATTTTTTCACTTATCACCAATCATACAATTCCAAAAAATACTAGTTCTATGTTATAGCTTATTATATTAGCTTCCTAGCGATTCGAACGACACTTAAAATGGAGTTACGGTTCAAAAGTTACGACCGTTACAAAATTTGTCAAAAAATGCTGGATGAGTCGACGCAAAACCTGTATGGGTCGACACAAAGCATAAGTCGACGCAAAACCTGTATGAGTCAACGCAAAGTTGTTTAACAATAATTCCTTGCCTTGCAGGTTAACTCGCGTTGACCCCCTATTCAGTTTGAGTCGAATCAGACTGCAAAAACATGGTTTTGCTGCATTTTAAACTTAGAATTCACATGATGTTTCTTTTAAGAAACATAATAAATCACCACAAATCATCATGCTCGTCAGTTTTAACAACAACCTATCATTATTACATGAGAGTACTTATTTTATTCCATTCAACACATCAATTCCTAACATTTTCATATTTTTCTACACAAATCCTAACATGTGAGATTTTAGATCTAGAAATTGAAATCAACAACATCTATCATGTTACTATCAATTGTATACCATACATACCCATAATAACAAAGATTTCCCCATTATCTTTTAGGTTAAATACTCTAGGGTTGCCTCTTCTCCTTCTCCTTCTTCCTTGTTCTCCTATTCTCTTGAGCCTTTCTCCTCTTCTTTTGTTTTTCACAAATGAATCTTTAATTCTAATCCCTTACTAACTAGTATAATTTAACTAATGAGCTTACTGACACTTACCTCCTTATTACTTTTATTCGTCATAGTTATACCTTAAACTTGGTGAAATAAGCTAAATATTAAATCTCGTGCTACTTGACATTTGATCGAGGCGGAACAAAACATTTTTGTTAACCCATCTTCAATCACATAGAATATTCGTTACAAATAACAAATTTATTATAAACTTTAAAAAACACAACCACATAAATAAGATAAAAGATTAATAAAATGGAGCTGAAATAATTTTGTGAAAAACTTTTTAGTTAAATAGAAAACCTAAAAATATTTTAATAAATAAAAAATAAAACAAATATTTAAAATAAAATAAAATTTTTATATTTTATGATGATAACAAAATATTAACAATTATAATGTTAAAATAAATAACAAAATATTGATAAAAAATTTAAAATATCTCGCAATACATATTATCATCTTAAAAGAGTATTTAATTTTTTTATTTAATAAAAAATATAAAAAATATTTTTATTTAAACTCTGTAATGTTAATTTTTTTACACAACTCTAATATTAATATAAAAACCAATAAAAAATAATTTAAATTCTAACTTATCGAATATCAATAAATCACTCTCTTTTAAAATAATTGTTGTTTTAAAGAAAAAAATTATTTCAAAATGAATATCATATTTACTTTTCATTGTAATAATTGTAATTATTTTTAATTATATCTTATAATTATTACTTTCAGATTATTTTGATAAATTAACAAAATTAATTTAATAAAAATACGATGTCTCATCAATATTCTTAATATATTAAAATAAAATACACATCTAAACGTCAAACTTAAAATAAAATCTCGCCTAAACACGTGCATTGGACGAAGTAGTAGTATTTATTATAAAGATAAATTTAAGTTTTTCCCTCCTTTATGTAAACCTGATTCATTTCCCGCCATTTCCCGGTCAAGTAAAAGGAGCAAAACCTCCATCTCAGAAAATCCCAATTTTAAGTGACAGACAGACTAAGGCGATACCAGAGAGAAATGGCAGGAACAGCAACAGGGTGTTACAAGTGCGGCAAACCAGGTCACTGGTCACGCGACTGCCCTTTCTCCGATCCCAATTCAAATCCAAACCCTAACCCTAACTCCAACGGCGTCGATCTTCCTCCTCCCTCTTCCTCAAACCCTCCCCGCCCTAGATCCGCCATCGAGAAGCCCAAAAAACCTCCCCGTAGACTCCCTAAACTCACCCCCGAGCTTCTCCTCTCCGAAGACGGCCTTGGTTACGTCCTTCGCTATTTCCCTCGCTCCTTCAAATACCACGGCCGCGGCCACGAGGTCATAAACTATTCATCCTTTTTTCATTCATTCTTTATTTAATCTTAATCTATATCTTAAGCTTTGTTTACATGTTTTGCTAGGTTCGTGATTTGGGTAATCTGATTGAATTGTACTCTGAATGGCACTCTCGTTTGCTCCCTTATTACCCTTTCAATCAATTTGTTCACAAAGTTGAGCAAGTTGCTGCTACAAGGCATGTCAAGGTACTCTTCTCTTTCTTCAATGTTGAATTATACATAATATATATTCATGTTTGTAAGGTTTCCTTTACGTCATTTTTCAAGGTATTTTTATGGAATTCAAATGATATCTGGTTATTACTATGATTGTGCTTCATAATGATTCTTTCAGTTCCTTGTTGATTTTATTTTTGCAATTCTTCCAACTGTTTTCTAATATAATGCTCTTAGCAATTCTAACACAATCTAGTTGGTTTAAGCAGTGTCAGTGTATTGATTAGAATCAGCTTCCTATGATTTTGTATTTGTTGATAGGGTGTGTTTGTCGCATGTCCTTGTTCAAACCCCTGCGTTTGACATTTATTTTTATGTCCTCTTACCAGATGAGCCTTAGAGAATTGAGAGAAAGAGTTGCAAATGGTGGGGATCCATCGAAGTTGCACGAACCACCAGGTGTGCAAGACACCCCAGTTGCTGAGCAAGGTATTTACTTTATATGTATTTGTACTGCTATCAAGGTCTTAAACCAATATGCACTAGTTGCATTCGAATTCATAGTTGGTTTCTTAGATCTGTGGTTATAATCTTATAGAACTATTGTGAAGTTCAAATGTTGTATATTATTTTCACATTCTGTTAGAAATATTTTTCAACTAAACAAGTTAACTTTGTTAACGAGTACCATTCATTGAATTAACCACTTGATATCAAGTTGTTCAAAAACATACTTACTAAGAACACTTTCCTCTTAATTTTCCCTTTTCAAGTGTATGGGTATTTTTAAACGTTTAATTTCTTGAGAGATAGGATCCTACACTTGACTATTTAATCATTGAAAATCACTCACCACTAATAGTTGCAATGAAGGCTGACATTGATTTTGGCCAACTTCCACATTATTCATATTTCAAACAGGGTGGCCAGCGGTTTCAATATAGTCTACTTGAACATTGATATGCAGATAGATCAGAAGAGATAATTATGTTTTATTTATTTTATTGACGTCTTTAGGTATCTTTGTTAAATCTGTATATTGCGCTTTGTTGTATCTGCAGAAAATGGGGAAGTAACTCATCAAGAAAATGAGATGTTTGATGAACCTGAAAATGTTATTGACATTCAAGAAGACATGCTCGATGATATATATGACAAAGCTACCGAGGTGAGTTTATTTTCTTTTAAACATACAGTTCTTCACTTTTTCTGTTATCACGTAAGAATATCTATTTGTTTGTTAAAACACATCTGGATGTTTCCCTTAGTGAAGTGAACTCTTTTAATAATTATGCATATCAGTTAGATAGAAAATAGGTAAGTTGTTTTCTAGCCCTAGGATACATCTCTCACAAATGTGACTAATCTGAATTGTTTGGTAAATGTTTAAATCAGATTTAGTTCTTATCCTATTTCAAAAGTATGGTATCAATGTCAATAATGCACGGGTACCAGTACCCTCTTCAGACTGTTGCATTCTTGCATTGGAGATTGCTTGAACATCTAGTTACATTAATTTATTTTCCCGTCCCCTTAAGTCTCTAGTTTTTTGGTGTAACTATTCCTTTTTTATGAAGTCGGCATGTCTGATGCCATTATCACTTATATTTAGTGAAACAGTAGTTGCGGTTAGCTATGTATATATAACTTTTCAGTTAAACCAACTCGGAAACAAGGAGCTGATACCAACTTTGTAACGGAGGTACCTTCTCTTTTACTGCAGGAACCTTCTCAGCCCATTCAAAATGTGATCGATGTGAGTACAGATCCCAAAAGCAGCGCAATTGAAAATACATCAAATGAAGCCCCAAATAATGGAGCCAGTCTGTCCAGCAACAATGAGATAACAGCAGAGCAGCGAGCCCGTATGGAAGCAAATAGGTTGAAGGCAATTGAAAAGAAATCGAATGAAGTCTCAACCAATGGAGCCAGTCTGTCCAGCAATGCCGAGATAACAGCAGAGCAGAGAGCCCGTATTGAAGCAAATAGGTTGAAGGCACTAGAAAGGCGTGCGGCTAGAGCCAGCCTTTCACAGGCTTCCTAGCTTTGATATTCATTGTAAATGAAAATACTATCATTATCATTCCCTCACTACTGATGATGCATTGCGATCCTGATGATTGCTGTCTCAAAAGTATGTGGGTTGGTGTTAGTTGACGAGCTTTATTTTTCCAGTTTAAAGATGACTTAGTCAGTCACTTTTTTGAACACTTTTATTTCTATATAGATCGCATGATAATTTAAGTGTCAACTAGTTGAAATTGAATGAAGACTGAGGCAACCCACAAGGCCACTACACAAACGGAATGGTTGTGTAATAATCCTATATATTGTTCTTAATAATTAAAGCAGACAGTATTTTACATTGTTTAAAGATAGTATTAACGTTAATCATGTGTTTGGTTGTGCGGTGGAAAAAATTGATTGAGTTATGAAATTTTGGTTAGGGTCAGACTCAAGATGTTGTAACATCTGATACGAAATTACAAAACAGACAAGGTAGGCATGAGCATAACATTGCAAAAATAAATAACACAAGGAATTGTTAACTCAGTTTGGTTCTAACCAACCTATATCTGGGGGCATACCAAGCCAAGAATGAAATTCATTATCACCAATATTAATTTGGAGGGACACCACCCTGTTTACACTCCTCACTTAATCAGACTACCCAATGACCTTTTACTTAAGATATCACACTTAGATATGAGAACCTCCGCTCACTTCTAATCACCTTAGTGATGTCTATCAGCTACTATCACACCAGCAACTGCATCAACTACTTGGCTCCTATTAAAATCAGCTTGAACATACCTCACTCCAAACACAACTAAAATAGTTTGAAGATACCACACTTCAAACACAATTAAAACTAATCACTCAAGTGACACAAACTAAACTTGGAATTGCTTCACAGCTTCTTCCAAGAACATACTTACACTCACTGCTTCACAGTTTTTGAGTGAGTAAAATAATCCTCTTGCCTACGGGTTTCGAGGTACAAATCTCAGTGACCATCCTACAAACTAGTGGTTCACCTAAATGGCTAACCCTAAAGACTACATCTTTCTAAAACCGGCTAGCTTACTAAAACTATGTTACAACTGCTTATTTATAACCTATTACCCAACTAGATTTGTCCATTATGCTTTTTCTCCTTAGTTTTTGGACCTCCACACATGCCTTCAATGTTACGCCACTTATGTTGCATAATATTCCCAGAATATTCTGCACTAATTAAAACAGAACTGTAACAAACTTTGACAGTTCAGTAGCGTAATGTCCTGATGTCTGATGTCTCGACATCTCATATGACATGCTGTTCTAGATGTTGAACTTCTTCAACACAGCATGTTAAGGCATTCTAGATAGGATTATAAGTTGAGAATCCTAATGTACAAATCATTGTTGCTGCTTTTATTTGTTTTATTAAAATTTACTCAATCCATATAATTTGGAACTTACAAACTCCCCCTTTGGCAAATTTTAGTTAAAACAAATAATTACAATTTCAAGCAGTTACATAAAAACAGCAACAACAATTACAATTAAAAATTTACAATTAAAATCTGGTCTTCTGCTCATAAATTCAAATATTGAGTAGCTTGGGATGTTTGGACATCCAACTTGACATCTTCTTTTCTCCATTTAGCCAATGCCATATGTGCCTTGGCACAGGGAGGAAGAGACTCAGTGCTAGATTTGTAGTTGAAATACCTCTTGAGTAGCATGAGAGATTATCTTCATGTAACTCAGAACACATGTCACAACTGTGTTTCCTCAATCAATGATGAGGAATAAAACTCAGAATACATATCACAAGAGATTTTTAGAGGAATCTTCTGTGGACATGTTCCTTTCTTTGTAGTTGCAGTAACGAGATCAGGAAAGCAGCAACAGTGATCTCTTCCAGTACATTTGCAATACATTTTTCTCCCCCTTTTTAGCCAAAATTTGACAATGAGAGCCTTCACAATACCATATCCAGACACAACAAGCCCAAATTCGAACTACTTTTATGATGATGAAGAGATAGTTATTTGCTCGAGAGTAGAGGAAGGGGAGTCCTTTATAAATAACACATATGAAGTCTGTGGTTAAGCTTTGGTTGAGGGACTGTGCTAGAGACAAACATTTATTGTCCAAACTAACTTTGACTTTACTGTTTTCTGCCATATTCCTTTTGATGGAGTTAGTTCTAACATCTTTTGTACATCATGCAGGAGCATGTGATTGCCACCTCTTCTTTCACCAATCAGGACAATAGCTTTAAGAGATATCATATCTTGTGACTTTGACCAGATTCTTTTGAGTGCCTGAATAATATTCTGGTTTTATGGTACTCTTACTTGTCCATTTAAATCATAGTCTGAATTTATTTACTCTAATCTTCCTTTAGAGTGTAATACTGTGTTAATGATCATACTTTCTTCATCTTCCTTAATTGTGATGTTACAACACTATCTGGGACATCCATACAGTATGAGGAAGGAAGTACGATATACTCCCCCTCAAAATTGGAATTATACTAAGGCATTACAACCTCTTTTCATCTCGACAGGAATACTTAGAACTCTAACTGACTCCTTTTATGACTCGAAAGACTGTGGGAGACACAAACAAGGACATAAACAAAAACGAAAAGGACTGTAAATACCTGAGCAATAATAACATACCTAGACTGTAACAATTGTCTTGATCAAGGAATGTTACTTCAATTAGAACTGCTTAAGATGGTTTTGTGCATTGGTTGAGACATGCACTAAGTCATAACAAGTGATGCACATCATCAATATATGTTTTAGATAAACAGTTTAAGAACTATTCCTGCTGGTCTTCAAGGATAAAACATGTCTTGAGTTATGTCCTGACTTATTCTTTGACATTGTTATTCTGGCTTAAGAGGACTAGTCTTTGAAAGACTCTCCATATGTTTAGAAGCAGAATTACATTGTCTTTTCTTATCTCCATACCCTTTACTCTCCCTGAGGTATACAAATTAAGGACATCTTTGATGTTTGTCCTTGAAACATTCTTTATTTGGAATTTGTCACAGTTTCCAAATTACGAATCCTTAGTTTGCTTGCTACACAAGATTCAGACTGCCACACTCTGTAACTTATAATAGAAGAAACCTTATGTGTATAACCATAAATTTTTCTTCAATAGATAATTCAGAACCTTATCTCTCTGGTGTCTTCAACAGTTGTGATGTTATATCTTTATGTAGAACATTCTCTTTTGTATATCACACACTTCTTCTCTTCTTGATTCAGGTATCCACACAGTTATTGTTAATATCCAGCTCCCATCAAGATATTTAACAGCATCTATATGTTTTTCCTTGGGTTGAATCAACTCTTCAAATAATCACCAGACAATGTTGCCACACTTCCTAAACTTGTGAAGATAACAGTGAACTTTAAACATTTAGTTCACAACACACATTGAATCTTTCAGACAAATACTCAGCTCCCTACAAAGTATAAGTGGTTTGGTATTCAGGTTACATACTAATAAGTATTAAGTCTCCCGTCAAAGTACCTACCAGATTAGTCAATTAGAATTATCTACTCACACTAGATCATCCTGATTGATCACATCTTCACACTCACATACTTCCTGGCAACAATACATACTTCTCATAATTGAAGACAACAAGATGATGTTTCAACATCTGATACGACATCATCCATTATGGTTTCGGGTTAACATCTATAACATCTTATTCATAACACTTGTGGGGGTTAACAACAGAGCACAATGACTTAGCAATTTTACATCCAGACATATCAAGGAATAATATGATCCATATCTCAATAAGTTTTTCTTAAGACTTTCACTTCTGATTTTGAGATGATGGATGCCATAGTCTGTACCTATAGAGGAGATTCCCTCAACTAGGTTTCTAGAACAGACTTACACATGACATTACACGTAATTGTTCAGATCCTTCATAGAAATTTGACCTCCTTAATTCTTCTTGAAACTACCCTTTTTGGATAATAACTAGGTAAGTCAACATTCATGACCATATTTCACTGTGGTTTAGACACAGTATTCAGCTCCAAGTCTGTTCTATGGCTTATGAATAAAATTCCACATATCTGGTTCCTTTGATAAGAAGAAAATACCATATATAAGCTCACTTTGATTATGCATAAAGAAGATGAGAAGTATACCTTTATGAGTCTTCTTCCATGCATTGAGCTTTACTTAATACTCCCATAAGCTTAGGTCAGATAAACGAACATATGGAGTATAAAATCTTGTTGATCGTGTCTTGATAAGCTAATACAGATGTCTCCTCTTCCAGATCAGGAGCAGGTTCCAAACATATATACTCACACTATATTTGTTTAGCACCCTGAACATTTGTTCTTCAACTGGTAGCTGTAACACCCAGAAATTATTTAATTATTTAAATAAAAATATTAAGGATTTAATTATTGGAATTTAGTCGAAGTTGGATTTATCAGTAGAATTATAAGGAGCACTAATTAATTTATAAGTTGATTTAAGATGATTAAGTGAATTATCGGAAGTTGTGATTAATTAATGATGAATTAATTTTTATTATAGAATATTATTGGAAATAATATTAGAAATAAGTGTGGATTAATAGAAATATTATTACTATTATTATTATTATTATTATTATTATTATTATTATTATTATTATTACTATTATAAGTTGGATTTAATTATAAGAGATATAAAAGGAGAATTATAAGGGATTAAGTGAATAATCAGTTTAGTCGGAGAATTATTATTATTATGAGTAGAAATTAATTAACTAGAGTATTTAGTGAGTTTCATTATAATGTGAGAAATAAAATGAGAAACATTATTTAATTGGCCAATAAAATATATGATAGAATAATACTTGAATTATTAAAGGAGTAGAATAATTAATTTAATTAATAATAGAGTATGAAATAAATGAGTATATAAAGGAAGTAATAATAAAAAAAATAGGGTTTACGGGAGAAAAGAAACCAATTGAAGAAGGCGGAGGCACAAGGGCTAGGAGAGGATACCGGAAGTACACAATCGGAACCGGAAAGTAGAAATTTGATTGGAGTTATAACCACCATCAAATTTAAGGTAAGGGGTGGGGTTCTAACTTTCTAAACGGGATTATGATAAATTGTATGTGGGGATGAATTTACATGAAATTATCGGTGTTTGTGTAGACCGTATGTGAATTAAGTGGTTAAACTTTGTATTAGTTTGCTAGTATTAATAATGAATTATGAAAAATTGTGGCGCGATTGAAGATAGTGTTGTAGGAATCGATCGATTGAAGAATGGAATTGGGGACGGTAGCTACAGGGTGGGGCGAGCACCCCTTGCACCGTAATGGAAGGAGACGGACGTCTCTGGGGTAAGAATAATGGGGACGGGGGCCTCAGAGAGTGAGGCGGACACCCTAGGTGGAATGGAGACAGGAGGCGGACGCCTCCCTTTGGGGAAGAAGAAGGGGGCGATCGTCCTAGGCTAGAGTGGGACCACTACTTGTCCTTTTTGTTGTGCTATTCGTGTAGTTTCTGTGAATTCATATTTAGCCACTTGATTAATAGGTAGTACATGTTTGATGAATCATAGTATGTTACCTAAACCAATTAAATGTGTTAGTAATTAAATGATAGTTTTGCAAGAAGTAGCAGTTGGAATAATAAGAATACTATCATTAGCAAAGGTTGGTTCCGATAGATCTTGATGAGGATTAATAGCAGCAAGGATAAAATATAGTAACAACAATAATGTTAGATAATGGCAGAATGTTAATTAGTAGTAGGGAATGGAAATGTAATTCTGAGTAGTAATAATAATGTGTTAAATTAAATTGGCAGCATGATAATTAATTAATATTGGAAGCATGGTTGATAGTAAGTTAGCAGATTCATAATAATTAATAGTAACAATAGTACCTAAAAATCAGTACTGAATTAACCGAGTTAATTATTTAAGCGATATAATTAGTTGTCCGAAATTAATTAAAAATGGTCGGCATGATTTGTATATTTTAGTAGATGATTGTGATTGTTTATTTTGTTGGATTTGTGTGAAAGTATTGTGTTGTTGATTTGTTTGCGAATAGTTTGATTTGTGTGGAAGTATTGTGTTGTTGATTTGTTTGCGAACTATTAGCGATGAATTGGTTGTTGTATATGGTTGTTTATGTGAAGTTGCAGGATGTTTTCAGTGACGATAATTACCTCTGATTATTGGTAATGATAGTGAGATAGGCATATGCCTTGTGAAGTGAATTTATGTTGTTATTTGCATGTTGTAGCATCGCATTTCATTTTGCATTTGTGAAGGCCTGTATTGGCGAATTTGTGAAGAAGGCTTATGCCTTGTGCCTCTGATAACTGGCTATTTAGTGAAGGGAGTTTACTCCACCGGTACCACATGCATGTGCATTGTTGAGTCTCATTGGAAGTCTTGTCGTTGTTAATTGCGAAGTAATTATATGTTGTTGCTAACGAATGAAGTGTGTTGTGTTGTTGTTGATTTGAGAATTATTTGTGACGTGTTAGTTGTGTTGCGATAATTTTATATGAATTAATCCTAATATATTATTTATCATACACCTGTTTATATTGGTAGATATATCACCCTTTCTTTTGTTGGCCGTTACCTTTATATTGGTAACGTGCAGGTAACGAGGAGTAAAGAATTTAGTTGCTTATGGTGTCGTCGCTCTGATACGTAGCACTCGGGGGGAATAAACGCATATTTGATTTTATAATATTTTCCGTTGCAATTGTTGCATGCTAATACTTGAGAATTGTTCCTTGAATTAAGTTGTTTTGAAAGATGCTATATTCTGTTTGGAGTTTTTGAAATATTATAAATCCGCTGCGTAGTTTTTGAATAAATATGAAGTATTTTTTATGAATAAATAATTATTATAAATTCTTTGGATTAATATGTGCTATGTATCCATTATGACATGATTTTATGATGACGGTTTTGAATGATGAATGTAATGCCTCATTTTTTGTAATTTTCCGCACTCTGATTTTCATATAAACGTTGGGTAGAAATGGGGTGCCACAGTAGCTGCATACCAGTACTAATGTTTTAACATCCAGTAGAACATCTGTTCCATCTTCTAGGAACACATCATCCTTGAAGGTATTCAAGGTAAATACTTTGCAGATGAATATGAGTATCATTGATCAATTGACCCCTATCAACTTTCATAATCCATGCCTTTATGAGTGGACTTGAGAGATATCTCAAGTATCTTTGACAAAATAACCCTAGTATCATTCTCTCACTATAGAGATTGCATCAGAGGCTATGCAGCGGAATATAGCCATACCTCAACAGAATTTACACATAGCTTACTTCATAATTTTATTGTAAGCATGACACATAAGGATTGAAAATAAATCAACCCTACAATCTGCTTGCTTCTTCATCAAGCAACAATCTAGACCCAACCAAAATCCTGACTATATGGTAACATATAAGTACAAGAATTACCTTATCAATGTATTCACTCCCGTATAAAGGTTTTGATAACTTTTCTCTCTGTGTTGAGGCTAAAACAATTCAATCCAAACTCTTCACTCCCGCATGAAGTCTTGAATTTAACTTTCTTGTTCCAGCATCTTCATCTTCTTTGGTCAGGTTGGTCTAGTTCTTCACAAATAGGTTCATCATCCACTTCAAGGGACCATACAATATAAACTTCCTTGTTCAACCAATCTTCTACCTTGTGCACAACCAGAAAGTATCCCATATGGACCTCATCCAGAAACATACATGATTCCTGCTCTGATACCGATTGAAATTCTGGTAAGGGGCCAGACTCAGGATGTCGTGACATCTAATACGACATTACAAAACAGACAAGGTAGGCATGAGCATAACAATGCAGAAAATAAAGAACACAAGGAATCGTTAACCCAATTTGGTTCTAACCAACCTACATTTGGGGGCATACCAAGCCAGGAATGAAGTTCACTATCAGTAGTATTAATTCGGAGGGAAACCACTCTGTTTACACTCCTCACTTAATCAGAATACCCAATGACCCTTCTACCTAAGATACCACACTTAGATATGAGAACCTCCGCTCACTTCCAATCAACTCAGTGATGTCTATCAGCTACTATCACACCAACAACTGCATCGACTACTTGGCTCCTATTAAAATCAGCTTCGAGATACCTCACTCCAAACACAACTAAAATAATTTGAAGATACCACACTTCAAACACAATTAAAACTAGTCACTCAAATGACACAGACTAAACTTGGAATTGCTTCACAGTTTCTTCCAAGAACATACCTACACTTATTGCTTCACAGCTTCTGAGTGAGTAAAATAATCCTCTGCCTACGGGCTTCGAGGTACAAATCAGTGACCATCCCACAAACCGGGTGGTTCACCTAACTGGCTAACCCTAAAGACTACATCTTTCTAAGACCGGCTAGCTTACTAAAACTAGGTTACAATTGCTTATTTTTAACCTATTACCCAACTGGATTTGGGCCTTCAAAATAACAGCTTCAGCTGTAACAAACTTCTGCAGAAACAAACTTTTGCATAAACAAAATCGCAGATAACTTCTGCTACAATCAAGGTCCCTTCTGGTATTTGTCCTTAGCTTTTGGACCTCCACATATGCCTTCAAAGTATGCCAATTATGTTGCATAATATTCCCAGAATATTCTACACTAATTAAAACAGAACTGTAACAAACTTTGACAGTTCAGTAGCATGATGTCCTGATGTCTGATGTCTGGACATCTCATATGACATGTTGTTCCAGATGTTGAACTTCTACAAATACATCATGTTAAGACATTCTAGATAGGATTATAAATTGAGAATCCTACTGTACAAATCATTGTTCTTGCTTTTATTTGTCTTATTAGAATTTAGCCAATCCATATAATTTGGAACTTACAAGTTAGAACTTAATGCTTTAAATGTAAAACCAATCTCAAGCTAAAAACATTGAAATATATTAAAAACATTGAAATTAATCACTTTAAGTACAACTAGTAATAAACCCGTGCTATCGCATGGGTCCTGTCTGGAATCACATCACACGTCTATCAAACTATAATTTATAAAGTTTGAGTTTATTTTTCAATTGGTCAACATTCACCAAATTATAAATATAGACTTATAATATTAACCAACTTTTTAGCATTGACCCGTACTTATAATAAATCGTATCATCGATTATCTAACTTCAATTATATTACCGTTGGTATCTCATAAATACAATCTCATCTACCCGTGGATCTAAACTTGCAAGAACCTTCATTACGATGAAGAATCTACAGTGGTTATAATGAGAAATAAAAAGATAGATATTAAAATGAACAATCTGTGAGGATTATTTGTTTGGAGTATGAAAGTTGAAGATTTTTCTTCCACATGGATGAGGATGGAGAGACTTTTTTTTCCCGATGCACATTAGGACGAGGATTGAGAAAGTACCCTCCGTCCCGTAAATTCTTTAACTTCGACGATATTATTTAACTTTTATATATATTATATAATATATAATAATATTATTTTAGATAAAAAATATTAATGTAATAAAAAATGAAGAGTCATAAGTGAATCATTTTATTTCTCAACCCTATAAAGGTGCACCTAATACATTAATGTACACGACGTCTCCTCCTTTTCTTTTTTCAATTATCTTTGTCTCATCTATTCATCATCTCCTATGTTCTCGTCATTGTCACAACAACCACTCTCCTTTGATAACTGCGGATATGATAATTACTCTTCAAACTCACTTTACTTCTATTAGTAACATGCGTTTTATTTAATTAATAAATTAGTAGTTATGAATTTTTCACACTCCCATAGGGATGACAATGGATCGGGTCGGGTGTGAGTTTCACACTACCCAAACCCACATCCGAAATCACCACCCGAACCCAAACCCAAAGACTAATCATTATAGACTTTATAGGTATGGACTTTCATATAACGTTATTTTTGATGTAGATCAATGACATAATAAATCATTATAGATTAGCCTCAAACTTTATAGGTATGATCTATATGATGATATGCTTCAATCCAACAGTTGATTTTAAAAAATATTAATCCGAAGTGACGTTTTTGAGCGAGTGTAACTCATGGTGTAACTCTTCAAGTGTAATTTAATCCCTCCTTATATATATAGGGCTACTTATATAATTTAATGTCTAAGCGATGTGGTTTCGGATGTGGGTTTGAGTGAACCCAAACCTGCACCTGAAATATCGGGTGGCACCCGAACCTGAATCCAAGTCCAATCAACTTAGGTTTCCAACTGTTGACTTGGATTCAGGTGCGGGTGCGCCCCGTAGGTTTGGGTCTTCCTGCCATCCCTACACTCACACATAATCAACCACTTATGCTGGACGACAACATTATTGTGATAGTAAATTAACGAACGCGTGGTAGATACAATTTTTGTTAATATATTTGTTTTTGCATAAAAATATTAGCAACAACAAGGGCTTTTGTTTTTTTATGCAAGACGTAATTTTATTTTCAAAAAGCGAAAGATGCAAAATATGTGTTTTTTTAATAAAAAGAAAATAAAATAAAATACTAGTGTCATAGTTTTGATCGAAACATATAGATTTTTTTTTTAAGATTCTATCTCTATGGATCTCCGTGAGAATATGTGGGGATGATGATGGGGGGAATATTTCCCCCTGACATGGATTGAGGATGGAGATGGGGAATAAATTTGGGGGCGGGACGATGAGTGGGAAAGTATGCTCCGAACATTCCATGCCCCGTTGACATCCCTAATCCTGAATGAGGACAAATGAACAATAAAATATCGAAAATGGTCTGAAGCCCTTCAAATTTTTTAATTGTTGGTCGAATGATAATGAGTTTTTATCGTTTGTTTCTAATTCTTGGGCTTCCCTATCATTTTAAGAGAAATGGCCCTTGTCTTGAAAGAGAAGTTGAAAGGTTTGAAGGATAATCTAAAGCTTTGAAATAAAGTATTTTTTTGGGATTTTAGATCTTAATATGAAGGAGATAGTTAAATCTCTTAACATGTTGGATCACTTGGCATCTCAGGAGGTGAACGTAGAGTAGGGTAGGAGTGTAGAGATGTTTGTGCAAGATTCTTCTAATTTATGGAAGTCCATGGCTACAAAGGAAAACATGTTGAGACAGTGAAGTAGAGATTTAACAATAGATATTCTAATGGATTTTGAGAGTCGTATGATACCAGTGAAGTATTGGAGTCATGAAACCACGTTGCAGTTGAATTGATGAGTGTTGCATGACTTAGTTCTATAATGTGTCACACTCTTACATGACACAAGACGCTCCTGGACGTCCACTCAGGCCTTCTCATGAGAAGATCCTAGAGAATAAGCATAGTAGTGATGATCATGCCATTGATGTCTTGTCGACCTGACATAAAATTATGCAGATGATGGGAGACGACATCGTGTCTGGACTATTTGAGAGAGGTGGTGATGAAGCGGTTGCTCTAACACGTTCCATTCCTACCGAGACACGGAATGCCCTGGGTTACCGTAGGCAGAAGAGAAGACAAAATGTTAGGATTAATCATACTCAGTAGACTATGTTGTTGATTGCATTTTGTTTATTTTTTTCATTGAATTGGAGAACATTTTTGTACTATTATAATATCTTTAATGTTTTAACACATTACTTGGTATTATAATATTCATTTTTATTAACCGTTGAAACAAATAACGACAATGTTAATCGATTTACTCCACAAAAACTACACTATCAGCAATCTATTTATGCACAAAAACTAGCAGGCAAGACTTCAGAAAAGTATCTTCGAATTTACTCCACACCAAATTCAAAGATACATCTCCAAAGTATTTTCTTAAGAAATATGGTGGATAAGATGACTTCAGAGATGTATATATGGATTTACCTTTGAGTTTATTTGAAGATGCATCTCCAAACTAATTTTTTTTAATCAAAAAAATAGTATTTAGTGCGTTCGAAAATATATCTCCAAATTCACTAAAGAGCATTTTCTAATTTTCGTACTCCCCATAGTACAAGGGTGAAATGAGAAATTGCTTGAGTTTAATATGCGAGAATTTTTCATGCCACCACCCACTTGTACTTGGCACCCCTGATTTTGTATGAAAAGTCAATTTTGCCCAAGCCTTCCTCATTATTGAAATTCCCAGTACACCCTGCATTTTTCAAAAATTTGGACGAGACCGGAAATTTGAGAGCGCTACCGGATTTTTCGCAATTACAAGTAAGTTTCCGGTACTTTTGTTAAAATTTTCGGTATTTTGTACCGGTTTTTTCAAAAATTCCGGTATCACCTACCGTAGATTCCAAAATATCCGGTATTTTCTCCTGGAAGTTTCGAAATTTACGGTATTTTCTATTGATGCTCATACCGGAAATTTCGAAATTTCTGATATGCCAAAAATATCAGAAATTTTGAAATTTTTGGTATTTTCTATTTTTTTCAAAAAATTCTTATTTTCCATGTTTCTTGACTTTGTTTTCAGTGGAGACTAGAGGTAGAGACAGTTCTATTTCAAGCAGGACTACTGATCGAGCAGATGCTGTGGCTCGAGTAGTAGATGAGGCATAGGCCTCTGAGGAGCATGGTGATCACCGTCGTCCGACCGATTCTCACCGGAAACAAATGGCTGAGCAGGCCGCGACGGGGTTTCGTGCACCTCGTCGACTGATTTCCAGACCTTCTACGGTAGTTATGGAGCAGGTAGTTGTATCGGAGCCGGTGGTTCAGGAGCCGGTTGGTGAGGAGAGGGTTACGGAGGTGGTGCAGGAGCCTGTACAGGAGGTGGTGTAAGAGCATGTGCAGGAGGTGGTTCCGGAGGTGGTTCAAGAGGTGGTGCCAGAGGTTGTATCGGAGGTGGTTCCAACGATGGTTCCGGCGGTGGTGCAGGAGCTGTTTCAGGATACAAACACCACAATAGGTCCATCTGAGCCATCAGTGTATACTGATGGTGGTTTCCCTGGAGGACCTTCTGACAGGTCCGTCTTGACGGGTTATACTGATCATGTCGCGTATAGGATATGGCAGAGTGATGTAAGTATTATTGGTTTGGTTTAACGCTTAATGTTTTATTTGTATTACACTGTTTGATGTATACTAATTTGTTGTAATTGTGTTGTTTTGTTTTAGGAGCGTCCTACTTTGAAGGTCGCTTCTCATGGGTCGGAGTTGAAGAACTTCCCCGAGACTCCGATGCCTGAGCAGGTGATGATGATAGTTGAGGAGTTTAGACTTGAGGACTTTGTTGGATGCTCATTGACGATGTTGGATGCCCCCCTGCTATCAACTTTTGTTGAGAGGTGGCACCCAAAGACATCTTCCTTCCATCTTCCATTTGGGGAGATGACAGTCACTTTGGATGACGTGGATGCTCTGTTCCACCTACCGATAACTGGTACGTTTTTCACACTAGTTTATAGGGATCAGGCGATAGCAGTGCGCATGGTTGTGGATGCGTTGGAGGTGGATGATGCGTAGGTCCTACAGGAGTTTGGAGAGACTCAGGGATTTCACCTTCACATGTCTTGGTTGAGGACTACGTATAAGGCGTTGGTGGAGGCACGCAGGTTTTAGGCTGCCGCTAGGGCGTACATGGTACATCTGGTGGCATGTACTCTCTTTGCGGACAAGTATGAAGTGTACATTGATGTCCGTTACCTGTCTCTATTCATCGCTCTGGACAGTGCCACTTGGGCTAGGGGAGTGGCGGCACTGACGATGATGTACACAGCGCTTGATGTTGCTTCCCGTCCTAATACCAGACAACTTGCTAGTTATCTTAGCCTATTGCATGTATGTTATAAATTATTAGATGTTTTTTTAATAATTATTAGGTTTTCATATAATAATTTATTTATCCTTATTTATGCATTGTTGGATATACGAGCACTTCCTTCACATCTGTCACAGGAGGATCCAGCGAGTGGCAGCCAGAGATCCACGTGCGAAGAGGTGGAAGGCCGGACAGAGGCATCTTGGAGGTGTGACAGAGTACAGGAGGAGGCTGGATGCTCTGACCCTGGACGATGTCGTTTGGACACCATACATGGCTCATCGCCCTCACCATCCTTTTGAGGTATCCACTTTATATTCAGGGCATATCAGGTGGAAGGGCTATGTGGTTAGGCACTTTCCTGAGAGGTGTCTACGGCCCAAGGCATCCCACAACCAGTACCACGGGCCCTAGATGGTGGCATTGATTGGTGGTTTAAGAACCACATCATCACCTCCCCCGGGAGATCATGGATGCATCCGTCAGGGTTCTGGAGCCCGGGCAGTGCGAGGATGAACACCTGGAGTGGTTCCTTAGTGTGTCACACCCTCGGGTCACACCATCGTCTCCAACATATGATGTCCCGGGGCCTTCAGGTACTAGACATTCTTCCGATCCACCACCACCATCTCCTCATTCAGCAGCTGACTAGGACACCCTCCCATAGCTCATTGCAATTACATTAGATAACATCATGGGGATGCTGAACCTCGATAGTGAGGCATATCAGGGGTTAGCTAGGTTGACCGACATTGCCCGTGGAGGGCCTATGTAGATTTTTCTTTGTATTATTATATTATATGTATATGTTGTGACAAACTGATATCTAGTTTATTGCATAATATTTTTTAGCTAATACTTCTTCTTTCGATTACATAAAGAAAATAAAATAACACAAATAAGAAACTCGAATAAGTTAAGAAACATCAGATGACAAACAAACAAAAAATAAACAGTACTCCGATACATGAAAACCTAGGAACTACTGGATTCAGATTCATTTGGACGCTTTAAACACTTCATTATGTCGTCAACAGGTCTTCGGATCTCCGCGTCCAACTCGATCATACCTTTGGTTATCCTACGACGAAATGATTTTCACATGGCCTTCACATCTTCATCATTCTTCAGCTCGATTAGGTTGTATTTCACCCAACCATCTATACCAATGTAATCCTCTCGAAACTCGATCTTTGTCACCCTTCTGTTCTCGGAATCAAGCAGCAAACCGTTCAACGTTTCCTTCAACGCGGCAAAGGACTCAGATCCATCTGGGAGCTTGAACTCAACGACAGGTTTGCGTCCGTTGTAATACACTTCTGCCTTAATCAGATATTGAGAAAGAGGCATGTTGTTGAGATGTGATACCTTATAACCATAAAACCCATATTTATACAAATTGTTATGCGTTCTAGACCACACAAAAGTGTCGGTGCAATCTGGACCCTTCAAAAGTGTCGGCAAAATCTCAGCCGTTGAAAAAGACAAAATTATGAAACATACCGGAAATTTCAGACTTTTGCGAAATTTTCGATATACCGGAAATTTCAAAAAATCCGGTATATCGAAAATTTCAAAAACACTTCTGTATTTTTGGCACATACCGTAAATTTTGACCAATTTGAAATTTCCAGTATACTGGATTTTTTGAAATAACTCTCCGAAAATTTGGCATAAACCGAAAATATACCGGAAATTTCAAATTGGTCTACCAGAAATTTCGTCCGGGAATTTCTTTGTAAATTGTCAAGGGTAAAGTCAGAATTTAAAAATTTGGGGGGTGCTAGGAATAATTTTTGGGGTGGCAGGAAAAATTCTCTTAATATGCAGATACTGCGGTGCTTTAAAAATCCGTTGGGTGGCTTGTTTTGAGTTGCAACGTTGTAGAAACATCGTTTTGTTTAGGGATGACTTAGGGTCTGTTTGGTAAAAATAGCGGTTGACAGATAAGCTAGTTTATGGCTGATAGTTTATGACTGATGATTGATGACTGATAGCTTACGGCTGATGGCTAATGATTCATGACTGTTAAGCTAATTATAGTGTTTGGTAAAATTAGCGGTTTACTAGTTGATAAATGTAAAATGACATAAAAGGACTTTTTTAATTATTAATAAAATTCATATTTAAAATAATAAGGATAAAATTAGAAGAAAAATTGATAAGCTATAAGCTAAAATGCTATTTGAAATAGTGTCTGAAAAATAAACTATAAGTCAGTAAAATAAGCTATAAACTCGTCATAGAAAAACCGTTACCAAACAGGTCTTTTATTATCACAAGAAGCTTATAAGCTCAAAACTTGGTTTACCAAAGAGACTCTTAGTGTGGAATTGGGACTTGTTAGAGAGGATTCAAATTCTATTGAAGGAGTGATTTCAGTTGAAACGTAACTCATCTGTTTCTATCAAGTGGGGTGATTGGAGGATTGGGGGTTTCTCGGGTTTTCCAGATGTTTTATGTTCTTTTTTGTGCTAAGGGTTGAGTACCCCTGTACTCTTCATAACACAAGTCTTTGCCTATAAAAGAAAAAATTAAATAAAATAAATTTTCAGAGTTTCTCAGAATTTGTAATACATAAGATGTAGTGAAAATCCCCCTAAACCAATTTATTCTCAACACATCTACCAAATAGCCTTGAAGTGGATTTTGACTTCTGGAAAAGAGCCAAAACCAAGCCTTTAAAATTTGGTCATATCATGCTCATCCATCACAAAAAAGACATGACCTCATTCTTACTAACTTTGAGATAATGTACAAAAATGAAAAAGAAAAAAAAAATTACACCATTAAGCCGCCACAACTTCATTGTGTCATTGGCTGATTTCACCTTTCTAGGATCTCTTCTTCATCAACTGGAGCATACCATTCAGGCATCCGCTTCGTGTTGCTCAGCCTGTAGTTGAGGAGAAGTTCTTCATCTTCAAGAGCCCTAGTTGCTACCAAAACAACAGTTTTCAGAGTAGTAGGAACATTCGATTCAGTATTTCTTGAAACTCTAGATTTGAACCAAGAACTTCCAAATCTCTTTGCATTTACTTCTGTTGCATTTCCAAATAATATATTAGGAATGTAGGCTCTCATGTCATTTTCAATCAATGGAAAGTCGTAAGGGCAAATTGTGACATTTGGAAGCATTCCTTTTGAAGGGTGATTAGCAAAATGTGCCAAGGCTAGTGGATTCCTACGCTCGAGTACATCGTCACTATTATCTACCTTTGACCCTTTCTCGTCTAACGCTTTTCTAACATTCCACAGTTCTTTCCCGTCACCTCCCCGACCCCAAGGTTGGGAGTCGATGACAGTCCCATCATGTCTGGTAATCAAATAGGGGTTCTGCTCATCAAGATATCCAGGAATATGATGATAATAAGCCGGAGAGTATACTACCCCTGGATAAAAGGCTATCACAGCACCAACATCTACTACACCATCTAAAAATAGACCATTGCCGGCGTCCTTGTGAGATATTTGAGAAGGTTTAACATTGAGCGTGTAGCCAAGTTCGCCCTTTAATTTCTGCAAAAGCTCAGCTTGACTTATCGGTCTTTGTTTCCGGAAACCTGTGCAACACCTCATTAGTAGGTGAACAGAGTAAACAGGCAATAGTTATAATTTTGACAGTAACATTTAATATTCGCTGTAGAATAGGTTTTTTTTTGTCATAACCCTCTTGTTCCCATGAGAGAGACTCTGGTAATCCGGAGTTCGGCAGAGTGATAAGTAAAGTTTGACCAAGAATTATCGAAACCGAGATTCAAACTTGGGTTCTCTCCCAAACAATTCAACTTTAGCTAAAACTCATTAACCACTTAAACTCAATCACTTACCAAGTAATGAGCAAAAAATATTTTCAAAGGACAAGTTAACAAAGGAAAGATTAAAACAAAAAAAAATCACCAAGATTGTTAGTTGGTGGGTCACGGACTTACTATTGGCAGAAAGCTCACTATTTCGAGGTAAAACGTTTGTTTGTTGAGATAGTAACTCGAACGAGTCGTCATTCTCCGTCTTGTCATTTGTAAGAAGAATTTCATCCATTAACGTGCAAAATGCTTTAATTTGAGAATGAACATTTTCTTGTACAACCATATGTTGATCGACAATAGAGGCTTTACTGGCCATTTCAATAATCTCTTCCGCATCTGTTTCACTAGCATTCTTCCCCAATCGATTGTAGCTGGAGATTCAAGTCTTTACATGAGCTTAAGATGTTGAATAGAAAAGAATCATGAAATCAACAAAATTGAATAATAAACGGCATTAAATTGAATAATAAACGGCATTAAATTGAATAATAGAAAAGAATCATGAAATCAACAAAATTGAATAATAAACGGCATAAACGGCAAAACAGCTTAAGATGTTGAATAGAAAAGAATCATGAAATCAACAAAATTGAATAATAAACGGCATTAAATTAATATAACTTTGCAACATAGATAACAATTCGTGTGTTAAGATTTCAGAGTCGAAACTCAGTACTAATGTTCATTGTCAATTGTGTAATTCTTCCAATATATGACTATAGGTTGCAGTTTTGACATTTGGAAGAAGGCCGTTTAAGCTATAAGTAATTGACAAACAGCTAACTCAATGAACGGCAGCATAGCTTGATTAGGCAGCAGCTCAGTTTAGAGATGCTGGTTATCACAGCTGTCAAATATCGGCCATGGCAGCACCGTGGGGATTGAGGGAACAAATGTTTTGACAACCGACGTGGCCAATTTGTGAAAGATGGCGGCGCCATGGCATTTAACGGAAGATATGACGGTTCAAAATGACGGATTTTTGGCTTTCCGCTATGGCCCATCTTAGAATTTGACTTTTGCCTAATTCAACCTTAAAAAATGGAATGTAAAGTGAGGGGTGCCCAAACTTTATAAACACTACATATGCCATATCTCTAGGCAACGTTTCACATTCAACACAATGAAGGTGGTGGAGGATGCAATGAAGCCAACCCAAATGCTAGAATTAGGCGGTTAGGGGCGAACCACTATGAAGGCAGAATTTCCAACCGTTTGCAATCCGCCGTCTATAACACGTTCTGGTCATTAAAGTTTAAGCGGCAAGCGTCTATATTAACTAATTTCCAAATACCCTTTTGGAAAACATATATAATCATCTACTGCCAAATAGCATTTTGCTGACTATATTTGAGCCATCTAAACCGCAGCTATACGAATTGAATGCTGAGAGACCCATTTGACTGGCCCAATATATCTTTGAGTGTTAAATACAAGTGCGGGTGTAAAACCGGTATTTTGTATCCAACCATTGTCAGTACTCCTTCCATTCCAAAACTTTAGTTGTTTAAGGTATTTGCATATAGATTAAGGAATCATATAATTGATGTGTATATATAAATATCAAAATGTCTCTATCTTACAAATACCTACAAATATCTCAAAAGTAACAATAGGGTGATTAAGAGAGATGAAATCTATGAGTTTGAAATGAATAAGGAAGACGATAGCAGAAAAAACAAAAAGATAAGCAAGTTTAATGCACCCTTGAATTTAAAATGCAGACAACAACAACAAAAAAAAAACTTACCTTGTAAAGAGGAACAAACGATTAAGATCAACTTCAAACTGTAGTTGTCTTGGATCCCTAGCAAAAGCAAAAGTGGGACTTTTTGCAAGGGTTTTCACACCCTGAAAACAAAATCAAAACCAAGACTTTTGTAATAAACTTCACAGAATGCACAACAGATAAAAACTAAACTTCATGGAGAATCGGTAAAAGTAAAACATTAGTTTCTTCTAATACAAGGATTCTACTTATAAAACTGTCGTCGTATTTTTAATAAATGAACAATAATAACTTAAACATATCTTGCTAAGTAAAGCATAAGATAAGAAGATACCTCTTGAAATTTCTGAAACAAAAAAGCCATCTGAATTGAGGAATAGGAAGTCCTTATCAACAACCACACATGATTTTAGCACAATAACTTTAAAAGCTGGAAATGTACTGCCAGATAAAAAAGAGGCTCAAAATCAGTTATAAAGTGGCTACTTGAGTTACAATTCACAAAATCAAAAACCCTAAATAAAAACCCAACCCCAATTTTTTTTATATACAACAAAATAGTTTAAAACAACAGCAAGAATAATAAGAACATTACAACTGATTTAACAAGTAAAACTGAAAAAAAGGGAAGGTGGGTATTCACTATTCAGACGTGAAAAGAGTAAAAGACGAACCTTTGAAAGCCAAGAGTTCAGGGAATCATCCCCACCATCGCCACCCTTGACGGCAAAGCTTGGTGTTCCTTTTTTTTTGGGACAAAAACATGTGTTTGGGCTGAAATGTTTTTTTCTTCTACTAAAACCAAAACATAGGATGAGAATTTATCCTGCTACCCCCAATTAAACCTGACACCCCTAAATAGGGTAACTTTATCAAAATAGCCCTGCAAAATATTGGAAAAGCCACAATTTCTAGTGTGTACAGGAAATTTTAGATGAAATACTGGAAATTTTGGAAAAGTTATCGTTTTACCATCCTTAAATACCGCAAATTTTAAATGTTCGGTACCATAAATTCAAAATTTCCGATAATGTTTTTTACCAGAAATTTCAAATTTATGGTATATATTGTGGTTTACAATTGTATCGGGAATTTGAAATTTCTGGTATGTATCTCAGTCTACAATGGTACCAGAAATTTAAAATTTCTGGTACTTGTTTTAGTTAATAACCGTATCGGAAATTTGAAATTTCCAGTATAAAATAGTATCAGAAATTTCAAATTTCCGATATTATTGGGACTAAATTTTTTCATACTTTTTACTTAAATAGAATCCATAAATATAATTAATGTCATACATAGAGGCATTATAAATATAATTAATGTCAACAAATATAATTAATGTTCTACATAAATGCATTCTAAATAAAATATAGTCACTTCCCAGACAGTACTGCCCAATGTCTGACCGAACTGCATTTATCCCTCCAACCGTTCTGTGACGGAAGACAATGGACAACCGAGTTTCAATTAGATCAATTTATAAAAAAATGAAAATGCGTATAAAGTCAAGTATAGTGTACCGTATCAGTGATGAAGTACTGCGTAAGATCAGTACATTAATCCGTTGAAGAAGCTGAAGGTGCCAGTTCAGGACCACAAATATACAACACTTCCTCTGCCATACCAAAAATTTCAGGTATTAACGAAATTTCTGGTATATACCGTAATTTAGAATTTTCGGTAATGTTTATGTACCAGAACGTTTGGAATTGCCGGTACCTAAAATAATGAAAGCAAAAATACTGGATTTTAGGGCAATTTTCGGTAAATCGTACCGGAATTTTTAAAAATTTCGGTAAACCGTACCGGTAATTTGTAAATATCTGGTATATTGGTACCGAAAATTTGTGAACAACAAAGAATTTTCGGTATTCACCTAAAAAGGGTACCGGAAATTTTAGAGACCTATCGAAAATTTTGTTTTTGGTTTCTTTTATCAACAGTAATTTTTTATTTATAAAAAAAGTCAAATTTTTGAGTAAATAGAATCAAGAGTATTTTCGAAATATATAAATACGAGAGTGGCAGGAAAAATTCTCAATTTTCTTTTAGCATTTCTAGGTTTTACTTATACACCTTCCTTCTTTTTTCTTTATACTTTTTTTTTTTCAAAAATACACCTCCATCTCCATTATTATTTGTGGTTTTTTTTTTAAAATTTTAAAAAATATTTTTGAAACTTAATTTCTCCTGGATTTAAGTTTTGAAAATTAAAAAGGTTAAATACTTTCTACCCTTGTCATATAAGCGTGTTTTGATTTTTCTTTTTAAAGATTTTTCTCCACTCCTCAATAAATATAAATTTCAGCATAAAATACTCTGGTGTGTTTTTTTAGCAAAAATTCTATGAATTTGGCCTACGTAGCCATCATCTCTTGGCTGACTAAAAGTGACACGTTGGAGTAGGCAAATGATAGCCACGTAGGTCAAATTCATAGAATCTTTGCTAAAAAACACATCAAAGTATTTTATGTTGGAATTTATATTTGTTGAGGAGTGGAGAAAAAAAATTTTAAGAGGAAAAATCAAAACACGCTAATATGGCGGGTATAAGGTATTTAACCCAAATTAAAATATATACAGAAATATTTTTTTATGTTTTATGCCATTGTATAATACAAGAGAATAACTAATTTAGTCTATAAATCAGGGGAACATTATATTTATAAATGCTAAGATCAAATATGATGAAGACAAAACCGAAAACTAATTAATTTACATAAAATTTTATGAGTTCTTATCACATGTACAAATCAGAATATGTATAGCAAATTCTTTGCTCATCTTCAACACCCCCTAAATATTAATGGTAAATGTATGCCATATCCAAATTGAATATGATAATCTCATATATGTTATTTGGAAGAGTTTTTGTAAGAATGTCTATTATCTACTCGTGTGATGGAACATGATAATTTCTTATAATTTTTTTATCAATTTTCTCTTTAATGAATCGTCTATCTATTTTCACGTGCTTTTGTTCGACCATGTTGGATTGGAATTTTCGCAATTCTTATAATAGTTTTGTTGTCACACAATATCCTTATAGTGTAGTCAATAGGAATTCTAATTTCATCAAACATTCGCTTTAGCCAAAAATTTTCATAAATGTTGATCTTACAGTTGATCAGAAAGTGGAGTGATTGGTCTAAACGAAAATTTATCCAAGCGTTCCACAGAGGGAGATTGTACCTGCAAAGTACTCTGATGCTGGAGTCGGGAAGAGTGTAGAGATAAGTGCGAGAGAGAGTTAGATATGTGAATAGAATGCTTGACCCTACAATAGAGGAGTGTGTTTATAGAACCCCCAACACATAGTCAATGGTCTCCATTATGGGCTTAAGATCTAGGCCCACAATGGATTATTGTAAGGTTCCTACGTGGAAGTAGGGATGAACAACACATGTCAATAGCCCTGGTCAATTGTTCTGTAATTCTCGGGTCGTGAGAGGACAATTGGTTAAATAATAAACTTTACTGGTTAAATAATTTTGTATTTCTATTTTTCATTCTTATTACATTTTAGAAGTATATACACCATTACTCGTTCGAATACACGAGTGTCCAGATCAGAATTTGTGCAAACTCGAATTATTATATTTTTTTACAATGAAAGAAAATAAAAGTATATATTTAAAATAATATATGAATTCAAACACAACAAAATAAATTATTTTTAATTATTTATGTTATAAATATTTTTATTTTTAAGTTATTTTCAATTTAAGATACAATATTTTTAAAGATAATATATAAAAATTGAGATATATATTATTGATATAAAAAAAATTGGTAAAATAATTTTTTTTTTATTTTAAAAATATGACTTTTTATTTTAAAATAATAATCTTTTTTATGAGAAGAGGGGTAAAATAATTCGATCAAATAAAAAGTAGGATGAAATTTTATTCAGGTATAATGTGATCCTTACTCATAATTTAGTGTGTTAGAAGATGCATCTTTAATTTTATTCACTGACTTTTGCCTATTAATCAATATCATAAGTATTGTAGGTCATTAAGCATAAATAAATGAGGTTGAAGTCGATTTAATATTTTTCCTTGCAGACTAAGCACTTCAGCATCCATCCAACTATCAACGAAATAATCCAAACAACAGTGCTAAAATTAGGTTAAAAAACAACGAGTTAACATGACATGATAAAGATTCACTTTAAATCTCAACCAAAAAAAAAGGAAAAAAAAAAAAACTGAACATATTAGAAGGATCAGTTTCTATTATTTCTATAAATTGTCTTCTTCTTCTTTGAGTATTTGTATAGGTGTAGGTGTTTTTGTTGAATTGTCACCAGGCTCATTACTACTATCATCAATGATCCAACTTGATTCCCTATCATACATATATCTCATCCAAAACCTCTAGATTTATTTCTAAATTTTTGCTACTTGGCTCTAGAAAGGAAGCATCTTGTCTCTGCATGTTCTCTATATGAAGTATCCTGCTAACATCCACAGATGTTTCACTTAAATCAGCACCCTTTCTATGTTCCTCATCATTGTAATATTTTTCCATCTCATTAATCTCATTATAAACAGGCATCATAACGGTATCAACACTCTTTCGTCTTGATGATTCCAAGAGCTCTTCAGGAATTGAAACTTTAGACCTGAAATTGTTCTTGGATGGAGGAATTGAAGATAACAACACTTGTTTCAAGTTCTCAATTACCCCTTTGTTATAAGAGTTCACTTGTGGATCATACCTATACCTAATATTTTCATAAGTAGTCTGCACATTAAACAAAAACAAAAGGAAGAAACATTAATAATAGATATAAGAAAAACAAAACTAGAAAGCAACATGAGTTAAATAGTTTTCGAACCCGATTTCTGATGATTAGATATGTATGAATAACAACCAGCCTTCCAACTAATAAGACAGAAATGAAGGAGTATACTATTAGTGCAATGGAAACAGGAGTTTTCATCATTGCTTTCCAAATTGATATCTCTTGGAAACCTTGGATCCTCTTGATGTAGAACCAGCAAATTCCATGAATATATAGGAAAAGAAGCATTGTAGACAATACAAACATGTAGTAGAATCGATAATTTCGCTGTCGCCATTACATATAAGAATAAGCATAAAGTTATAACTTAACAGTTTCATGAACACAATATATTGATATTATAAGAACCAGTTAATGGACATTACCAGTCCAATACACTGACCAAGCCAAGAGCAGTGATGATCAAATCGCTCCACGCAATTATCGCATATGGAGCAATGAGAACAACGAGGAGGTCTATATAGCATGCAAGTATCACAATGTTTTGCTTTAACAATTCTTCCATTGATAATCACTTCCATGATTTGTGGTAAGTCACATGGTAGAATCTGTTCAATATCGATACCGACACTTTCACCATATTCTTCTGGCACTGGAGGATACCAATTGCGAGGCACTATGCCAGGATCTCTTCCTGAGGTCACTAGAAGGGCAATCAGAACCTGACAATATAAAATGGCGAGCTTAAATTTTTCCACATATATTTGATCAACAAACGGAAAATCATCATAAATAAAAATGATCACTTACAAAGATTGTGTGAATAATAACTAGAATCAGTATTGAGTATCCAAAGTGATGAGGAAAATCATCCATCAATTTTCTAGCTATAAAAGCACAAAAAACTACAACAGGAGCAACAATAAGAAATATTGTTCTAATTATATATTTCACGTCAGGTCCAAATATTAATCTCCCTTCAAGAAAAAATACCTGAAATAAATTGTAATGGCGATACAATACATGAGCTTAATTTGTGAATCAGATTGAAAATTTTAAATTGATTAATTAGTATACTTACGTTATTGCCTTTCCAAACACGATAAGTTCTGACCATGGAAGGATCACTAGTATTTCCTGAAGTGTCTCTGATGGAGTTCACGGACGCTGGAGGAGGCATTTCTTCAGATGAACAACTCTAAATAAAATGAAGTGAAAACTTTCACTTTTTTTTAGAAATAGAAGATAGCTGATTTTCTATTTTTGAAAGGAAATTAAATGTAATTGTTTGATTTGATTGTGATTTAAAGGAATAAAAACTTTATATAACCATGTCCTTTTTAAAATTAAATCTATTTATACTCTACTTTCAAAAATTTAAGAGAATTAAATACCATTATTTATAGTATGCGTGATTTAAATATAATCAATTGATAATTAAAACAAATAAATACAAAATGTAATTAGCTTTTCAAAGTAGAGTTAAATTGGAATGTTTAATGGCAAATTTACAAAATTGAGGTTTTTAGTTCATTGAATATTGCTTACATTTACTATATTAAAGAATTAATGGCAAACTTACAAAATTTATAAAAGAATTAAAAAAATAAATTATCTAAAAACAAAAAAGATTGCTTACATTTACTATATTAAAGAATTAAAAAATACTACTAGTGGGACCTATACCATTTTAGAATATATTTTTAGAACATTTTCAATTGTTTTACTTGCTTTAAATAGTTTGTTACTTTCAATAAAAAATGTTATTGAAAATATATTTTACAATATTTTTTATTAAAAAATGAGTCATGCTAACTAGTACATAGGCACTGATCAAGAATTTCAAATATAAAAAATATTATTTTAATAAATTAATTATTCTGATTTCTAATATATTGAATACAATTTTTTTTTAAAAAAACTTTTAATTCTTTAAAAAATTAATTATTTTAATTTTCAATTTATTAAATACAAATATTTAATAAATAAAATATATCTTTAAACTTTTAATAAGTGCCTTTAGAGACACTCATTAGTATTTCTCTTAAAAAAATACTACATTTTATTGATATTTTAACAAAATATTACTACTTTGTTAGAGTTTCATATATAACCCCATATTTATTAAAATTTAAATTTTTATGTTTAAAAAAATATATAATTATTTATTTTGATTATGATTTAACAGAATTAATCTTTCTATAAATATTTTTTTTACTAAAAAAATAATATTCATTCATTCAAATTGGAATAGCGTCTCCTCTCTAAAAATAGGCGATTCAGTCAACAAAGAAATAAATGAGGTGACTGGAGCCTTGCATGCATGCAGACCACGTGTGAGAAAGGAGCCAAGTGGAATGGTGCCTCATCTCTAAAAAGGTACATAGGCACAATTCAAGGTGGATTATGGCAGACTAGGTGGCAGCTGGGTGGCAGGACTACGCATGTAGACTAGGGTGGCAGCTAGGTGGCAAACCTATTTATGACTAGGCCTGTAAAAAGCCAAGTGGGATGGCACATCTCTTTAAAATTTGTACATAGGCGCCATCTTATTTGGCTTGTACATGTGATTTTGAAGTTTGAATTTTGTCTCATATATTCTCATACAATCATCTGTCACCTCTCTCTCTCTCTCTCTCTCTCTCTCTCTCTCTCTCTCTATATATATATATATATATATATATATATATATATATATATATATATATATATATATATATATATAGGCGGATTTACCATCCGCCACTGGCAAATGCCTGTGCTCCACCAAAATTTTTTAGTATATAGAATTAAAAGAAAAAATAGTGAAAGTTAGAATTGGAAAAACCTAAAATTAGGAAAACCTACAGAGAAAAAAAACTGCCTGCCGGTGCTCACTTTTCTTCATCCTGTTCAATCTGTGTTCTTCTATCTGTTTAATCCTTGTGCAATCTATCATCATTCCTATAGGCTATATTATTTCTACAGGCTATATAGCAGGTAATATAATTACAAATACTAATTTATTTATTAGAATTTAGGTTGTTTGATTTTTATTATTTTAAATTTTATTTTATTTATTTGAAGAACATTGTTAATTCTTATTTGTTTTATTTGATTATTATTCTTTTAAATTTTGAAACTACAATTTTGTAATTATTTTATCTTTTGTTTAGAGATGAGGAAATTTTTGGTTGCTAGAGAAAATATTGAGAATGTGAATGTTGTGCAATCGGAAGTCGAATTAGAACCACCATCTAATGTGGTTAATGAGTTTAATCCAAATGAGATTGTGCGAGATCCAGGTCATAGGAAACAAATTAATGAGTATGCTCCGGATATTCAAGACCAAGTGAGGAGGGCATATATATTGAAGGGTCCAATGCAACCAGATTTGCCAAGCTTTCCTCGTACTACATTTGGGAGTGTTACAAGATCATTTAGTAAATCATGGTATAAGAATTATACATGGTTAGAATACTGATGAGATAAAGGATGCACTTATTGTTTTATTGTTTTCTCTTTAAGAAACCCGGGAGGGCCGAGCACTTTGGTTTTGAAGTCTTCACTAAAAGTGGATATAGAGATTGGAAGCATGCATCTCAAGGCTTGAAAGGTCACGTTGGTAGTCATAATAGTTTGCATAACTCATGTGTCAAGCACTATGATGATTATAATAATCAAAGACAAAGTGTGACAAGTAAGTTTGCTAAAGCAACCAAGGAATCAAGAATTATATAAGATTCGTTTGACTTGTTCTTTAGATTGTTCAAGATATCTCATAGCACAAGGCATGGCTTTTCGTGGCCATGATGAATCCTCTACTTCTCTAAATAAGGGTAATTTTAGAGAGATGGTAGATTGGGTAAAATCTCAAAATGAACAAGTGAAGGACGCTTTTGACCGTGGTGGAAAAATTGCACAATGACTTGTGGTGACATTCAAAAGAGCTTGCAACATGTTGTGCACATGAAGTTACCAAGGTGATTATGGAAGAGCTTGGTGATAGACAATTCTCCGTGCTTATTGACGAGTCACGTGATATATCCGTCAAAGAGCAAATGGCGGTGATGTTGAGGTTAGTAGTTGTATTTTCTAATTTTCATGACCTATTATTTTTTATGCCGCCAAGTAAACTTGTTGAATTTATTTTAGGTTTTTGAATGACAAAGGAAATGTTGTGGAACGATTTATTTCTCTACATCATGTCAAAGATACTACATCTGAGTCATTAAAGAATGCTCTTTATGGTATTCTTGATAAGTACACGTTATCGATTTCAAGGATACGAGGGCAAAGATATGATGGAGCTTCAAATATGAGAGGTGAATTTAATGGTTTGCAAAGAAAAATTCTAGATGAAAATCCTTATGCTTTCTATGTTCATTGTTATGCTCACCGCTTGCAATTAGTTGTTGTATCTATTACTAGTAGTTGCTCATCTATTCATGATTTCTTTGAGTACATCTCCTTGATTGTGACCACAACAAGTGCATCTTGTAAGAGGAGAGATGCTTTAATAGAGGTACAACACCAAGATATTTTAAATAAACTTGAGAGTGGTGAGATATCTAGAGGAAAGGGCTTGCACCAATCATCTAATCTCACAAGACCCGGGGATACTAGATGGGGTTCACATCATACTACATTGCTTCGTTTGGATCAAATGTGGCCCTCGTGTTAAAGGTGCTTAGTATGGTTGATGAAGATGGACGTGGACCATCTCAAGCATTTGATAGAAAAATGGAGAGCTTTAAATTTGCTTTCATTTTGAAATTAATGTTAAAGTTGTTTGGTATCACAAACGAGCTTTCAAATGTCTTGCAAAGAAAAGATCTTAATATTGTGATTGCCATGGAATTAGTTGATGATGTCAAAGCTCGATTGGCCACAACGAGAGAGTGGTTGGGATAATTTATTTTCTGATGTCCAAGATTTTTGTGTTGCTAAAGGTATTCCAGTTCCAAATATGGATGATGAAATACCGGTTCGGGGTCGTTCAAGGGTAGAAGGAGGATGTCACTAATCTTCATCATTACCGTGCGAGAGATTTTTATGTTGCTATTGACAAAATATGTGGAGATGGATCATCGCTTTAGTGAAGAAAGTAACATTATCCTTAATTGTTTTTCATGTCTTGATCCCAAGAACTCTTTCTCCAAGTTTAATGTTGATAAGCTTGCTCGTCTTGCGGATATTTATCGTGTAGACTTTTCTGATGATGACCGAGGAACAATAAGGGATCAACTTGAGACTTATGTTCTTCAAGTGAGAAGAAATGCTTCATTTTCCACTTGTGAAGATGTTCAAAGTTTGGCTATGAAGATGGTTCAAACTGAGAAACATTTAGTATTTCCATTGGTTTATAAACTTATTGAGTTAGCTTTGATATTGCCGGTGTCGACAGCATCCGTTGAAAGAGCTTTTTCAGCAATGAAGATTATCAAGTCTAAATTGCGCAATAAGATCAATGATGTGTGGTTCAATGACTTGATGGTATGTTACACTGAGCGGGAGATATTCAAGTCACTTAATGATATTGATATTATTCGAACATTCACCGCAAAAAAGTCTCGGAAAGGACATTTGCCTCGTAATTTTATTTAACCCGCTATTGTAAGGTTATACTTGTCTCTTTTATTTTAAACTATATTTTTGTGGACAAAATGGCGAGTCTCTGTTATTTTGATTGATGAGTATTTATATATTATATACAATATGAATTTGCGATCTTTAATTTTTCGCCCAGGCTTTATAATATTTCTGGCTCCGCCACTGTATATATATATATATATATCTCACACAATCAAACATTATCTTACAATCTAACATTTCAAACACTCAACCCCGGATAAAATGTCATATGTACCACAATATATTATCACTGTACATTTCAATGGTGAGACGTACAACAGTGAGGTAGCAGGTTTTTTTATTCAGAAACATCGAAAATATCCAATTTTGTCTAAATAGCAATGCGAATTTTTTGTATTTAAAAAAAAAACTAGAGACCAAACTTCGGCGAGGTCCGACGTCACACATTTTCTACCAACACCCTGTTTTTACTAGTGAGAACCAAGTAACATTTTACAAGGTAGCTGTTAAAGACGATGAAGACCTGCACAACATGTTTTGTAATCATGAATATTCTGGGTACGACTCGATTGAGTTGTACGTTGTGTTCCAGGATGCAAAGAGGGTTGATCCTACGGAGAAGGAATAAGCGGATGTGGATGTTGTTGACGAAGAGGAAGAAGCTGACGAGATGCAGTTCAACAACATGGTAAACGAAGATTCAGAAGCCGATGAAGAACGCCAACTGCCTCTACATGAGATCTACACACCACCTCCGTACATGACCACCCTCAATATTGGCATAGATGACCCATCATCTGATATATTTTACTACCCTCCTGTGTAGTCAGATGCAAATTTAAAAGTGAAAGACAAATTTCGTTCAAAAGAAGATTGTGTGCGAGCAATAAAAAAGTTCCATATGATAAACAACCATGACTTTCATGTGGATTGAACAAATGCAAATAGATACAAAATCATTTGTACCCACCCTGAGTGTAGGTTCAATCTAACTGCATCGTACAGGTTGGGGAGTGATTCCTGGGTGATAGGTTATATGACGGAACACACTTGTGTTAATTCCACACAATCACAGGATCGCCGAAAATTGAGTTATGATCTCATTTTTCAAGAAATCTTACCTCATGTTAGCTGCAATCCTTCATTGAAGGTGAAAACAATAATCTCCCACATAACTATAACATACAACTATACCTCCTCGTATAGAAAGGCCTGGATAGCAAAAAACACGGCTATTGAGTAAATCTACGATAATTGGGAGGGTTCATACAAAGAGTTACCTCGCTACATGAATGCACTGCGAACGTATGCTCCTGGAACAATTTATGTTATGGAGACGATGTCGGCGTATGCCCTAGACGGTACCTGTGTTAGCGGGCATAGAATATTCAGTAGACTTTTCTGAGCTTTTCGAACTTGCATCAGTGGGTTTGCACACTACAAACCTATCATACAGATTGATAGAACATGGTTGTACGGGAAATACAAGGGCACCCTACTGATGGTCGTCGCACAAGATGGCAACAATAACGTGTTCCCAATCGCCTATGCTCTTGTTGAGGTAGAAACTGGAGCAACTTGGAGTTTCTTCCTAAAGAATCTTCGAACACACGTAGCTCCACAACGTGATCTTTGTCTGATTTCTGACAGGCATGCCTCAATTGATAGTGCGTACAAATGTCCCGCTAACGGTTGGCACGACCCACCGTCTACACATGTTTATTACGCAAGACATATCGTTCAAAATTTCATGCGCAAGATCAAAGATAAGAGTCTTTGGATAACAATTATGAACGTAGCGTACGCACTAACACAACCACGTTTTAAATATTATCGCATCTAGATCAGAATGGAAAATCCAGATGCAGGTGCGTGGGTTGATAATCTGCAAGTGGAAAAGTGGACACGGTTATACGATAATGGAGTGCGCTGGGGCCACATGACAACAAATCTAGTCGAATCAATGAACGACGTCTTCTAAGTCATAAGAGCACTCCCAATAACTGCTTTAGTGAGTACAACATATTTTAGGATGGCCTCGTTGTTTGCAGAGAGAGGTGAAAAGTGGAACGCAATGGTACAATCAGGACAACTGTGGAGTGAAAGATGCATGAAATTTATTAAGGTCGAAAGTGCCAAATCTAGCACTCATCTTGTTACAAAATTCGATTGACATAACCATAACTTCATTGTTAAAGAGATAATCGACCACAAAGAAGGTTTGGCTAGACAAAAATACAAGGTTAAACTACCATCTCGTTGGTGAGACTGTGGAAAGTTCCAGGCCTTTCGAATGCCCTGCTCTCATGTCATTGCGGCGTGTGCACATGTTCATCAAGATGCACTATTACTTGTTTCCCTCATTTATAAGTCTGATACCTTGCTCAACGTATACAACAATGTCTTCGAACCGGTAGCAAAACCATATTATTGTCCTGCGTACGAAGGGAAAGTAGTTTGGTATAACAGTCAAATGTGGAGAAATAAAAAGGGTCGTCCCAAAAGAAAACGTATAACAACTGAGATGGACGACCTTGACAAATTAGAAAGAAAGTGTGGTTTATGTCGTCAAGTCGGACACAATCGAAAAAATTGTCCCCAACATGCTACGAGTTGGACATCCTAAAATTTGTATGAAATTAATCTGCACTTTTTAATATTATAACAAAACTTGTTCTTTTCATTAATAGAATTTCTTACAAACATCAATACGTAGACAACAAAATAAAAAACTATACGATTAAAACAACAACAGAAACAACATGAAACTTAAAACAACAACTAAAACAACATGAAAATGTAGAATCAACAACCCAAAAGATTATTTAAGACACTACAACCGTCAAAATAATTTCATCGGAGCCATACATAATCGCAATAACGTCGACGTCTGTTTTGACTTCCTCCAACCAAATTCGAGGTTGTCCAGTTGTGAAGTTCATGGTTGTTCTCTTCCTCTGGATCCTTCTAATTTCTTCACCAACTTCTATTTCTCCCTTTAACCATCGCATAAACTCTTTCTTCAATTTGACCATGGTAAATATGTGCCAAAATTTCATTTTTATCGGAGGTTTGGAGACCGAGAAAACAACGTATCCATCTCTAGTATGGATGTATGGTGATGTCGTGACAGAAAAATAAGAGAGAATATGAGATGAGAAGTTGAAAAAATGTGAAGAATGAAGGAGACATGGGTCTTGTATTTATAAAAAACACAAATACACGTAGGAGCCATCTGAAATGGCTCCTACATGTAACCTACATAAGGGAGGCGCCATCTGGGATGACTTTTACAAGAAAAGACGCCAAGTGGGTGGCGCCTACATGCATTTTTTCAATGCAGAAGCCATCTCAGATGACGCCTAAGTGTTTATGTGTCCTGAAACATGGTTATTTGCTTAAATTTTTTCAAAACATGGTTATTTGCATTTTTTTAATACTTAGTTATTGCAAAAAAAAATATTCAGAATACATCGAATAATCCAAATTCAAAATTGCTATAAACTGAAAAGGGTGGATCTGCGAACAAACTCACAACACCCACGTTAATAGCATATAACGGCAAAATTCCTACAAATGTGACAAAGCCTACAAATATGACGAAATTGACGACGAAATAACAAAATAACACGGCCACCAACAAAATGCCACACTTAGACGACGAAATCACACAACGCCGCACTAAGACGATAAAATCACAAAGAAAAAAACTAAAAATATATGTGAAATCATTTATTTGAACGAAAAGGAAAAGAAAAACAATTTAAAAGAATGATTTTGGATCAAAATTGACTCTAAAATCACACCTCTTTAATAGATCAAGGAAAAAAAAATTAGATTCGCATAGACAATTTTTTTATGATCAACACGGAAACCTATTCATAGTAATAGTTTAAAACATAAATGGTTCTTTTTTTAAACGAAACTTTCTTGTATTCTATTTCAAAAAATTAAAGACAATTAAATGTCATTAAACTTTTTTGTATTAAGGAGTAGTGTTACTTTTCAATAGGTAAAGAAAAATTTCCATATATCATTTTTACCAAACATATCCATAGTATTTTTTTTATTTAATTTATGAACTTGTTTATCCTTTTTCTATTATATCATGTTGTATTACTTTTGTATAGAAGTTAAATTAGTTTCCTTTATTTATAAAATATTTAACTTACAATCTAAATTGATAAAAACAACAGAAATATATAATAATAATAATAATAATAATAATAATAATAATAATAATAATAATAATAATAATAATAATAATAATAATAAATATAATAATAATTATAATAATAATAATAATAATATAATTATAATAATAATATTTTTTAATTTTTGTTATCATACTCTAATAATTGTGAATTATTCATATTATTATATGATATTTTTTATAGTTTAAAATATTAAAATTTTATTTTTTAGTTAGCTGTGAAGGCAGACTACTTACATTGACCATTAAATGCAGCAAAATTTTATTTTTATTGTTTTTGACATAACTCACTTTTGTTATACTTCTTCCCTATACACATTTATAAGAAGAAAAATAGTTTTCAATATTCTCTTAATTAAAATTAGTGTTAATTCTATAATAAAAAAATTACTTAATTTTATTGGCAAAAAATTTGTATCTTTTGTTTTTGTGCACGGGTATTTTCTAATGTGGCATGGACTAGGATAGAAAAACTTAAGTCCCAAGAGAGTCTTCCTCTTAGATAACTGTAAGGAAATCAACTTCGAAAACATTAGTTTTGAGTTGTTGAAGAAAAGGGACAACATAAGCATCCAGTTCGGCAATGGGGGCAACAGATTGAGAACTAGTCGATGGATCACGAAAAGAATGATACATTATCTCAGTAGTTTTCTTGGGAGAATCTGGAGTTTTTGGACTTATTGGTTTGGAAGAGGGTTTCTCGACGAGGGGTGAAAACTAATGGTGATTCACCATTGTTAAGCAGGAAATGCTGAAAGAGTAGACAAGAGAGAGTAAATCTATTCTTTTGTTTTATTGCTCACAAAAACTGAACTATTACAAATGAAGACTAGTGTCTTATATACACTATGATGGCTCACTTATTTTACATCCTATATTCACTAACTAACTAATAGGAAAAACAGTTAGTTATATGTAACAGTAACTCAAAGAACTAATTCATTCTTCATTATCAATTCACTTTTACATCCCCTCTCAAGCTGGAAAAGATGTCAATCATTCCTAGCTTGGCATGAAGATTCTGAAATGGTCCTGGATGCAAAGGTTTTGTTAAAATGTCAGCTATTTGTTCTTGTGATGAAACTAGCAGCAAATGGATCAAGCCAGTTTGGACCTTGTCTCTAGCGACATGACAATCGATTTCGATGTGCTTTGTCCTTTCATGAAACATAGGATTTGCTGTTATGTGTATTGCTGATTTATTATCACAATAAATGATAATGGGTTTTGTGTGATCTATGTGGAAATCATGCAACAAATATTTGAGCCATTGTCCTTCACACGTTCCATGCGCCAAAGCTCTGTATTCTGCCTTTGAGGATGATTTGGAAACGACAGTTTGTTTCTTACTTTTCCAACTAACTAATGAATTTCCAAGAAAGAAACATAGGTATGCGGTTGATCTTCTAGTATCTAGGCAAACACCCCAATCAGAGTCTGAAAATCCCTTGAGAAAAAGCGATGAATCGGTGTTAAAGAACAAACCATGCCCAGGACATTGTTTAAGGTACTTGAGAGTGTGAAGACCAGCCAACATGTGCTCGTTGGTGGGTGCATCGAGGAACTGACTAAGCTTTCTTACAGTGTAAGCAATGTCTGGTATGCTATGAGTCAAGTAGAGTAGTTTTCCTATGAGCCTCTTGTATGCTGTTGGATTGGAAATAATCTCACCAGAAGACTTGTGTAGCTACAATTGTGGCTGCATAGGTGTGGTGCAGGGTTTGGCACCAAGTAAACCTGCACCTTTGATCAGATCCAATGTGTACTTCCTTTGATATAAGGAAATGCCTGCTTGTGTTCTTGCCACTTCAAATCCCAGAAAATACTTCAGAACTCCCAAGTCCTTAATGCTGAATTTGGCATCTAAAAGAGTTTTGATAGAGGCAATCTCCTTGAGGTCAGTCCCACCTAAAACAAAGATCATCAACATAAACTAAAATAACAGTGAAACCTATAGAACTCTGCTTTGTGAAAAAAGAGTAATCTGACTTGGATTACACATAGCCAGAAGATGTTAGAGTGTCTGTTAGCTTAGTGTTCCATTGCCTGCTTGCCTGCTTCAGGCCATATAGGGACCTTTGCAGTTTGCAAACATGAGAAAGAGATGGTAGTGGCAAGCCAGGGGGAGGATGCATATACACCTCTTCGTTGAGATCTCCATGTAAAAATGTTGTGTTGACATCAAGCTGATATAATGGCCATTGTTGAACAACAACTATAGCAAGTAAGACTCTAATGGTAGTGTTAGCTGGTAATTTCGATAGGATCACTTTGGTAAAGAAATGATTAATGTCAAGGGAATATTTATTCGGATGAGGTCTAAAGTTGAATAAATTGACTGAATCAACAGGAAGTTTCGAGTTAAAGGATGAATGATTGAAAGAATCAGAATTGTTACTTTAAAACCTTTCGATTTCGAGTAAGATCTGGCCAGTAAAGACTTCGATTTCGAATAATATGTCTTAAATAATAAGAATTTGAATTAAAGGGCTGAAACAGTCCAGCGAAGGGTTATTTGTGATTCAAATCGAAATAGGGAAATCCATTGAGCCCATTGCAAGATTCGAAATTCAAATAAAAGGCGTCATTTGTAGAAGACGCGTGGAAGTCAGTGAAGGAAGAGAGCATGCATGCTTCGAACGTGGCGTGATTTTAGAATAGGGTCGTTAGGGTCAAAATACTATAAATAGGTGTTCTAATGTTAGAATTCGGGGTGTTCATTTTGTGTACTAGGAAATCTCATATACTCAAATTACCGTGATTTAGGGAAAAGAGTTGCAGATACCATGTACGTACAGAACATCATCATTATGCCTTTTTGCAATTTAAATTCAAGTTATTTTACATTTACTTCTTCTTTAGAGTTTCCTTGCTTCTAAATCTTTTTGTTTTCCTTTACATTCCGTTCAAACACTTTACTTTCCCATAAACTTTATTTTATTGTCCATTTCATTCATTCAAACGCTTTATTTTTTCAGAAGTCTCTACTTTTCTTGTCAAAGTCTTTTACATTTTATCCATTTCACGTTACACAGTTTTATGTTTAATTTTCAAACTTCTAGTTTAAATCGAAGTCAATTATTAGCCTAAACATTATTCAGTCAGTACATTACCTTAGATAAATTCAGAGAATAACTTTAAGATTTCTATGTTGCATATTAAAAGATGCAAATCTATAATACAATGGATATAAACATGAAACTGAATTATGACACATGTCCTAGGATCAATCTAGTCGATCCTGTAAGTAACTAGTAATTGGAAGACTAACGGTTGTTTGCAAGAAATCACCGTAAATAAATTGGCACACACAGTGGGACAGTGTCATAATAAATTTCTGTTTTAAAATTCATTAGAAATCTTTTAGGATCTTCTGAGTCTGGAGTGCATTTTGTTATATGAACCTTAGAAGCGGTAAAATAACAAATAGTAACCCACATATACCCAGAAGAAAACATACTGAAAGAATGGTTGACACAAATAACCAAGATGGGGGACAAAATCCCCCACAAGGGACTGGTACAATTGTTTCGGGTTCGATTGATGCATCTAATGCAATCCCCATAGGTAGTTCTAATTCAATCCATACAAGTACAATGGAGATGCCATCGAACATGTCATCAGCGCAAATCTTGCCAAACATAGGAAACCAACAATATTCGACTCCCACTAGGCCTCCAGGCTTCGATGCCTTTAGACCTAGAAATCCTCCATATGGGATGCCAACTTCGTTTATGGCAGGATTACATGATGCGTCAACTTCATCCCCAATCCAAGGGTCTGGTTCTGGAATGAATCATTTGGACCCAAATACCCAAAGTCTAGGAAATTTTGTCCAAATACCTACCCTTACAACTAATAGTCAGGCAGCATTTAGACAACAAATGGATGATAGTAATCATGATATGGTAGGAGTTCTAGCCTGTGAGATGAATGCCATCTTTAATCCTTTAATCCAAAACATTAATAGAACGAACCAAGAAAATTCAGCCCAGATGGCTCGAATAACATATTTATTTGGTGCCCCGGATGCGCCTACAAGACGCAGACAGAATACAACAGTGGTTCGAAATGAAGAACCCACAATTGAACAAATTCGACCCCTAGACAAGTGGTCGAAGAGAGGAATATAGGGGCAAGATTAAGACAAAAAGAAGTTCAGGAAATACAAGAGGAACATCCTAGACGAATAATGATGGTAAATAGGGAACAAAACGCAGACGAAGTCGTTCATAGAGTTAGAAATGACAACTTGGTAGCAGAAAATAATCTAACCACTATGATCGGAAGAATAATGACCCATAATGGTTTAAACTCAGGATTTAGGAGACCAAATTATGCATCTCCTATTGTAGATTATGTTTTACAATCAGAGTTACCTAGAGGTAAAGTCCCTAAGTTTACAAAATTTTCTGGAGACACAAGTGAATCAACAGTGGAACATGTAGCAAGATACTTAACTGAAGCAGGAGATTTGGCTAATAATGGAAACCTTAGGATAAAATATTTTCCAAGTTCTCTAACAAAAAATGCTTTTACTTGGTTCACAACTCTTCCCCTAGGATCCATAAATACTTGGACCTATTTAGAGAGGCTATTCCACGAACAATTTTACATGGGCCAATCTAAGATAAGTCTGAAAGAATTAGCAAGCATTAAGAGAAAATTCACAAAACCAATAGATGATTATTTGAATAGGTTCCGTTTATTAAAATTTAGATGTTTTATTGTGGTTCCTGAACATGAATTGGTCGAAATGGCTGCTGGGGGCCTAGATTATTCTATTCGAAAGAAACTAGATACACAATATCTAAAAGATATGGCCCAACTAGCAGATAGAGTTCGACAAGTAGAAAGATTAAAATCTGAAAAGGCTAGGGCTAGTAAAAATTATAAGAAAGAAAGAATAACCTATATAGAGGCTGAAGAAGAGAATCCATATGAATATCAGGACCCTTATGAATTTGATCAACTCGAAGTGGATCTTGCAGAATTAAAGCAAGCACCCCCTTATTCTTGCAAAGTTCTGATTCCTTTGAATGGAAAAAATCCTGTCAAAAATGAGAAGAATGATAAATTCCCTAAGAAAATCTAAATGTTAGACATAACTAAATGTGATGAAATATTTGATTTGCTTGTCAAAGATGGCTAATTGATAGTGCCTCCTAATCTTAAAATTTCTCCGTTGGAACAACGGAAGAAGAAAGGCTTTTGCAACTATCATAATTTTTCTAATTGAGGGTCCTCTGTTGACTTGTCCCTCTACCGGTTCTTTGTTATTTGGAGTAGAGTCCTTGTGCTCATTTGTGGCATCTGTCGTAGTGTCTTCTAGAGATGTTTTGACATTTTCTAAGACACCAACTTCCTCATTCCATCCTCTATCATCAACAACAACATTAATGGAATCCATCATTACTTTAGTTATGGAGTTGAAGACTCTATAGGCTCTGCTGTTTGTAGAGTATCCCATAAATATTCCTTCGTCACTCTTGGGGTCCATCTTCCTCATTTGTTCACGATCGGATAAGATGTAACATTTACTTCCAAAGATATGAAAGTATTTGATAGTAGGTTTTCTTCCCTTCCACATCTTATATATAATGGTTGAAGTACCTTTTCTCAGAGTTACTCTGTTGTGAATATAGCATACAGTATTCATGGCTTCATCCCAAAAGTGGTAGGGTAACTTCTTAGCGTGAATCATTGCTCTAGCAGATTCTTGGAGAGTTCTATTCTTCTGTTCCCCAATCCCATTTTGTTTGAGGAGTAATGGGAGAGGAGAATTCATGACTGATCCCTTCAGAGGAAAAGAACTCAGTAAATTTGTTGTTTTTAAACTCCTTTCCATGATCATTTCTGATTTTGATCACATAGCTATCTTTTTCTTTTTGGAGCCTTTGGCACAGGTCTTTGAAGACTTAAGTTTTATCCCTTATAAAGTTCACCCAGGTATATCGAGAATAGTCATGTACAACCACATAGGCATATTTCTTTCCACCGAGACTTTCTACCTCCATTGGTCCCATTAAATCCATGTGAAGAAGTTCCAAGACTTTTGATGTAGTGAGATGTTGGACCTTTTGATGTGACATCTTAGTTTGCTTTTTCAATTTGGCATTCTCCACATACTTTTCCTTCGTCAATCTTAAGTTTCAGAATTCCTCTCACTGCTTCCATATAGATGATTCTTTTCATTCCCTTCAGATGTAAGTGTACCAACTTTTGATGCCATAGTTTAACTTCATCTTCCTTGGCTAGAGAACATGTTGACG